>SMGT01009890.1:32420-71887 GCA_004794575.1 Lanistes nyassanus | reverse complement strand
GATTGTCTTCGTCTGTGTCCCTTTCTAGCTTGGTATAGTTCCCTTGTTTTACATTTAAAGATTTGTTCTATAGGTCAGAAGTAAAGGAAGAGGAGAAAGAAAAAGCTGACGTTCTGAAGGCAGACTGTCTTCAGGCTGGGCCATCATGGCGCCCTACAGCCTGCTTTCCTCCCTTGCAACTCTGCATGCAGGAGAAGGAGTTTCATTTAAAGCTTGTGCGGGAAAAGCAAAAAGTTAGTTTCACTTTGTGTTCTTTGAGAGGAGGTTGATTCTGCATGTGTGGGGAGGGGGGAGGGGAGGAAGTTGATTGTGTATGTGTGTGCACATTTGCCATGCTTTACCATTATGCATGGTTTATGCTTTTTTTGAATGGATGAATGGATTGATGAATGATGGGAATTTAAAAGATCTATCCAACTGTTTAAGCCATATTAAGATCACAGATGTGTTTCTAATAAAGGAAAATGTGTGGAGTAAAATTTAAAGTTATTTAATATAAAAGTAAGGTGGAGTATATATAAACTTATATTTAAATAGTACAACTGATGAAAGTAAGGGATAGAATATCCTGAAGGATGAGCTTAGGCATAATGTATGTTGTGCCCTTGCACAATGGAAGGACAGAAAATCAGTGGGTGAGGTGGCAAGATGTGGTGGAAGTGTCCCTCTTTGGAGGGCCTACCAGAGTAATGATTGCTCTCGCAGTGTGCTTCTGATAGTAAAGCCCCATGCATTCCAAAGAGAGGGAGGAAGTAGAGATAGATTGAAAGTAGGGGAAATTTAGATTTTGTCAAGAAGCTGAATGGATTGAAGGAAGGAGGGAAAAAATTGAGACAGCAAGACATTTTGAAAGAGATCAGGAAGGAGTAATATCATGCAGGAAAAAAGTTCCAGCACCTTGAAGGTAACGATACCCACCAAGAATATGTGATATACAGATAGTTACTGCATGTAGTGCACATTGGAGAAGGATCTTAGTTCAAGAGAAAGCTGTGACATGTGTGACATGTGTCTGACCATTAAGAACCGCAGTCAGGATGGTTTCCTAGTAATGAGTGGAAACAGATAAGGGAGGAAGATTTTTGTAAGAGGTGACAACACTATATGTCAGATGTAGTTAGCGAGGTACTGGGCAGCCTTTTTTGCAGAATTTGGTGCATGGAACACTTTGGTGAGGTGGCAGGGGAGGCATTAAGGCTAATTTGTTTAGCTTATTAACAATGTCATTTCATAGAACTAGAATTATTTTCAATCAGGAAACTATATGCACGAAGAAGACAGTGTTTCAAGAGTGGAGTGTAGAGTGGATATTACAAATGCAAGAAGAAAAAATGGGTTAGAAATCTTAAAAGAAGCATTTTGGTCTGAAGCTGATGCAGTTCCATGTCAGAAGACAGTGATGTAGCAGCATTATAATATTGTCGGTGTAAATCCAATCACACCTAAAGCTGAATTTTCAGCTGTGCAGCTTTTTCCTTATAATTTAAATCTGCTGTGTTTGTGGTCTGTAGGTGGAGCAAGAAGTTAAGAGCATCCTTAGGAATCGTGGCACGCTGAGCTATCAAGGTGGGAAGATTCAGCCTCTTCCCCAGCCATGCCAGGAGGTGCAGTACAGTGGAAAGCTCCCAGGGAGTGTCCCAGTAGTGACAGCAATCAAACAGGGGAAAAAGTCCACCAGCTGGCGCAACTTCAGTCTAGGAGTAGGTCTGCAGCACTGACGGCAGCAGAAAGTATCACAGAATCCCTGTTTGCAAATTGATTCGCATGGGAATCGGGATGAAAAATGGATGGAACTCGGGGCTTTGAAGTATGATGACAAGACCCCAGCCACAGTTCAAAGGCACCCCCCCCCCCCCAATGACAGGATGACTATAAGGATCATGCTGGGCCAGGGTTGTGTGCATTGCCTTAGCCACTCCTGCAGCAGCTGAGAGTAAAAATTGGTGATGCAGATGCATATAATTTTGAGGGGTTTTAAATTTGCCATTCTATGTCCACTTACAAGACAAAGCTAAAGACATATTTCTTCCAACAAACTATTACAAAAGGTCAGCTTATGTGCACAGCAGCACTGAATGGAATATTACTCAAGCAACCAAAGAAATATGGCAACCAGCATAATGCTCAAAAGGTGAATGTGGATCAGTCATATACTGAGAAAACATGAGAGCATGGTTAAAACAGGCTGAAGTAAAAAGTGGTGCCTGACTTCTTGAGCAGTAAAAAGTGGTACTGAAAATGCTTATGAATTCTACTCATCCTTTTAACATTATTGCGCCAGAAGAACCTTTTTTTTCAGTCGGTAGTTGATATCCCTTAATCTGCCTTGTATGCGCTACTGTGTGTAAATGCACATGCATGTGCAAGCATGCCTACTTGCATTCATTTGGATATGCAAGTCCATGCAAAACATAATCTTTTCTGTGATTTTTACTGCAGCATAGTATGAATACTCTGTGAGGTAACATCAAGAAGTAAGGAAAACCAAATATTCACTGCTTTTATTAGGCAGCTTGCCAACAATGAGTCATTCAATATGTTAATGATTCATTTTTACTTGCTGCACCACCCAAATAAAACTGTGAAATGAGCTTGCATTTTCTGTTTATTAAGGACCAGCATCTACAAGGTTAGGCTGTAAATGAAATGAAATGTAAATCTTAAGCAAATGGTCTAGATCTTTTGCAAACATTTCCTTCCCAAAATATTTCAAAATATATTAAAGCAAGTGGGGGAGGTGATTTACACTGTTATACAAATACTGATGTATAATACAAATTTTAAAAAATACAAAACATACCCTCCTCTCTCCCCAAAATCTCCCTACAAAGCACCCTTTAAAGGGACCCTTTAAAACATCAGAAATGTAAAATCAACAGGGATTTTATACATGGTCTGTAACCACAAAATATCAGAACATACAGTAGGCTATTATCCGTTACACATGCTTATAACAATTCTGACAAAAGAGATTGATTTCACACATGATCTTAGTTGAACTGTTACAAAAATAAGAAGCTTCTCGTATTTCATTGTGCAGTATCTGCTTCCTTGCCAAAAAGACTTTGTTCTGATGCTGGGGTACATTGAAGCAAAAGAGATTCTGATTATCACAGACTGATTTCTGGACACGGTCAACAGCGGCATACAAACGCTGAATTTTGCTATGATATGTCACTGCTTTCCCACGCAGTCTGGTGAGATTTTGCATCTGTGCCTCACTTAAGTGGTCTGATTCCTCATCTCTGGCTTGTGATTTCGAAGATAATATATTATCTTGAATTCTCTCTAATGCTCTGAAGAAAGGCTTAATGCAGGAGGCATCTGTTATAGCCTTGTCTATCTTGTCCAAAATGGAGCTGTACTGACCTGCAAACAATTTATAAATCAAATGACACGTATACTGATCTTAAAGAGGCAGATGTATCCTTTATGGTATGATGAGGAGAAAATGTTAGCAATATACGTTTTAAACATAACTCAAAATACCAAGATAAAATGTAACAAAAATCAGTCAAAGATTCACTGCAAGTAAAAATAAGAACTTTCATTGACTTAAGTCATCTGAATTTTCAGTTTCTTCCACCTTACTTTTGTCCTCCTGTGTGTCAAATGATTCAAGCATCTTTGGTTTCGCATCGTCAGTCTTGGGCTGGACATGGTCATGCATCTCATCCATCTGCTGATCCATATAAAGCTCCGAGTCAGCATCACTCTGATGGTCTGACATACCACTGAAGGGATAACTTGTTTGCGATGATGCTTCATCAAGACCTCTCAGCAACATCTGTAATTTGAATTCCTGAAGCATAAATCCTGTTAATGCTTATCCTACTAAATATGTGTGATAATGACAGTTATATATGTATTGTTGTATAAATGTGCTATGTGTTTATTATACACTGATAGAAAACAGAAAATGAGAGAAAGAAAATGGGTAAAAGGGGAGATAAAGCATGTCTGCATAAAACAGAGATTAATGACTGGTGTGTAAATAAGGTGATAGCAACATGAAACATAACTCAAATAGCAGTATAAAGTGCGTTATTTTTTATAATATTGCATGTATTGTATGTTCAAACATGGACCTGTGCATCCATGTGCATGGAGAGGTATGTCTTGTCTTCTACATTTTGTAATGAAATACCCTTATAATATCTGTTCTTGATGTTACTTGCTGATAAATTTGTGTTATGATAAAGATATTCAGAAGCACAAGTGGTGTTGGTTTGTAATGGAATCTTAAGTTTTTAGCCAACAGCAGGGATTATTTGTGTTCGTCATCAATACAGAAGATCACGGGATTTTAGATTATACCTCTAGAAGCTGATATGTTACATTTTACAGAAGGTATGAACCAGAGAACTGTACAAGACTCTTTAGACTATTTTAGTAAATCTGTATTATAAAACTATATTCCATCTCTGTGCATGGAATGGGAGTGAAAAATAAAATCTTTAAAGCAAACTCAGTGATGCATCCAGGATGGAAAGACAACAGATGAGATTTTCCTGAACCAGACGAATCAATAGGCCATGAAGTCAGATTTCTTATCAAATAGGACGGTTCAAAAATTGTCAAAATTTGTGATAATACTATAAAGCTGTGTAGAAACCACAAGATATTTTATATCCAGATGAGGTACTCATATTAGACAAGAGGCAGATCTTCCTCAATTATCCAATGCATGGCCTTCACTGCATGGCCGGTGGAATTTTCCTTCTTTGTCATGGTGATCTCTTTGGACATCTCTGTCTCTGCCTACTGTCTTGGTGCTTCCAGAGTGGTTTGGTAAACAGCAGTTTTAATGTGATCATTTAATGCACTCAATCTAAAATTGGTGCAACGCTCTGTAAAAGAGTTTGTTGTTCTTGTCCCTTTACATCTGGAGCAATACATCAAGCCCATGTCAAAGTGAGCATGGATAAAGAGATTTTTTTCATGAATGCTGGAAAGTTCAGACTGTGGTGTGTTTGCAATGTTTGGCTGTTTGGCAACACTCAACAGTTCCACTTTTATTTCTTGCGGTTGTCGAGCCCATGCACTTGCTCAGGAAACACTTCAGTACTTTGGGCTTCTTGCACATTTGTACTGCTCCAGAAAAAGGCAGTAACTTTGTAAGCCTTTGTCGGACTGCAGTTTCTTTTTTTTTCTCTCTCTATTTTTTTTTTTTTTTTGCATTGAAAGGATTCACTGATCATAACATCAAAAAAGGGTCAGACTCCTGCAGAGTGGTGTTCCCTCTGCAGTATTCAGCAAGATAACAGTCAAAGAAGCATAGATTGATGGACATGATGTATCCAATCTACTTGATGTGGCTTGAAGTTGTACTTTGGTGTTTGTACATATTTTTTAATATTTAAAGGTTTATTTTATGGAACGTATGATGTCTTTTCTGTGAGCTACGGAATTTAACAGATCACTTGTCAGCTGTCATCGTATTTTGATCGGCCATTGACCCAGCAGAAGGTACCACTGTTGGACAACTATAATTTTATCCAACTATGACCTGGATGCATCACTGCAAAGTCATGTATAATATTGTACCTTAGACGGTACATCCAGAAGAACTCTCTTCTTTCTGTGTGGATGTACGCAGTTGCAAGTGCAAGGAAATCCACTTTCCAGGAGTCCATCAAACTGCTTAGGAGCCACAATGCCACAGTTATTTAACATTTTAATGACTGACTTCTTAAGTGTTTCATTGCTGCTGTTGTGCTTTAAAATGTCAAACAGCCTTCTCCAAGCCTTATCACCGTCTTCAACATTTAGGATTTTCCTGGACAAATTAAAGTGCGTCAGCTGAGGTGACAAGTTATTCTCAGTGCAAATTGATTTTCTGAATCACCTCCACTTAATATTTCAGGCTGAAAAAGAACAGTAGTTGCAATCATGCCTAGAGTATAGATTTCATCTGTTCATGCAAGCTGCTATGTTTGTGAGGTTTTGTGAAAATGAAATCATAGCGAGTTTACTGAGATGAAGGGTCATTTATTTTATTACTGAAATTTTCATACAAAGGCACACATGACATGGGACAAAGCACAGCAGCCTTCTGTGATGCTTTATGACAAATGTTTTTGGAAGTAGGACTTTCCTCAGCTGAAGAGACTCAGCCAGCACCACTGCCAACACGAACTTCTCCCTGCCACAGTCAGGAACCCACTATATGCTGAGTGCAGCCAGTTTAGTTTGTATAGCAGCATGTCCCTGATTAGTTATAAGTTCTTCCTAAGCAAGATCTCACTGATACACAACGCAGTGGTTGTGTTTTTGCTTTGTCAGGGTGGACATTACACTCAGTTTAAGATCTCCTGGTAGAACCTATGTCCACCAAGCTTGTACACAATGAGTGTTTGTCCACCATGCTTTACCTTCTGAAAGCTATACAGGAAAGTTAAAACATAATGATCAACCTTTCAGCATTAACTAATGTCACACTATTAGAACTACAGTAGATCCCCCTACTTATGAACAGGTTATGTTCTGAGAGGCCCATTTGACTCAGAGTCTTTGGTTCACACGCCTGCTGCCAAAAATTGGCAGACATGTGAATTACAGTGTATCCTTAGGCACTAATTTTGGACTAATTTGTTCGTATGTATGAAAGTTCACAATTCAAAAGTTCATTGGTAGGGCATCATGTGAACTGTCGTCCAAAAAAAGGCAGGTGAAATTCTACGATGTAAAACTTTAGCAAGCCAAATCTCTGAATGAAGACAGAAGCTGGAAAATTTTTTTTTAAACCTAGCACAACTCAGGAAATTAGAGCATCATGTGCCTGTATTCCTACTGAAATTTCTGTGAGGCTGATAGAAATTATAATCTTCACAGATCTGCTAGAGTAGTCCACCTTTGTAGTTGTGACATCATTCAATGAAGTAAAATGCTAGCCTACATATGTCCACAAAATGTGATGTTGTCAGTATGACTGTATATAAACTGTTCCTTTCTGAGCTGAAATATAAAGTGGAGGTGATTCAGAATGTCAAACTGCGCACACTATACATCTCAACTTTTCTCTTTACATTCTTAAAACCAAAATGCAAATTAAGAGCTTTTACCCACAGACAAGCATAACTGTAGATATAAGAAAAAAGATTTGTCAAAAGCACGGTATTTGCCATCAAGAACAAGATTTAAGTTCTAATCAAAGACTGACGAACAAAATGACTAAACAGCAAAGTGAAAAGGAAGGTATGAATAATAAGGTGGTGCAAAAAACAAACAGGGTGCTTTGTTCTTTTTCCCCCAGCAAACATTAAAATAATCTGATTCCCCAGGTGTTTCACAGAGTCTAAAACTTACACATTCATAATATTAAATTTTAAATTAAATTACTTGTACTTCTGTGTTCACTGTTTTTATCTATTGGGGGGAGATCCCAAGAACTACACATATTCACTCACATATACTCAGAAGGTGAGCAGCAGTTTGATTCTGGAAGGACATCAGCAAACCTCCTCAACTTCAGCACCTTTTTAATTGCATGATGCAAACACCGGTTTTCAAGCTTGGTTTCTTTTGTCCAGTCAAAGGTTTTCCCCATCACTACATGTGGATACATAAGTTCCATGACTGGAACACATTGTTCTCCAAGCATTCTGGCTGGAATGTGATGCAAGATAGTCCACATTTGGCGTGCTTTGTCTCTGCGTGTATCTTTACTATCAACTTCCTGCTCTTCATCTGAGCTGATGGCTCCGATAGCGAGTAACTCATCGACAAGTCCATCTTCTTTAGGATTAACAAATTCCAAAAACCTTTTATAAATGGCATTCAGAAACTGCTCTTGGCCGCTGTAAAAATCTGTTCAAAATACAGAGCTTGTTAAATTCTGTAAAAATACACCTTAAAACTTGCCTAAGTTTGTCAGTTTGTGTTTTGTTCAATGTTGTGTGCACTAGTTCACATGCATGCATGTGTGGACATGTACATATACATGTGTGTGTTATATGTGTGTGTGTCTGCACTGACTGTACATTTCCACATCTGCTGTGGTGAGTCTGAGGTTCCATTTCATATAGCAGTATATTGACCTACCTACAAGCCTACATCTTTTGTGGATATTTATTTCACATTTGATAGTTCTGTGCTGCACCACCACTACCTTCGTCCCATGCAGGCAGTATGCATGCAGGTGCCCAACAATTTAACCATGTCTAAATTTTATTGCATACTGTATGAGACTGTCATAACATATTAATTATACTTACTGCAGTCACCATCCAACTTGCTCTGTTCACTTTGACTTGCCAAGTACAAAGACTCCATTATGACAAAAGAAGTGAAGAATATTTAAAAATCATGACAACCAGTGAGTTGTGTTGCTGAAAAGGTACCAAAACCAAACACATGCCTTAAACAGGGACAGATTCACAATGGTCGCAGGTATAACTACTGATGCTGAAGCATCCCCACCCTCCAGCTATAACCCCTACCACAAGGAAAAAATGAATAGAAAGTCAGAAATTTGTCAAGAACAGAAGACTAACCCTTCCCCAGAAAAATGGACAGAATGACATAGATCACAGCATGGCAATATCAACAGTACTTTTTGACAGTTATCTGTGTAATTTCCTCACAGGGTAATGCATGCCTTTATGACTTAAAGGTCTAGTTGAAATAAAAATGAAACTTCGTGAGACAAAGAACTATATTAGAACGTGCTAAATGCAGCTTTGACTCGTTAGTCTTTAATTCTGTCAAAAGTAATAGATACCGAAATTTGCAAATTTTTTTAGTCGCTGATAGCCAGAGAGGAGAGAATCGCCTGAATAGGTATCATATCGCTTCTCTTTGACTGACGTATATAGTTGTATGGAATGGGATGCTAGTTAAGCAATGGCACAAATTGCGAATCAAATGCGTCAGTTGACCATTCATGTGAAGCAGTTCCTGTGGCGAGGAATCATTTGCAGAATAAGATGCAATCACTCTTTGGAAAATAGCTCTGTGACTGATAGACTATAGTTATGACCTCCAAAACATTATATAACTACACACGTGTTGATCGCATGTCCATATATATGATATACGAGAAGCATTTTATTATTGTCATTTCATTTATTCGTCCACCCACCAACCGGCCACTGCGATGCATATGGGTGCATTATGCTCGCTTGCACGAGTGCATTATCAATGACTATGAGAAAGTGAACCGTCCCAAGTTTAACAGCAAAAGTTCCGACGACCAGTAATAAGTAACGCGTCATGCAACATAATTGGCAACAATCAGAAAGATATAAATATACACATGTATGAACTATAAAGTACAAAACCCCCCATCGTCTATAAGGGTAGACCAATAACCAGTGATAAACTAAACTTATCGTCAAGTGAAGCAGTCACTGCGAGACTCCGTGGGCGTGGATTGAAAAATCGTACCGTGTTGTACTATTCTTCATATCTATGCAATAAAAGACGTATGCTACCATGCAAGCTGCTGAAAGTACCATGCATACAAAGTATGAACGTTCACTTTACTTAATAATGTATGTATTATATGTAATCTCACCAATATAGGTAACACGTACCAACCTCTTGACGGGAATTCCCCCTGAGTATTTTGGCGAGAGCTACGTAAGATTTTCGATAAAAGCAACAATCCGTTGGAACCAATCAAATAATTGTGCACGGGGCTCTGTCTATTTCAGGTCAACCCAACGGCCATCTAAAAATGCGTTGAACCGCATTAATTCGCCCCTTCTGGTGACATTTGTGTTTATCATGCCTGTGCAGCACTGCAGCTGGGGGAAGTGTAACGATTCGCGTTACAAAAAATAAGAAATATTTGAACTTTTTTTCATATAGATGCCAGATGAACACAGAAAACCGCAAATACATTCTTTGTGGCAGTGTATGAAAAAGTGCCTGCTGCTGGCTGCAGAAATGTTTGCCCCGAAGTCCAGCTATTATCTAGTTATGTTCAAAACTTCCCTGGAGACAGTGGCCCAACAAAAACAGATCCTTATCCCTTTTCAGCAAACTTTATGAAAGAACAGTAATGAAATCGTTATTTAGATACTGAGTCATGTATTGTGTGGTCTAAGGGAAGGAGCTCGATAAAAAAAAATGATTCCGCTATAAGAAAACACCAATTATACATCCCTTGTCAACAAAACGCTGTCGGTTTAAAAATTTGTAAAAAGGTTTAGTCCAATCCCCTGTCATGCACATCACTTTAAAAGGATTTTTATCCCCTTCCTGTCTCTCTTCTAAATGTCCCCAGATCTTAAACAGAGTTGGTTTTTCTTCCGCGTTGAATTGAAAGCCATGGAAGAGAGAAAGTGTAGGATATATGGGTAGTGAGAGAGGACCGTAATCTTGATTTAAACCTTAATCTATAGTATTAGTTCTTATATAAGCATTTAAGTGTAAAGTTACAGGATTGTGTCTGAGAAATTAAATTTTAAGCTTTAAGTTTTTATGCGACTGTAACCTTGTTTGTGAATTCCCTCCTTCGCTAATAAACATGTAATAAACATCTTTTTTAAAGGGAAGTAACAAGCGAAATCGTTGTACTATTAATGTCTGCAGAAGTAATACTTCCTCTGTTTCTCAGATTTTAGTTTCCTGACTACATCTACAGTTGCCCATCTAGATTTTTCTGGAACTACGTTGTATCTGTGAAATGGTTTGCAAAGTTTGCTAATACTATAGTGCTTTAGATAGAAGGCAAATGTTCAAGGTGATATCAGAAGAAAGTAGCGGTGCAGATGATGTGGTAAGCAATGACTCGAGAGCCTGGGGCCCACTAGACACCTCACACCCGTGTAAACAATCAGGCCGCTGACCAGAGACTACCTACGTCACAGTGGCTGGTGTCACAAGCCAGGCATACTGATCTCCTATACTTTAGCTTATAACGCGTTCTGGGAGCGTCCCCTTGACTAGGTACAAGATGTAAGCCAAACTGGCTCATATCATAATCCCTCATATCAGATTACCATTATTACATGGATTTTCTACGCACTGGAGTCGGATGTAAACTAGAATTATTTCACTATCCAATTTTACAAGCAGTTCTCATGTGTGGATAATGAGGTCATATGCAGCTAAAACTTTCCATCAAGGGCTCAGACTGCAAAGAAATGAAGCTATTCAAAAATAGGATCACAATATTCTTCAATGGCTGTGTAGCATTTTAAGGTTTTAAAGAAGTGTTGCTTTAAATTCTGCACGTGCCATTGATGCCTTAAGCTATCCAGCTGGAACGATCTGGTAGGAAACATGCTCGCACTGGCACAGGTAACTTGCTAAATTTGCTTACCTAGCACAAAACTCAGTAAGCTTTCATCACGAAAACTTTATTTGAACAAGCTGATCCATTATCAGAAAATAATTATAGAATAACGCTCCCCTTTAGTCAGTTCTATTAAAAATGATATTTATAAAGTTTCTTCTAACTACTTTCACATCTAATACATATTTTCCCATTAATTCAAATTGACCAATTACACACACACACACACACACACACACACACACACACACACACACTAAAACACACACACACACACACACACACACACACACACACACACACACACACACACTGTATCGCTAAATAGCATGTTGTAAGCAGAGTCTGCCTTTTATAATCATTTCACTTTTGGTTAAACTGTGCACCAAGGTTGCAATTTTGAGCGTACTCTTATAAAACACTGTTTTGTATTACCCAATTTGCTGTTCGGAAAATTGTATCAATCAAGATCAGTTGTGCCTGCATGACGTGCTATAGAAACAAAGGTGATGATTTTCTTCTTTATTTTCTTTGAACCACTTAAAAAATGGTGTGCCTCTTGTATTTCGCTTAATAGTTTACGCTTCTTTTTCGTTAAGATGAGCTGGTGACTTTGGGATACGCAGGTGGGTGAGATTCTCTCACCAGAGACCAATTTCTGTATGCGAATAGATACTTCATATAACTGCTGAATTTTACGACATAAACCCAAAGCTTTTCTCCTCAGATTGTCGAATTTCTTCAAATCTGATGCGTCCCGGTGGAGTGGTATTTCATCTTCGGCTCGAGAGACCAAGAAAAAGATGTCGTCTGTAATTTTTTCTAAATTCCTGTAGAGGGGCTTGATGCAGGAGGCGGTTACTTGTGCTTGGTTTATCTTTGAAAGAACGGCGCCATACTGCCCTAGAAACAGAGTTGCACTGGTTTAGAATGAGGGATTACATTAATTATTATTGAACTAGATATAAATCAATAAACATTTTATAAAAGGAGACAATTCTCATAAAAATATGATAAACTTGTCAGTAACAGATGAACGCGGGCTCAGACGCACGCACACAACCTCTCTCTCTCTCTCTCTTTCACACACACACAGCTTCCCAAAAAGCTTTATAAATACCAGAAGCTATCACTTTCTGTTTTTATGAAACTCTTTGACACTCAAATTCAGCCCATTGTGCAGTATGGTGCAGAAGTGTGGGGTTTGAAATATGGTTTTGTTATAGAAAAGATTCACTTGTTTGCTTTGAAAAAATTCTTGGGGGGTTGATAGGAGGACACCAAACGATCTTGTATGCGGCGAATGTGGACGCTATCCTATTTATTTGAACTCGTATATACGTTGCCTTAGGTACTGGTTGAAGCTCACTAGAATGGAGGACCATAGATTGCCCTATAACGCTTACAAAATGCTATTTATGTTGGACAGTAAAGGCAAAACTACCTGGGCAACCCATGTCAGAAAATGTCTTTGCGAGTACGGTTTTTATTGTGTCTGGTTAAATCAAGGCGTTGGATGCATCAAAGCATTTTTGTCTTGTTTTAAACAAAGAATGATTGATGTCCATTGGCAACGCTGGGATGAACACGTGCACGCAAGCGACAGGTTTTCATCGTATTGTGTATTTAAAACAACATTTGAACCACCAGCATATTTGCACATGAATATGAATAGATATGTTATGAATGCATTGGTAAAATTCAGACTTGGTATTTATGGAATTTTAGAGCACAGAAACAGATATATGACCAGTGGCGCTGTGAATGTTTGTCGCTTGTGCCATACAGGTGTCGAAGACGAGGTGCATTTTGTTTTGTGTTGTCCGACTCTAGAACCTCTGAGGAAAGACCTTATCCCTGTTATAAATTCACTAGATTCCCATCAAGGTTTAAGCTTGCTCTTTTGTTATCTGCTAGTAACAAAACTGTCGTTTGTAATTTTGCCATATTTCTATACAAAGCTCAGAAGCTTTTGGAACATATAAGCTCATAAAAAATGTTTGCCATGCGGGTATATTAGCTTGTGTAAAGAATTTTGTCCACTTTGTCACTGTACTTATTCACGTTGTGCAAACTCTCCCCTTCCAGAAGGGGCCCTGGCCTCACTGGAATAAAATTTCGTTTCGTTTCACACACACACACGTACACTTGCACATTCCCAAATCCGCCGTTCCACTCCCCATTCACCGCAGCACACTCTTGTCCACATTCTTCAGCATCAGTCTCCCATATGGTGAGTAGAAGAACCCTCAGGATGCTCGCAACATCATCAAAAGTTTACTTAGAGGAGACCCTGAGTTCTGACAGTCTTGACTTAGGAAGAAGATATTTTAGCCACAGAGAATCAGCGAGTGGGGACTAGAACTGGAAAACGTCAGGCTCAGTCTCAGTTGCCACAAAATAGATTCCGATGGAACTGGGCCCCATGTCTTAACTATCCTGATTCTTGAGCTATCACCTCCTCCATTTCAATAAAAAGTCCATTGCTCAAACGCACAAAGCCTTTCCCTCAGATTTAATTGGTGCGTCAGGCGTCAACTACCCTCTCCCCTTCCCAAAGGAAAATGGGGCAAAAAATAGAAGCAGATAAAAGTGCTTGGGCCTTTTTCGGTTTACAGCCACTCAACTGTGATCGACCCACTGCACCGGTCGTCACACAAGGCCAGGCTTCGAGAGGAAACGGGTGGACATAGGGGTGTGGAATGAAGATCAAGATAACCGCAACTTAAATACTTAAATAACCTACTGTACGCTTCAATGATGTCACTTTGCTGCTTTACAGAATACTATTGTCATTATCATCAGACTTTCTAATCCCTACATATTCATTAATAAACTACATCTTTACTTTTATCGGCTTGAACGCCAAATGGTTCCCATGTCTCCGATGCCTCGTCTTCATCTCTCAATTCGCCAATCATGCTGCAGTCAGATGTGACGTCAGATTCTGTATCGCACCGACGATCCGATATACTGCTAGCAGGGTAGTCGCTAGCCGAGGATGCTCCATCGTCAAGACTTGAACATTGTTTCGTGCACTACAATATATGAACAAGATAATACATGACATGTGAACAGGAGTCATGCAACCAATCTTTTCACTGCATTCCAGAAAGATTGTATAGACAGTTGGAAAATTATATATATATAAACTTAAAAATAAATCTTTTGTAGGCAGCATAAGGTGCAATAACCCTTCCTAAAAGTACCTTAATTGAGTATTTGTCACTCCTGTATAGACTAGATCGTTCAGCAGTATACATTTTGCAGAACTGTGTAAGGGTTAGAAATTTCTATGTTCATGAACTATACATAATCCACTTCTCATCCATTCCATTCCAAGGATACCATTTTCATGTAAACTTTGATACTCATATTATAATGAATGCATTCAGACAGGAGCACTGATACATTCTTTAATTTACACTACCGTTTCTGGATAAATCTTAAAATGTGTTTGTATTTACCTTCGGTAGGAGTGTTGGTTGTCTCTCCTGGCAAGTGCAGGGGAAGCCCTTTGCCACGAGGTGGTCAAACTGCATGGGGTGTACAATCCCCAATTTGTTTATCAATTTCTGTATCCGGTTCATAAGCAGTTTGTTTGCGCAGTTTCTCTTGATAATGTCGAAGATTTTTTCCCATACCTCACTGTTCTGAGACTCAAACAGCTGCCTATTCAAAATAAACCATTTAGTCAGTAAACTGGAAAAAGCTGTAGCATCAAGATTTAAAACAATGAAGAAGTTTACAAGTTTACATGATAATTTAAAAAAAAACATGATTGGGAAGCATGAGCATTCAAACTTCCCCACTTCTGGGTATGAAAATGGTCATATGGCCTGTTTGTATTTTATGTACACCTTTATGTATGCAAAAGCGATAACTACGATTATGTAGCACCACCCATTGCGAGCGTCATTTTCCTAGTAATTTTATTATGAGCTGGTAATACCACCATTTTGTTACTCTAGCAGTAACCGCCATTTGCAAGGTGTTTTCGTCATTAGTTATGGATAAAATTAACTTGTAGTTAACAATGTTTTTATTGTTAAGACGGGGTGTTCAATGAATCGCTACTTACTCGTACTGAGTTAATGAGCAACAGTTTAACTCATGAAGATCGTCAGCAAGCCTCCTTTGTGACACTCTCCTCTCAAAGGCATGACGCAAGCATTTTTCAAGTTCATTTTGTTGCTTCCAGTCAAAACGCTTTCCTGACAGGACGTGAGGGTAGATCTTATTCAGGATTGGCATGCACTTGTCCCCAAATAACTGAGGTGAAGTGCTGCCCATGGTGCAGAATAATTTCCGAGCTTTATCTCTGCGAGTTTTTTCAGCTTCAACTCTCTGTTCCTCGTCAGAGCTGATTGCGTCAACAGCACGCAATTCATCTAAAAGCCCAGATTCTCGAGGATCAACATTGTTTAAGAAATCTCCTTGTATGGCTCGCAGTAACTCTTTGTGGTCGCAGTAAACATCTGTACAACAGAAAAGTATTTTAGTCTTGAAATTGTATGCGTGCAGTAAATGCGCCTATGTTACATTTCCGCTTGAACGTGCGCGCATGTGCCTTGGACCCTACTGTATCGTATTTTATAAAAACGCGTGTGACATGATGCAATCTGTGGACTGATGTTTGGAAGGAGAGGAAAAGGCAAATGAAAAGGAGGAGAAAGGGGGATAAAAAAGGGAAGGACGAGAATAAAAGAGATAAGTTCGTACATCTGTGATGGAAGAAAATCACAACTTCTATACTCATGTAAGTGATAAAAAGGGAACAAGTTTCATTTATGACTGACGCTAAAAATTTAAACCCTTTCAAGAAATTTCAAGAAAATGTACAAAAGTACTCTAAAGCAATGAACAGCAAATGAGGACCGAGCGCTTAAATTATCAAATTATCTTTACAACAAGAAGTACTTGAAGCGCTCAAAGTAACCGTATGCAGACGCATGCGACCAAGGGAGCTTACAGTACCCAAACACGTAGCAAAGAGAGGTTCGAAAGACAGGGACTTGGAAGATCCTCAAAAAGTTCTGCCATCCCTTTCTTTATAACGACGCTAGTCTTCACACAGCTAGCCCTCGGTACACAACGTGTGCATACAGAGGATCCCTAGTAAATATAATCAGCCCGCTCACTAAGCTAGTGCTGACAACTAGGATCCAAGACAAACACAACAGAGGACAATTACAGGGAATCCTCAAGGTGAAAATTATAATAAACCCTCTCTTTGCTACGTTTTTGGGTAGGGTAAGCTCCCTTGGTCACAATAATAATCGTGTTGATTTCCGCTTTTAAAAAACTTACTTGCAGGTTTTATGCAAGGAGCATCAGCTCTGAACTCTGCTGTTTGGCTTGGCAAGGCACAACCGGCTGGTTGGACATCGGCTTTTACACTTTTACTTTCAGTACAGTGAGCATTAACCCATTGCATTGTCATGGTGGAATTGTTTCTGAAATGGAACCATTATAGACATTTACTGTTACCTTTATCTACCAGGTAAAAGTAATCCATTTTTTTTCAAGAAAGTAAGAGACCTCAGTTCCGTGAATTCATTAAGGATATGTGGTTTTTAAATTTTAGGATATTAATGCAGATGAGAATTACTCTGTTTGCTTACGTTATTTTCCTACACAATGCCATCATAAAAATGGTGTAGGGCTTTTTAATTGCACTTCAGACATGTGTACAAGTAAAAATAGCCGGATGTTCTATGGGGCGGTTGAATAATATACAGAGTATTAAGATATCGATGGACTCTTGTATTAATAAACATTCAAAGCAGCTTAATTTTTCCCTCCTCTATCAAACTTCAGACACGCTTTTTTTCCGACTGCCTTCCAACAAAACTTAATCTGAGAACCTTCAGACGAGATTAAAACCTCCTGAGTGAAGCTAATCTTTGAAAAGAACATTCTAATGTATGACTGACCAAATCTTTGAAGAAATATTTTCCAACTCATATTAGGAAAATACAAAGAGTAAGATTCTAAACATCCGTTATTAAGGATGAGCAAACATTTATAACAAAATACTTTACTTCTAGTATACTGTGTTTATTAATCTAAAAGAAACGTGTATGTCCGCTGCAGATTCATGAACAACGGTTTCTTCTTTGTTTTGATATCAAGGGACGTTGCTGCTATCCTGTATGTCCCCTGGCATAATGGACAGTAGGTAAATATTCTTGACACGGATCGTTCAATGTCTCTGTCAAATACTTATTCGAAAGTTCATATTTCGTTGATTACAAATTAACAGTAAACAGTCAAAGACGTACTTTTTGGTTTTGGATCTCTTCGGCGGTGAAAAGGGCGGGCTCATTTGGTGCATTATTTTCTCTATTGCATCCTCCATTGTTTTCCGTTGTTCACTTCCCTGCAAGATAAAAGGAGATTTTCACAGCTAATATGCGCGTGCGCGCACCGACATAAGCACCCCTAACCTCTCTCTCTCTCTCTCACACACACACACACACAGCGTAATATTTTGTGAACCTCTGATTTGAAAAAGCTGCATTCTCGTGTACCCTTAAAAATTCCTGGCAGCAGATCACAAGTTCAGAGACTATAAGCGATCAACACCCAGCAGGAAGAAATGTTGAGCTTGCTTTTCTGTCTTATGACAATCTTCACAACACCTCAACTTTCTGTAAGCGCCCACTCTACTCAAGGAAGATACATTAGCAGTACACTCTGTACAGGTATGCTCTTTAGGTGTGAGGAAACTTAAAAGCAGAATATACATCTGCAATCATGGTTACAAAAGGAAATCTCTCTGCGTTCGCTGCTTGGAAGATAGCAACATGGCTAGAACGTTTGAGAGTCTTTGAAATACCCTTTCATAGCAATCCTTCTGCAGTACGCGTGACCTGAATAAAGTAGGGGAAAGGAAGAAACTCGTTTTACCTTTATTCTGATTTCACCTTTCCGAGTACATTGCAGACTTAGCGTAACAGGCTATGGATGTTTTATACAAATATATTATATTTGTTTTGGAAGATCCAAGCAACCAGACTACTAAGCAACAAACAAGTAGTTAAAAAGGAAGTTATAGGCAGTGTCTTCTTATAGTAACACTTATGGCTATCAGTAAAAAAAAACAACCCCAGAACCTGACTTATTACTGTGCATACAGTAAAGTGGATGTAAAACAGCTGCAGCTCTTCAATACCTGCAACTTTACATTGTGCATCAAGTTTTATGCGTTCTAAGTTACGAGAAACTGTTTCATCTTTCAGTACAAAAATGTGTACTGCATAAACAAAAGTGCGGTGAAGCAACGCGGTCCGAAATTGTTTCTTACCTAAAAGATTAGGTAAACCCGATGTGAATTCTAATAAATGCACTATCTAGGAATATTTATCTTGGATCTGAACGTGCCTGATGTGCTATATGCTAATATTTACTAATAACTGATGATAGAGTTACAAAAACCTGTACCTTCTCTTTCATTCAGTGCTTAATTTATACTCTGCCAGTGCTCACCTGTGTATTATGCGGTAAAACAGACAATGGCTGCCTCTGCACGGTGTTGTTCAACTTGCTGGCTTGCAAAATATTTAGGGTTTGCAAATTTGCTTCACATATTACGAAAACATTAATGGTGGACACTTTGCATATTATCACAGTCATGTTAATGACTGACTTTTTCATTTTCAATTGATCAACAAATAAATGGAGTAGAAATAGACTGCTAGTGAGTTATAGAAGATTAATTTAATTTCCCAAGATAAAATAAGTTAATATAGGTTACGTATGAAATTTACAATTTTACAGATTATAGATAATCTGAAATATAGAACTGTAAAAAAACCTTTTAAAATGTCTTAAAAACAACATTTTAATGAACAAATGAAAGCCTGTTATAAACATTATAAGTTCTAGGCATATGGCATGCGCGAAAACTATCCATTCCCCCCCCCCCCACAAAAAAGAATTCATTGTGTATGTCAAGAAGACACGTAGATGTGACCACATGTATGATATCATTTGAGAGAAAAAAGTCTCTCAAAGTTCAAAGATACTCAAAACGGTAACATTCTTGTAACTGGCTGATGAGTAATCCATTATCAAAATGCTGTTAATTTTACGGCAAGGGCGTCTGTTTGCAAAGTCTATGCAGGCCTTTTCAACAGATCTAGTGTAACTTTTTGGTTTGAGATTTGTGGCATTAGGTCTGGATGATGACAAGTAAACAGTGCTTCGTTTTTGGAGGCAGGCCGGCGTGCTAATTGTACTCACCTGGGCGTATAATAGGTAGACCTATACCTGGGCAGTCATCAGCAGGTGTCTCTGCAGGTGTCTTGCACGTGCATGGTAGCTGAGAATTCTTGTTTCATAGTAATGCCAAAACAACAGCGGAGATTCTCAACTATAATACAGGGTAACTTTTTACTGCCCCTCCCCCCCCCACCAAAAAAAACCCAACAACAACAACAACAACAACAACAACAACAACAACAACAAACCGAGAATAATAGAAGAGAAAGGTGTTAGATTTTGCTCGCCTTGCACAAGTTCCCCCGTACGTGCACATAAGACTGAAAGAGACAGAATTTTATAGAGATTATCACCTGCTGAGCTCACATTCTACAGTAATTCAAACATGGCGTTCAGTATTTGATTCGACTATTCATTCGGGTAGTCCCGACCATAGCCATTCTAGTTTCCTGTCAGTCAAGTCTACGTTTCTATCTCTTCAGTGTTTTAGAGTCAGCTAATGTCATACAATGTACCATGTCCCTAAAGTTTGGAAATGAAATAAGATTAGATCAGATTACTAGTGTAGAGTCAAGTCATCAGCTTGAGTTTAAGACTCCTCTTTGCTTAACTTTCTGCGGGTCATGCCTATGACTAGATTCTACGCACACTATAGTAAACGAGAAGACATTAGCACTAACATGGATATACGGTATTTCCCGTATTTTCAAAATTCGTAAAATTTCTTATAAATTTCGTAAATCCAATCATAAAATCATGTTAACATTGGGCAAGCAAACATTTCCCCCTTTTTGAGCTCTCTGACCTATCAGTGAACTACAAAAAGGGAGCTAATGCAAGAGTGAAGAGGAAAAAAAAAGGAATTCTATTAATCTTTAACCATAGAAATAAACAAGCTACCTCCCCCCTTCCCCCTAGAAAAAAGTTCTGGACGCACCATGCACCCATGCACCCACGCACATAGAGAAGCTCAAGCACGCTAGCGAACAGAGTTATTAGAAATACTAATTTAAAAAATGGAACTCAGACTATCTCAAGAAATCATCTCAGAAACAGACAAACTTAATGTTCGTCAATACTGTGGAGAGTCAAAAACGTTGCTTCTCCAAAACAGGTAAAAGGGAAGAAGATGAAATATATACAGTCTGTAGAGGCTGGTAGAATGTCTTTATTATATGAGCGCAGATGTCAGTCAAAAACACAAAAGCGTGGTTTTCATCAAGACACGCATCGATGATAATGAGTTTGATCTTATGCCTTTTCTCCACCACCACTATTTCATTTATTTGTGAATCAACGACAGCATGCTATTTAGAAAAATTCAACTTTATCTACATGACATAAGGTTAAGAAAACTAGACGGCAGTCATAAATCCTCAGTTTATTCCAGGATATAAAATTTATGGTGGGGAGTTTTGGGTTCGCAGTACATTTGCAGTAGCTTAGTCACCATCTCGGTAGGTCGTACCTTGATGTAAACAGTGGGAAACATTAACTTCGTCGACGCGAGAACTTGGGATTTCACTAATATCGAGCGATCGTAAGGAACAGTGATGGATACAAACATTTTCTGCACGTGGCCAACATTTTAAAAAAAGTTAATTAAAATACTTCTGTGGAAACTCACGAGTCATCTAAGTGCACATAATGTAGTAAAATACTAAACATGGTGGTGCATATCACGCATGCTTTTAAAAGAAATCGTAGACTTCCAGCAGGCTTCTGTATGACGGCCTGTCATCGACGAGCATATACCACGTGATCACAAACCCTGATGACGTCACAGCCAACCCTTTCGGTTCGCTTTGTACCGGGCCATTTACCAGTTTCCGCCATCTTCCCTCAGGGGAGACCACTAGCACGCATGACCGATCTTCAATCCTGTCCGTGTTTTCTTCGCACATTTCTCCGATGGCTCCTACGAACATGTTTCCGGTCTGATCGAAGGCAGTTTGGCTGAAGCTCATGTTTGACAGATCAGACAGAGGTAACTCCCCAATCGTGTTCTTGCTTCCTTGAGTTTTCGTGTCGAACACCGCAAGGCCAAACCAGTCAGAAATGTATAACTCATCGTTATGCCCTGTCGCGTACAAGGGCAGCGCAACAGTCAAATGGTCCGTCCACGTGTCTGTAATTTTCCCGTCACCGGATATGACGTCAATACGACAGTCTTTGCTGAGTGGCTGGTAGGTTATCGAAACTATGCTGTTGCCTGGTCCGTTTCCTATCACCCCTTTCTCTAACGGGGCGGCAGTTTCAAAACTTCTTACTATTACAGGCACGTCACGGCTGACATCAAGGACAAAAATGGCGTCACGACCTTCTGTTGTTCCTCCTACAGCTACCGTGCTGTCGTTAAGCATGGCTGCTCCGGAAGTCCATGAATTCATTCCTGGCACTTCCAATAACCCGAGTGTTCTGCCGTCATCCAGCGAAAACAGCCTGATGAGTCCGGCGTAGAAATCAGCGATGACAACTGTTCTGTTCTTCACGAAGAGTTGAAGTTCCCCGGAGGGGCGTTGATCGTGTCCAGTAACATTAATGGCGACATGCCTGTACAGATCCTCCCTGAATGGATCGAAGGACGCCGCAGCTGAAGCAGAATGAAATAGCGATTCAGTAATGATTACAGACACTTGATCAGACTTTCAGTACGATGAACGATAGTGGAGTTGAAAGCCTTTCAACTTTTAGTGATCTCTTTAATAAAAGACGATTATGTGCTCCCTGTCTCTGATTTCGAAAAAGTTCCAACATGGAAGAGATCAAACATCGAACTATGCTGCTATCTTTAATTAAAAGGCATAAACTAATATCGAAGTCAAAGAGAGATTTCGTGGACCATAGGAGCGTGAGAACAATGACGTGTATAGACACCATGGATATAAATCCTGCTCAAAGGGCCCAGGGTTGGCTTGCATGAGTCCTCGTATCTCCTGTTCATACGTAAAGGTGACATAAATATACACGGCGAATGGGCCTTACGACCACTCTTATGACCAGAAGTGCGGAAACGTCCACTCATCCAAGCCATCCCGGATCTATACAAAGCGGCCGGATATAAGTTATCCATTAATGACAACCAATTGGGGCTAAGTGCGTGGCTCTTTGTGAACCTCGGGATGGTTTTAACGGTAATTAGGCTTTTCTTTGTAGACAATTACTGCGGGTCATATATGCACAGTGTGAAAGATGCCCCGCTGATCCTGAAACTGCTCTCTGATTCCAAATGTTATTAGGCCAGACAAGCAGGAAGCAGGCATGCATGCAGGGAAAAGTACGACTGGACTGCTCGCAGTTTCGGTGTTAATGTGTTAATATTATGCGTAGTTGGCGGTCAATGAACCCGAACGCACGTACTCATATGCTATGCTCATGGAGAAAACCTAATTATTATAATAGCAAACTAATGCGGTTCTTTTCCTTGTATCATGTACAGGATTGCCAGCCCCCTCCACCCCACGGCCCATCACACACATGCACGCATGCACGCACGCACGCACGCACGCACGCACGCACTTCTTATTCCATGTTTTAAACAAACATCGTGTGTGCATAATTTGACCCAGTGAGTGCTCACACACTAGCTCTATAATTTCTTTCTGAATAGGCATAAAACAGACGTAGATGTGTTCGGAACGAATATGTAAAACAATTTTACTACAAATAGAAAGCTAAATATAATATTTGTGAATAATAAAAACTTACCTAGCCAAGTAGTGTACCAGACAACAAGAAACACAGGCCTGGGTAGCATCTTTCAGTACGTTTATAAAACAGACAAAAAGATCAATAGACCTTACAGCGGCTGGGCTGCCTAAACTTCTTCCTGTGACTGTCAAACCTGTGAACTCTGCCTTGTCTATAAATACTCGCTCGCTCGCTGCTCTACGTGCAATTTGGAATGACGTCTCTCGTTAATTATCTGTTAATCGGCATACTTTTCTTCTGCCCTACACAGCATCCGGAGTGGAGCGCAATAAGACGGAGTTGCTAACTGTTGGTCTTATTGCAAACTGCGTCACTTCCTTGTTACGGAATGACGTAGTCCAGCAGCAGCCACCTGGACATCCTCGAATCACGGAAATAATGACGGACCTTTCAAAATACAGAGCGCAGCCGACGATGTGATTAACGTGTCGTCGGGTTAGTAATTTGTCAGTCCTCGCACAAGACTTTGGTTGTGAGGCGATGTTTTCGATGCTGATTAATTTCTTGAGAAGTTGGTCTGAAGTATGATCCGCATTCATGCTTCGTGAGTGCAGGAGAGGAAGCAGAATGCCATAACGAAGCCAAAACTCGCTTAAAACCAGTTGAATGAGCCATTCGAAACCACAAGGCTTCATTGTACTTTGCTGACAAAGACAGCCACTGATCGCGATGCTAATTAACAGGTCAAGGCCATAACGGCCAGATTGTTCCTCTAGGTAACATCAAGAAACGCGATCTATTTCTGAAAGAAAAACATCACTTCAAGTCAGATAATATTTAAAATGCTCAAAGCAGTTAAAAATACCAACACACAGCAGGGTTTCGTTTTATTTTCTTCCTCAAAACTCGGGAAAGAATATACGTCAATGTGTCTGGAAAAGGAGGAGATTAAGAAAGCATATGTTAATTGTATCTCATGTACTTCGTTATATTTTGTAAGTTGTTCGTCTATCTCTCCCAAATGCGATATCCACTGTGTTGCGAAAGTTCCCCCCTCCCCCATCCAGGGATAGTGCGCCGAGCTGGTATCGGAATGTAAACATCCTGTTTAGCGCGACAACACAGACTTCGACTTATACATGCGAACAGATACCCCTCCCCTACCTTATCCTAAACTCTAAACTCACCAATATTTTTGGTTACTTGTAACTGAAAGACTCGGCGCGCATCAGTTTGTGCCATTTGAGGATATCCCTCAGAGAAGATATGGGAAAATAAATTTCGCGCGTGGGTTACTAACAAAGCTGACTAGAGTTAGACATTTTTAGATATGATCTTAATGATTTTTAATTACACCATGCAAGCTCTCTTTTGTTCCCCACTACAATCTCTCTCTCTCACACATACACGCGCGCGCACGCATGCACACACACAACTTTTACATTGCAAAATTGCTCAGCTACCACCTGCAGATATCGATAAATAAGGAGCTCATGTGAAATGTGGGCGAATAACACTTTCAAACGACTCCAAGTGTGCATATTTCATTTTGCATTAAACAACCAGGCATTCATTAAATTGTCTTTTATTGAGTAATCATTTGAGCAGGAAATATGACTGAATCTATTTTGTGAAGAATTGCACAAGCCGCATAATTATTGCAATCATGTAACATAGAGTTCATGTTTTAGCATCAGAATATTTTGTCAAAATAATACATAAGGTTCCTACGGACTTGATATCCTTAGGCCTACTCCTTCCACCAAGGATCCAAACGTGAACTAGTGAAAGGGGCCAGACAGCTAAATAACTGGGGAAAAGGATAGCACTTTCTACTCAAACCAAGAGATCAAGGGTCGTTCCTGTTTGCCATAAACAGCTACCACTGTTACGTGTACATGTAGGTGCTTTTAGATGACTTTAGAAATGTGACAGTTGATTGCTTTGCACATGCGTGTCCGAGTTTATAGTTTTACGTCAGCTTTGAATGCTTTCTGATTCTGCGAACTCTGAATGTTAGCATTTTCTTTTTACAGTTACTAGCAAAGGAAACCCTTCCGTATTATATATGACAAAATATTACATTCAGAACATAACACATTCTTCAAAGACATGTCATTTTTATGTTCACGAGTATACAAAATCAATGGAATTGCTTGCTAATTGGAAAGCAAATCAAGGTTTACAATTATTCATCATTTAAAAGAAAGTTTGAGGGGAACTAAAGTTTACGCATGATCGGAAAATTCAAATCGGCTTAATTGCGTATTGGACTAGTGTTCATCACAGCAGGTAGTACCCTACAACAGCGATCGCAAGAGAAAGAATCCTCCCATGTTGTGTGCACAGAATCCGAATTACTGTCTGTTAGTGATCGAGTCGCTTAGCATATAGTCTTCCTTTTAAGCTTCTACACGTCGCACTTTGGAGGCACAGACTTGGATTCCAAGGTGGGCCTGTCGCGTCTTGAAACTGGAAGCGAATTACCATACGTCAGTTTCTAAAGTCTCTGAAGAAAAAACGACGAGAAGCGCGCGGTTTCGTCATTGTCTAACTGGAAACTGACTTGGAATGATCTATTTTTTCAAGTTCTACTGCCCAAGACGCAGGCTATCCCAGAGCTGTGCATTCTTTGAGTTCCCTCAGCTGGCGTTCGCGATGTCTATGTGGCACCTGACTCTCTGATCACGTTCTGTTGGATTGAAGTTGTCGAAGCTAAAGGGTTCAATGCAGTCCTGACATGTCAGCAAGGGGACGTTAGTCTGCAAACTGTCCGAGGGAGAAACATCAACATGCAAGCTTCTGAGGGAACTCGTTGACAGGCAGACATCAGAGGGAAACATCACCACGCAAACGTCTTCCGGCAAACGTCCGCCCGTTGACCCGACAGACGGGAACAGACGGGAAGTCCGACGTCAGCAGGACCCCGGACGCAAACGTGGATAGGGAATTGCCCGGATGAATGACATCAGAGGGCAAACTTCGGTACTCAAATATCAGCTCCCAGACCTCATGAAGAATACTTCACACCAAGACCTCATGAAGAATACTTCACACCAAGACCTCATGAAGAACACTTCACACCAAGACCTCATGAAGAACACTTCACACCAAGACCTCATGAAGAACACTTCACACCTAGCGATTTGAGGGGAACCCCCAGTGGAATCGCGAAACATCAGCGACGGTCCAGCGCCATGGTGAAGAGGTTGCAGACAAACAGCTCCAGCGGCAGCGCGTGGGGAACGCGGCGGAAGACGCAAGCAGCGAGTGCCGCGGCGTCCAGATGCTGGATGTCTCTGAGCAGCAGCAGCAGCTTGGTGTGGCGCAGACCGGGCGCGTGCACGGCCGGTCCCATGGTCTGCACGTGCTGATTCAGCATGACCGTGGCATTCTCCTGTATGGCCTCTACAGTGCGCGTGTCGACCAGCCCACGACGTTCTGGAAATGAAAAACCGTTGGTGAGCAGAAAGAGGCAAGGGAAGGCAAGGTAAGGTAAAGCAAGGTGAGGCAAGGTAAGGTAAGGTAAGGAAAGGTAAAGCAAGGTGAGGTAAGGCAAGGGAACGAAAAGGAAGGGAAGGGAAGGTTTAGTATTAACCAAAAGGGACATAGAACTCGCTGCCTGAAATGTGACGAATTGGGCCATTTACGCGAGATATATGCGCGTTCGGTCTTAGCATAAATGCACATTTTCGCCAAATGCTATTAATAGTATAACATCCATAATCAATGCTGAGAGTTATCTTTAAAAAAAAATGCTGTAGACACTAATACAGACATTTTTGTCTATAGGTGAGTGTGGAGTAATTATTGTAATAATTTGTACGTTCTTTCTCTCTCTCTCTCCGTACAAAGATGCGCACTGTTTATGAGTGAAAGCAATAACTAGTCCTATATTTCCAAAGGTTTATATGATAAAGAGATTCGCATAAGCCCAGCACTAGCTGATTTTCAGGTTAAGCACTCGTCTTGGGCCACATCTGGGGAATATTGTTCCACCAGGTGGCTTTGGGGTATTCCCCAGGAAGTCTCAGCTTTGCTTTCAGGTCTCAACTACCTCGGAAGTATTTAGATCACCGGTCTTGACATAAATACTGCTCCTGTGGAAAACAACTTTAAATGTCTGGGCATGCGCAGTCACGGCCCTTACCTGGTCTGAAGAGAGCCAGGCACTTGAGCAAACTGAACTCCTCTGTGTCTATCGACAGCGCATGCGCACGAGCCGAGATGTTCATCAGTTCCACAGACACAGCCTCTTTGTTCTGTAGACCCGACACCGACGTCAGGAACACTGCACGCAAAACCCAGCAAAACAAAATGAAAAATGAAAGTAGAAGGTGGTTTCCTTAAATATCACAATCTCGTCTATAAGACACATACACAATTCATAAAAACTATAAATAGTTTGCTATATATTTGTAAATAAAGCTTTGGTTTAACAAGAGGTTGTTCTCTGCGAATTAAGGAATTTGTCCCGATGAAGTAGAAAAAGCGCTGTGCTGCAGGGGCGGATTATGGGGGGAGGGGGAGGGGGACAAGGAGGAGCAGAGAGCAAGAGAGAGAGAGAGAGGGACGTTATATTGTGGATTTGTGTCAGGAATTAGAAATGGCCAGGTTACATTCTGCCAGTCCTTAACGTCGATGTATACTTTTATCGTTTTTTCCCAAGAGAACCATGGTATTTCGTTTCCCAAAGCCGTTATCTTGTAGTGGATCTGTTTATTGGTTACGCTAGACTGAGAAGACAGGACCATGATTGGATTGGTCCAAAATGTGGACAAAACAAGACTGAAGAAAGGTAAGCTAACTTACCCAGCTCGTGGCACAGCTGACTCTGTAGGGAGGTCAGCACCAACAATTCGCACCACGACTGCTCCAGCAAGACCAGCTGATCTCTTCGACTGAGCTCGGCGAAGCTCGGCAGTCCTGCTACCCACCGGATGTTGTTCTGCACGGCCTGCAGCGCATGCGTGACGAGCTGCGTCTCGTCTTTGTCGCTGAGGTGCGCCAGGGTGGAGGGCCAGGGGTTGTTGGCGGCAGGCAGATGGGACGCCCAGGACATTGCGGCATGCGGCTGCTGCATCAGCGAGACCGGAACCGGAAAGGAACGAGCGCCGGCGGACAAGGGCGCCACGGCTGTCGCTGTTGTTGTGATGCTGTCCAAGAAGGCTGCTGCTGCTGCAGTTTCGGATGGAAGAGACACGTGCGGCTGCGCGTGAATGGAAGCAGCGGCAGGGATGATGTTGGAAGCTGACGGCGCAGTCAGCTGCAGGAATGGAAGAGGGAGACAGGTCCTGTGGTTGGGGGAGAAGGCGGATTGACCTCCAGGGCTGGCCACACCAGGTGCCGATCCTCCGTGAAGTGAGAAAATGGCTGCCGGGGAGGATACCACCGCCAGCGGGGGAGTGGCGGCTGAGGTCACGGACTTGAAAAGCAAGGAGGACGACGATGAAGATCTGGCTTTGGTGGGAGACGTGGCTGACGACGACGAGAACGCCAGAGCCAGCGAGGTCACCGGCGACTGGTTGACGGGCATGACGAACGCGGAGTGAGACGGCGTGGCGGGCGTCAGGGTCTTCTTGACGGGCGAGCTGACGCCCACGTGCGGCGACTGGGACAGAGACAACGCCGAGGACGAGATCGCAGAGAACGTCGCGTGACCTTTGACCAACGAACGCTCGAGGGTCATGTGGTCGGGGCTGGCTGAGGAATTGCCGGAGTCCGGCGACTTCGAGCTGGCTCGCTGATTTTCTTTCTCGCTCTCTTGGTCCTCAGCGCGCGCATCCATTGAGTAGTCCTCTGTAAACAGTTTTAATTAATTAATTATTGTGAGATAATTGTCGGTCGGTCGGTCGGTCGGTCGGTCGGTCGGTTCAGTTTTTTCATTCTTTTTTCATTCTTTCTTGTAATCTTTTTGATTCTTTATTTTTCTTTCTTTCTTCATAGATCTGTCGGTCGGTCGGTCGGTCGGTCGGTCGGTTCAGTTTTTTCATTCTTTCTTGTAATCTTTTTGATTCTTTATTTTTCTTTCTTTCTTCATAGATCTGATGCCGCCCAAATTAGAAAAAGAACGGATTTTCGTGCACAGGGAAGACTTTCTACCACGTAACTTGGGTAAGTATATCAAATACTCACAGTGTAGGTTAATTGATGTAGACACAATTCCAAATCAATCACACTCACCAACTTTCACATCGTTGTGGAGTACTTTCTCTGGCAGGTCTTTGCCAGAAGCGTGCATTGCCTTCTCCATCTTCGCCAGACTGGCTTGGGACACCACGTGACCGTGCATTGGCAAAGCATTGGCCAGAGCCAGGGAGAGTCCCGGATGTTGGTGATACTGCATGGCGGCCAGGCGAGGGTACAGGGACGTGGAAGCGTAGTAGACTTGCGGGGGGTACGGGTACGAGGCACCCGGATATGGGCAGAAGAAGTTTGACGGGCAGTTTTGGAGAAGATGTGGGTACACGCTGAAACACAGGGTTTGTTTGAACTCAGATCGCCTGACACAACTTTATTTGGAAAAATGTGGACTTCAGGACTCCGAAAAAACTTATTATTATTATTATTTAAAGAGCGCATCGCCGCATTCAGAGAACGCCCTCCGTGCGCTTGGCCACTAGCATGTATGTACCGACATAAGCGATACAAAACTATACAAACTATACAAGCAATACAAACAAATCACACCAAACATACAACAAGTGCAAAAAATGACTATATCTAAATTTAAAAAAATACACGAAGAAATGACTATATCTAAAAGTAACTTCACTAAAGGTCCGCTTCGTCTGTCTTCCAATATCTTTTGAATAATTTTAAAACTAGCATTCTGTAAAAAAGATATATTTTATCGTATAAAAGAAAAACTTTTTTAAATATAAAATATTGAACAAATCGATATATTAAAGAGAAAGGAAAGGAACAGCCAACACTAAAATTACTGATAATCTTTTAAAATCCTAGTTCCACCACAGTGGCTATAGCAGTAATGGGTTTTGCATATGACTATTAGCGTCATCCACGTTCTGACTTATATGTGTGCGTGCGTGCGTGCGTGCGTGCGTGCGTGAGTGAGTGTATTTATGTATACATGTATATGTTACCTGCTAATCTCCGGCGCCACGATGGCTGTAGCCCCGTGACTGTCGTCCCTGGGTGGACGTGGGGAACGTTCCTTTTGTACAGCTGTAAACATACACACATACACATTCACATTCATCAAAAATAATATCCAGAGTGTCGTTTGTCGCGCGTCATTTTTCAGTCATAATACAAACATGATTTTTCAACAATCTACATATTCATTGCTATTTCACCACTCGAACGGTTTGTCAGGAATTGTAAGTAGGTCTACCAATGCTTAAAAAGTGCTCTCATTTGACAAAACATTTCCTGGAACTGACCGTCTGGCCTGCCCAACAGTGCTTGAGAAAGTCTGTGTTGGTCAGTGAGCTGTGCGCACGGGTGACGCGCAGTGTGTGCATGCGCGCGGGGGCCTTACCAGGGTTGCATTTTTGTCTGGAAGGTGCGGTTAGGGATCGCTAATTGAGATATTATCCCTTTGGGTCATGGTACAGTATTGCGACAGTATTGCGACAAGGAAAGAGAATTTCAACACTCTTTCTCTTGTTACTGATAGCAGGCACAATATATACGTGCTATGGGATCCGTACGTACGTGTTTATGTGTAAGGTCACACGCTGATTGTGTAAAAACGAAGGAGGTATCGGAGTTGAACTCCATTATTTTCGGTTTTTTGTTTTGTTTTGTGTTGGTTTTGGTTTGTTTTAGTTTTTCTTCGTTTTTTGCTAGGTTTTGCTTTGTTTTTGTGAATCATAGAGACGAAAGGGGAAGGGAGCTTATTTCTGTTGTTTTGTCTTCAGTTTTTGCTCAGTTTTGTCTTGATGCTGTGAACTGCGATCGCTCAGCTCTGAACAAAAAAAAACCCAACCCACTCGTGACTCTCAGCCGTTAACGCACACCGGTAACCTCCCCCTCCCACCTCTTCTTCCCGAAGTCAGCTCCCCTTAAACAGACGGTCAGCGAAGTGCTGTTAATTATTCATAGGGGTTCTCACGTGCACATAGGAGGCGCTCGTGAAGTCGACAGAGGAGATGCGAGAAAGCCAGCCATACTGTATGTACTTGGCGTGAGTTTCCTAATTACCTGGTTCTTTTCTAGTTTTTCTCCCTCCCTCCCCCCTCCTTCTATCTCGACAAAAGCTAGAGGCGCGTGTCTGATTTCGTCACGCGGGCAAACATTGCGGGTAGTAGAGTTTCCGAGATCGGTTTCTGCAAACTAGTGTCAGCATTGTCGAGTCAATTAAGAATCATAACCGTGCCCAGCGATAGAGAGGTGGCGGCTGATTTGAACAAGGGATCGATCAGCCACCTGACAAGGAAGCCAGGAGCTACCGGCTGATCAAAATTTTCTGCTAAAAGGAAGAAAACGTTCTCTATATGTTTGTGTGCGCGCTCGTTTGCACGCTCACTGCTTAACGCATGTTCGCGGTTGCGGAAGAAAAAGTGACGAATGGATGCAGGCTGTAATAAACATTGATATTTTCACAAGATTTCTTTCTTTGTTAATTTTTAAATTGTTCTTTTGGTTTGAGACAGTTAAAAGTTACAGTTATATATCTATGTATAAAGGACTTAACACGCTTCATTTTAAGTTGCATTGGGATGGATCTGTGACAATACAAAAGGCAGGGGAGGTAAGTCTTCAGCAGTTAATGTAGAATAGGTACTGTGACATTTCATGTTTCACCCATGTCTATTTGTTCCAGCATTTCATGGACTAAATAGATATGCATTTAACTAAGTACATATGAACTATGTGTTAACCACCATCGTTCGACATTATGAGTGCATTCTCTCTCGTTTTTCTTTTTTCTCGTCAACAACTTATTTTGCGTTCTGCTGCTTCTGCTGTATTAATTAATTTTTTTTAAATCTTGCAGGTGCTGGTCCCCTTACTCTGATTTGCTCTTCAGTTCCATATGTTCCACTTTATTCAGCGCGCAACCTGTATTATCCTGTTCTCTAATCCCAAGCGATCAGGCAACATAACTCCGCCGCACACTGCGGCATCGAACTCTTGAGTTATCGTCCGTGGGAGTTCTCTTGCAGCACAAGTGCTGACGGCACGGGTGACTTTCCGCTTCTTAAACACGTTTGCTCTCACAATTAACAGACAAGGTCCCCAGGCCGCGAGACAGATTACTGGCTGAAGAAGAAATATCAGTTCTACGGAAATCTGGAACAGGAAAACTGCGCGCAAGTTCTTCTGTTGCCGGGAAACCACGTTTCTTTATCGTGTACATATCTATAGTTGGCTGGCTGGCGATCAGGAATAAAAGTATTTCTACCTTGCTGTAATTCGCTCCATGCAGATGAAAGGTGGGGAGCATCCTTTAGTAATGAGTAATTAGGAGAAGACAGGTTGTTTCCCTTTATTTTGTAAATCCGCTGCCTTCTACGTGGACCTGACTTAAGCTTGTGTTACATTAGCAAAGACTCGCAATAGAAAGTATGAATTTTCCTCAAATCTTTGCACGATATTTAAGACCGATCATCAAAAGGCCTTTCTGCTTTGTGCTAAATAGCTTCCTTCTGCAAATCACTAGGTGTTTCTGCGTCGCCATTATGCATTATAATGTGTTGTAAATAAAGGCAGAAACCTGTGCAGGTTAAATAAAATCGTTCCAAACCTTCACAAACAGCACAGTACAGCGTGGTGTGTGAAGAGTGTTTGCCGGTTGAACGAATTTCTCCGGTAAGGCAGGTAATCTTGGAACTCGGATTTCTGCAGGACAGCTAATGACGCTAAAGATTCTTCTCAAGCGTTCGCTGTGCTGGGGCGTGCGCCGCGCAGGCCGGACTATTTGCCGAGGAATTAAAGCGCGTGGCGCGGCGGAGGCTGACAAACAAGCGCCTGGGACCCGGGACAGGTGCGGCGGGGAGGTAAGTCGAGGGACCGGTCAACGGGAGACAACTCCAGTCGGACGTGATGGATGGTTAGCAAGCAAAGCACCTGCACGTGCCGTTCACGCTTCTAGCACCAGCGCGCGCTGTCCTTGCTCACTTCACACACGAGAGTCCCTCTCTCTTTTGCTTCCATAGATCTCGATTTTTTTTTTAAAAAGAGAGAGACATCGATGAGACAATCCAAAATCACGCACAGGATCGAACAAGAAAACTGTTCCCTAGGGTAGCAGTCCCCTCAATTTTGCCTAATTGACATACCACGAAGTCAGTTAATCTGTTTTATTGTTCATGTTCCTTTAAAGCGTTTGTCGCTGTCTGAAGCCACAGATGTAACCTGTTTGGTCAGGAAATATTACTTCGCGATAATATAAGTAAATAAATAATAGTGGCATGATCTTGAACCAGCTTACAGGCGAGTCTTATGGCGTGCTAGACATGGAATGAGCACGCGCTAATGGTGTATTCTCGTTTTCGAAGTCAAACATGGCGGGAAAAGAGCAGCTGGGGATCGGAAATCGAGATGCGCATGCCCAGAAGTTAGGGAGACCTGCAGGCAGCATTTGTTGGTCCAAGAGATTATCTATGGAGTGGGGTTCAAAGACAGGAAAATGAACAAAACAAAAACTATACGGCTGGAGTGCTCCATTCCAGGCGGGATCAAAAGAAATCAAAACTCTGTCTGTCTGTCTGAAGCCCAGTAATTTTTGTGTGTCTTTTGTTTTGTGTGTGTGTGTGTGTGCGTGCGCTTTGTTTGGGTTTATTTTTTGCTTTGTGGGGTTTTTGTGTGGCACACATACATACATTGCGCTACGCATTTTTTTACTTCAATTCATGTAAATTATATGGCAAGATAGTATTTTAGCCCTCGCAAAGCGGACCATGACTTGACGTGATGCCAGAGAAAAAAAAAAGTTCACATACCCGTGAATGCTTTATCTGAAAATAAAACTGTGCATACACTGTACGTAGATTCAAAGCTCCGTTTGTTTGTTTGTTTGTTTGTTCGTGTGTTTGTTTGTTTGTGGTAGTGTGACAATCACGCACTGTAGAAGAGTTTAGACCAGCCACTTACTAGAGCGTATAAAAAAGCAATTGCATGTCAACAAGTGTCGGGCAAAGAAAGCAAAGGTGTTGGCAAGTGTCACAAACTGGAAGGCTTACGTCAAAGACAAGTGCCAAGAAATGTAGCAGGTGTTAATTGCACTGTAGTCGCAGTAACAAGTCTGAAGAAAGAAGTCTTACTGAACCAAAAGAGACCAACAAAACTTAGTAGTGCCGGCTGATTAAAAATCTGACTGACTGACTGACTGACTGACTGACTGACTGACTGACTGACTGACTGACTGACTGACTGACTGACTGACTGACTGACTGACTGACTGACTGACTGACTGACTGACTGGACAAAAGAGTGATTATTCGATCGATCGATTAATCGAACGAACGAACGAACGAACGGACGGAGGGACTGAGGAAGGAAGGAAATGGAAAGGAGAACTGGAATGTGTTTTTTTCTGGTATCATCCAGATTCCTCCTCGAAAAGAAAAAGATCTATCGTCAGCCGACGTGGGGCTCCATCGATCACGGTCGGCTCGAAAGCTAGGACCCGATAAGCGCTTTCCTCGAGCCACCTTCGGAAAGGCGTCAGTCCAATCCAGTCCATCATCTGACAGCATGGACTCTGCGCGCTTCGAGTGATTAGATCGAAGGCTCACGGCCCGCGCGCAACCAAATCTCGACCAGATCTCGAGAGGAGACGTGACTTGTTAATTGGCGCGTAGTCTGGCTGGAGGCAGAGCGGTGGTGGTGGTGGTGTTTGGTCATGGGACTGTTCTAACGAGCAGGCAGACTCCGCGAAGCAAAGGAGGGAACGATCTGCCGATCGATGGCAGGGTAGGGCGCGTGCCTGGAAGGACTGGGGGAGATTTCTTTAGAACCAGGATCTTAAGAGCAGGGTAAGGAGGAGAGAGAAAACCCTTCTCTGAGACACCGCAGCAATTTGCCCTTTTTGCGGAAGATCGGTTGGGAGGGGACATGAACATCCACAGAGTTAGAGGCACACCTTAATTCATGGAAGTGGAAGAGACACAAAAAGGAGAAAGTTCAGTTTTACGTCTGTCGTCTTCTGGCTAGAAGATATTTCTCGCGACACTGGCGGCCTTTCGATTTATCGCCAAGGGAGACAACACGATTCCGTCTCCTATGCACAATGCCGTTCAGCAGGAATTCAGGATCCTTGACAAGTTTCAAGTTTCCGGCCTATGAAAAGGAACTGCAAAAGCTGTTTAACCAATTAGTGGTTCGCAGCCCGTTCCGAGAAGGAGCGCCTCTTTCGACCAGAACGTGCTCCTTTGAATAGAGAATATCCTTTCAGGAACTGTGTTTAGCTCACGATATATTTACTGTTCCATAAAAAGTCCCCACTAATTTATAAAAACCTGTTCGGATAACTTCGATTAAGAATTGTCGGTGGAAATGTGCATTTTTTCGAGATCGTATCTCTTTTTATCCTGCTCCTTCTTGGCTGAGTACCTTGATGGATTGTTCCCCTTTTCATCGATATATGTACTCGATATTCCGTTCACCATCCGAAACGTACCCACAGTTTTGTTTAATGGAAAAAAAGATTCGAAAGCTCGTATAGAAAGACCTTAAGAGCTAAATGGACATGTCAGGCAAACAGAAGCAGTAACTTGTTGCATCAAAAAAGTGCGTGCAAATAAGAAAATGGGAGCAATATGAGCTGAAGATTTGTCTAACCAGTTTACTGAGGAGAGATAAAAAGCATTTAAATTAACTAAGTAAAAAAAAAAAAGACGAAAAGGTGCCCCGTTTGCATAAATGTAGTTCGTTCACACTCGCTTTTCCCGCAAATCCTGTCCTGCCTCTATACCCTCCTCAACTTTTGTAAGGATCCGCTCCGAAAAAGTCTGCTGTAACAAAAGCCGCGAAGATCTTGTAAACCTTTTCTCCACAAGGACTCTAAGAATGCCAAAGGTTTGTTTATTTAAAAAAAGCGAGCAATTTCTTGGTGGTCGCTATTTTTAAAGGGGGGTAAAATATCGATAATTCAGCACAAAACCTCTTCGCGCAAAAGAGAGCAGGGCGTGAGGAACGAAAATGGGGGAGGAGTCTATTAAAGCAAAGCTTTGGCTGAACCGGCGGCAAACGTCCGCCTGTGGGAACTGATGGAGTGGCGTGGGCCGCTGATTAACGGGTGCACGTGCAGCGAGACAGAAGAGAAGGGCCAGGCACGATCTTCACGACCAGAAGTGGACAAGCGAGCGAGAACGAAGAAAAAGGATTGTGGGATTGCGGCAAGCGCTTTGAAACGCGGTCCTTAAATTTAGCCAATTGTCGCTGAATGTGAGGTTGAGATTTCTCCCGCAGCTTTATTTTAAATTGGAGATTTGTTCGAAAAAGAGCAGATAATTCATGTCTTCAACAGCTGTTCAAGACTTTAAAAAAATTATGAGGAAGCTGACATCTAGCAAGGAAAGGGTTAAAGGGATAGAACTGGAAAGAAACACAAACATCTAGAGAGGTTATTTACATGCCACCTGTGACCTCTACTTTTTAAAATTAGATTCGTAAAAAAAAAGCAGTAACGGTTAAAACAATGCGGAATAATTGTCTTACGCAGGCTTTTGAAAGCGTGTGACTGAGATGATACCAAGCACATCATGGAATCTAATGCAGTCTAAAATTTCTTTTTGCCACTCCTCCAGCACAGAACACCTTCAGCTCAAATTCTTCAGTCGTGTTATTCTAAACATAACTTACCGAATCTTAATTTTAACGAGAAATAATCCCATGCAGCTTTATAAGGGAATGATAAAAAGAGTAAGCTTGTTGTTTCCTAAATAAGTAAATAAATAAATAAATACCGTTGGGGTTCATCTTGACTTCCATACAGCGTCTGTACCGGCAGGCCTGACACTGGTTCCGACGGCTGACATCAACGATGCAGGCGTTGTTGTCCTTGCATCGATACAGGCGGCCCATCTTTTTGCGTATCGCTCGTTTGAAGAAGCCACGGCAGCCGTCACAGCTAATGACGCCATAATGTTTGCCGGATGCCCTGTCACCGCACACCTTGCAAAGCTGCTGGCTTTTGCCCTCTGGGAAAAAAAAGGAAAAGACTATAAATAGATAGTTCTAAATACATGTTTATGCATAAGTATATATAATATATATAAACAGTGTTAGGTTCGTCTTCTTGAAAAAAGAAAATATTTGTCCTATAGGCGTTGATTTTTGCCGGCTGGAGGAAAAAGACGCAAGACATTACATCTAAAGCTTTCAATACGACGCTTTTGGAAGTGGCCATAATGTTGTCATGCGCCATTCTGGTTGCCTAGCTACTTAAGAAATGTGACACTGTTGAAAATACACAGGGTCGGATAATATATAACGTATTTAGGATAACCGTCTAATGCGGACTTCACACGCCGAGACCATTGAAGCGTTGAACCCCGTTAAAGCAATGTCCCCGTTCCCAATGTCCAAAGTTTGTGAAGTTAGCTGATGTTTCAGTGGATTAAAACAAGGTTTGAAGTCTAATTAGATTCCAAGATATTATTCTGCCGAGCTTGCTGCATCATGAAAGCAAATATTTAAAAAATATGTGTAATGCGAATGTTTTAAAAGAAAATCAAGGCATAGTTCTCAAACCTGTCAAAAACAGCGCCCTCTTGCAGGCAAGCTGTCTATATTCTTTATGTTTCCTGGGTGAAGTGAACATGAGAACACTCTTTCCCAACAAGGGATTTCCGCCACTATTAGCTTTAATCCACATGATGAAACGTGTAGAATATATCACATCATTTCTCCGCCGTGTAGTGTGTCCACCTATTTCTCTACAGACATTGCAAATCCATGGCTGTACCTGGATACCCTTCACAGTAAATGGCCTGACTGCCGCGAAAGAGGGTGATCACAGTTCACTTTCCCATCAAATTGGACAAAAAGAATTTATTATCGCTCGAGGCAAGAAACTCGTCCCCAACACAGCAATTCTTTCTTGTTGCTTTCAGCGAGTCAGCCAGCTGTCATCTGGCATCTCATCTATCTGAATAGCTTTTCAAAAGTTCCCCGTCTCCACCTTAACACCAATTAATACACTCGTCTGTATCGAACCGACTAACCGTCAAGATGCAAAACTTTCCTGTAAGAGACGCTTTATGATGTAATCAAAAGCTACACCATTGTTTGATTCCAGAAAAAGTTGATATATGACATGCTGCGAATGTCTGGGTTCTGTTTTATTGTTTGTTTATTTGTTTTCAGTTTACGTAAAATCTGTACGTCTGGGGAAGGAATCTAGTCTGCTTAATACTAGACTGAATGCCCGTAACTATCGTTGTTTCATAATAACGTCTTAATCCTGCACTCCGCTTAGAATAAACTGGCAGACAAAAATCAAACAAGAGACAGTTGATTAGAGACGAATTTCCGGATAGGAGGCGTGTCCAATAGGATTGAGCAGGTGACCACAGCAAAGTTCTCAGACCGACTGAGTGGGAGTCAGAAGTCAAGGGAGACTATACTGGCGTGGTGTGCTTAACCGCTCCTTTTGAAATTGTAACGCGTGACTTATCGTTCTTGGGGGAAGCAGTAGCGAGAAGAATAATGAGGCAAATGAGCTGATTAGAAAGTAGTGTGTTTTAATCCCTTCGCCAGATCAGCTCACCGAGTAAGTTGACCTGGCTTCTGTTAAATGCTCTTTTTCACCGGACTTTTGCCTCGAGGCACCAGACAACCACAGACCTGTAATGACGTAGACCTGTAGGGATGTCACAAGTACGAGAGACGTCATCGAGGGGGGTTTAACCAGGTGCAGGGTCCGTTTCTTTCCCTCGAGAGCGCTGCTTGCGCAATCAGGACCGGACTAAAGCCCCAAAGCAGAAACAGTTAAAGAAAACGGTTCGAAGATCATGACGTTTTTACGTCGACTTAAACGCGCCCAACGCCAAAAGTTCAACGACCACTTCAAAAAAAGGGGGTGGGGGGAGCAACCGCCACTCTAAACAGGTGCCATTACGGGTGGGCGGGCAAGAGTACTAGTCGTGGAAGGGACGACTGGTGGACACGTGGCCTGATCGGTGGACTGTGGTGCCATGTCGAGTTTATACACGAGTGAAAGGTGAAGTTTCAATTAGCAACCTTTGTCCTTCCACCTCAGCCGCGGGGCTGAAGCAACACAAGTGTTTTCTGCGCATCTGGTGGATCTATGAACCCCGATTGTTCTTACGAAATCTGATTAGTTCCAGATGGAGTAGGACGTACTCTTCTGATCCTTCCAACCACCGAAACCCCTTTCTTTCTTTCTTTCTTTCTTTCTTTCTTTCTT
>SMGT01009890.1:16370-32410 GCA_004794575.1 Lanistes nyassanus | reverse complement strand
ACTCTAAACAGGTGCCATTACGGGTGGGCGGGCAAGAGTACTAGTCGTGGAAGGGACGACTGGTGGACACGTGGCCTGATCGGTGGACTGTGGTGCCATGTCGAGTTTATACACGAGTGAAAGGTGAAGTTTCAATTAGCAACCTTTGTCCTTCCACCTCAGCCGCGGGGCTGAAGCAACACAAGTGTTTTCTGCGCATCTGGTGGATCTATGAACCCCGATTGTTCTTACGAAATCTGATTAGTTCCAGATGGAGTAGGACGTACTCTTCTGATCCTTCCAACCACCGAATCCCCTCTTTCTTTCTTTCTTTCTTTCTTTCTTTCTTTCTTTCTTTCTTTCTTTCTTTCTTTCTTTCTTAGATGTTGTTGGTAATGTTATCTGTAATTTCGACACTAAATATACAACTGTCGAAAAAGAGTGCCAGGTTTTAGCAATTCCACACGTGTGTAACGTACAAATCTGCACAACAATTTTTATCGATACCCAGCAATGCTAGTTACAGCGTTAGTAACACCAAATGTCATCATCATCGTCATCATCTCACGTCCCACTAGACACATCTCGAGACTTATTTTTCACAGTCCTCTGATACCACTACTGCGGCAGGTTACTCTTCAGCTGTTAGCACCAACAGATCGGTCCATGAAGTGGGTCTTACACAAGTACAGTTGCTGAAGAGTGGATCGAGGGAGACAACCCTAGCAAGGAGTGACCATTCCGTTCTCCTGATGATGTAACCCGGTGACTCGCGGACTGAGCTTTGACACGCCCGAGAAGGAAGGAAAAGACGTTTAACGTTGCTGATCAAGACCGGACGAGGTGGCGGGGCGAGGGAGGGTGGAACTTTGACAGACTCGAAGAAAGCTGAAAGGTCGCGTTAAGTTTCTTACGCCGAGGAATGTTTTCGCGTCAAGCAGGACAACTAATTTTCTGTGCTGTGAGAGGTGCAAAGCTCCCTTGACAAGCTAGCGAGCGTCCCAGAAAAAAGTGGTCAACAGCAGCTTTGCCGGAACGTGAGGCACTACCAGGGATCATACTATGCAAGAACAACCCAAAAAGTATTTGACTGTAAGCACTTGTCCCCCTTTGCAGAGCCTCGGCTTCCGATAAAAACCGCCTGCTGTATTGAAGGCTGAGGTGGAGAGGACTGCGACCATGCCAACATGATTACTCTCCGCAAAGGCAGTCCGTGGCTAGCGTCAGTGGTGGAGACAAAAGTCTCTTCTGGGGGTGAGGGGCCGTAAGCATAGCGAGCGAGTCCGGTACTCGCTGTAGTATCGCCTACTTCGCAAGTTTCTATGCGTGCGAGTAGGCTGTGTTGAATCTGGTAGGCATAGGGCTCGAGGTCAACTTGTAGTAGCTACGCGCGAAGTGGGGAGGTCAAGGACGCATTTACGTGGGATTCCCCAGCGATTTGTATCAAGTGCGCATGCGTTACTAGTGGCGACAATCATGGCACCGATCAAGCGCAAGGCAAATTTCAGGGATGCTGAAATAAGAGTGTTGCTAACAGAAATTAAAATAATAGTCATTAAATTATTTGTTGTTAACAATATGTTGGTGGAAATTATGGTTCACTGCAGTATTGGTATATTGGATTCAGATAGGCGAAACTATTAAAAGAAAATAAAATTTGCAGAATTGTTTTCCCATATATATATATATACCCCCGTTATTTTCAGTGGAAGGAACTGACACTTGCAAGACAAGTACAGAAGAACTAGGTAAATAAACAAAAGCAAGTTATCAATAGCTAAATACCCTAAAGACATATACATATATATTATTTCATTTGATTTGTGATTACTTCAGACCACATGAATGCATAGTTAATTGGAACTGATAACTAACAGTAATTAGCTGCCCACACTAAGAGCATATCTGATGTCTTTTGACGTGAATAAACTCAAATAATAACATTTTATAAAACTTCCATTAATGGGGGCAAGGAACCTTTTCTTCTTTGAGCAAAATCTATGTCGCCCCAGAGTTCGTCCGTGAGAAGAAAAATGTGTTCTCTACGAAATCTGAACTTTCTGAACACTTGGTCGTCATCAAACACTTCGAGAGGATTAGTCCGATCTCGAAAAATGCGATCCCTACGAAGTCTTCGCCGTTGTATTCCTTCCAACATCGCGCAAATGACAGGTAACGCCATGTTGGCTTTCCTCGCGACTAGTAGTACGAAGCGTTACTACAGCGATTTCGCTGTCGTAAACTACGCCGTCGTAACAGGTTCTCCTACGTCAGAAGTAAGGCCAACTCTCGCCCTGTGCATAGCAACAGTTAGCGCTTCCGACAGAAGTACGGTGATACTACTGAAGTACCGGCAGACTACACCGCTATGCTCGACAGCTGCAGGTGCAGCTTTCAGTCAGCGGACTGGAGCGCTTGGCATCACGTAAGAGCGATCTTGGACTCGTGCCCCAGATCTCTTCACCGGAGTCAGGCATGACGATGTTTATTCAGCTGACCCGCAACTGTTGTTCGCCTCCCTCCGAACTGGTCACCACGAGCTGTGGTCACAGGAACAAGAAGCCACGGGCAGCCCTTGAGACTTGGCCGAGCTCTCGTCTGGAAAATGAGCACCCGCTAGTCTCCTGAACCCTACCCCCGCTCCCCCACACACCAGACTGTTCGCCGCTCCGTCCCTGTAATCCGGTTCGTGCCTTTGCGACACGATTCTGCGAAAGCTGCAGTACCAGCTTAACGTTTTTCTTCCTTTCTTCCCTCCGTCCTCCACCCCCACCTGTCTCTGTCCGGCCATCCGTTTCCCTCCCTCTTTGTTTGTTTGTTTCTTGCCAAGATTATCCTTATTGTCTCCCTTCTAAGCAGGGTAAAAAAGAAATCTGTTACAACCACTTGAGATTTTAAAAAAATCATATTTCCCTCCCCTGTTTGCTGACTATCCTTGGTATTATACAATTGGTGGCTTTTGAAACCCTGTCAGGTTATTTATCAAAAAGGATGCGCAAAATAAGCAGACGACTAAATCACGTTAGACTAAAGCGTGTAATCCAGTCAGGGGCAAAGTAGAAAACAGAAGAAATGAGAGAGAAAGCGGAGGGGGGGGGGGCCGGGAGAGAGGTCAGAAAGGAAACAATGCATAGTGATAAAAAAGGAATATCTATCAGATTCTTTTGCAATAGCGAGACAACAAAAAAGTATGGGAGTTTGGGAAGAAATGACCCAGCGATAACACCCGATTGTTCAAAAATCCTTCCGCGTCCATGTGTCAGTCCTTGCTCTCACATAACTGATGACGATCAACTCGGTAGAAGCCAGACTTCTGAAAAGTGATCAAATACTGCGACAAGGGTGGGATGGAGCGGGTTGTGGGGGACCAGAAAGGGGTGCGGATGAAGAACCAGCAACAAGGAACGCATAATGAGTTGGACACTTTCAGCAGGACCCAAGGGATCTCGTCGTGTGTAGCCTTTGGCCCCGCACGAGCCGCAAAGTGTCGAGTGTTTTTAGGGAAGCGCCCTTCTGTGGCCGGCGGCTGAAAGTTCTTCTCTCACTTAGGGTGTTGGTTTTCTTTTTATCTCGAAGCAGCGGAGACTGAGACAGCCCTGAGATGGAGCGATCGCTGCGTAGAGAGTGGAGAGGCGAGAAGAAAGGGACGCGCGAGCGAACGCTTGCGCGCACACGCAGAGAGAGAGAGAAAGAGAGAGATAAGGACAGAGAGTGGAGGACGAGGGAAGAGGAAGGGAAAGAAATAAAGTCGTTTTAAAAATATTTTCTGGGCTTTTTCAAAACTTCTCTTGGAGTTCGTATATATCTGCTTCTTTACACACATGTTTTTTTTCGTCGTGTTATTTAGTCAACTTGACGTTTTTTTGTTTAAATAGATGTTTATTTTTTCTGTAACCAAAACATAGATCATTGAAAATTCGAATGGCAAGGTCATGCAACAAGCTAGTTGATATAAACCCAGTCCTGACTAAACACACATTAAATAGAAATACAATGGCTGTAATGGTGATAATGACGAGTTGGAAAAGTCAAATGATTTTTTTGCGTATTTTCGAAGTCATATCTTTGGGATTCGTCTTAAATCTTATAATTCCATCTTCTTCTCTTTTTTTTTTTTGTCATGAACTCGTTTCAATTGTTATTCTGACAGCAAAAGGGCGGGTTCGGAAGTAGATCGGCTCGAACTAGACACGCATCACAGATCTCAAGAACACTGCCGCGTAAAAATATTGCTCCATTTCTTTCGATTTCTCCTCTTCGAGAGAGGAAGTGAGAAAACAAAGCTACGGTTGGTGTTCCGCTGGTACCGGTCAGTTTTCCTACAGTTTTTCCATTCCCAACCGTTTTCTCCACCTGGGAAAGTGACGGGAGAAGACCGCGTTACGAAAACGTCACACAAAGGGTGCCGACAAAGCTTTTTACTGAGCTAACCCCAAGAGTTGTTGACCTTCGCAGACCGCCAACTCTCCTGATGCCGGCCACCTCGTGCCAATATTTTATGAAGACAGCCCAGCAGCCACGCGCGGTAGATGTCTAAAACAAGCTTCCGGCCTGTTAAGTCGCACGGCCCTTGGGATAAAACACGTGTGTCCGCGCTGGAGCAAGATACAGTTTATGTTCCGTTGCCTCACCTTTGAAAGATCAAAGGTAACAGGCCCCCGGTCGAAAAGCAGTTAGGTGAGTCGGGAAGCCTACCTTGGACATAATTAGCGTTAATCGAAGACCTCCACCTGACCTTGGATGACGTCATGCACCGCCTTCTACGACAACAAAGACTACAACGACTTCCTACTTTGAATACAATGAGGTAGTGTTAGTAGCTTAAAGGACGGGAAACTGTGAAAGTGGAGACAATTACATGCACTTTGCATGTTAGAGATAACTTGATAGAAATTTAGAAAAAGGAAATTCTTTAGAGCAGGTATAATTTGAAATTAATTTTGCAATGATGCAGACGGACATCATAAATTACTCGAAACAGGTTTACAGCAATGAAGATGATTTTCAAAATCAGCAAACCTTACTTCCGTCCGGTTAGCGTGCAGATGAATGATGAATTTAGAACTCCAAACGTTTATTACGAGTTCACAAGAATGGTAATATGCGCTGTTGAGGACATTGCGATGTCAAACCCAACAGCAGACAGGTATTGGTACCTTTTAATTTTCTCATTTTTATTCAGTCCAGTTTTTAAAAAAATTCAGCAATATTTGGCGGTCTGCGTTTGAAAAGTATCAAAAACAACGGGTGGTTTTATTATGTTACGATTGGGTAATCATAATGTTATGTATAAATCTGATGTCAAACTTCTCATCTGAAAATTAAAAGTCTATTCATTACCATAAGTCAAATCCCTATTATGTTTGACATTTAACATCAATTTAACCACGAACAAAAAGTCTTAAATGAAAAGAGCGTTAGAATCTGGCAGGTGACCACTATTTTTGTAGCACCTGAATACCAAGATTAATGGGAAATTTTAAAAAAAGAGAATAGATTGGCGTTTGTTTTGTCTATAAGCAGATTGAATAAACATGCAGCTGTTAAGTTTTCTTCGTTAGTGGTGATGGGTTTATATATAAAAAAGTACTTCTTTTGGCTGTTTATTTGTTTCTTTGCATCTTATTTTTAGCAAGCCACTGGCAAATCCCAAATTCCAACGCAGCTTCGAAGACCTCCAAGGGGCAGATTTTTAAAAAAATGTTTAAGCAGACCCAGTCCGTCCTCTCCCCACCACCCACCTCACCTTTCCACCACCCACACACGCGCGCGACAAGAAAGACGAAATGAAATAAAATAAGAGGAAACAAAAGGACAGAAATTTCACACGGTAGCAGTACACAGTCGGACTAATACCGACACACACGTGCACAAAAACCAACTGTGGATTCAGACCAAGGCATCAAAAACAAAAATTAGTAATCCACAGGAATGCAAATGCATGTACTGTATTAGCGCGCAATTTAAGAAAGCGCCTTATTTTATTCCTCGTTTTATCCTGGTAATACCCAGTATTGTCTTTATTTTCCGTGGATTTGTCTTTGATTTATTTACGGAAAAAACAAAGTTTTCAAAATGTCTACTTTTTACAAAGAAAGAAAGGAAAGAAAGAAAGAAGAAAAAGAAAAGAACATGTTTATATGCGTACTTGTTTCTGAATCTGTGTCAGTTTGTGTGTGCATTCTTCCTCTTGCATAACTCACCCGTGGGAATTACCCCACCCGTTTTTCTACCTGACTTTCTAAAACTGTTATGCAAGGAATTCAGGTAGCGAGCTCTCTATGGAGTGAATTACTACAGAAGAATAATAGCCGCAAATGACTTCTAGACAATAAAATTAATAATAAGAGTGAGAACAAGTCACTGACCCGCTCCTGCGACGACTGGAACCCCGTCCTCACCTGCACTCATCGTCCTTGGAAAAACGCGCACTCGAGCTCAACAGGTGACAAGAGTTCTTTGGATCCCAGTGGAACGAAATCGCTCAGGTATTTTCAAGACAAATTCTGCAGTTGTCCTTGAGGCCAGCAAAGCCAATCTTTTCGATCTCCGGCACTGTCACAGAGATGGCTGCATGCAGCACTGTCCGAAATACTTTTCTTCGAGCTGACAGGGCCGTAGGAAGATGGCTTGTGGTCACAGAAAGTTAAACAGCCAAAATTCCTTCTCCTCTTTCCGTCGTAAGTCTTTCAGCCGATGTAGCAGTAAGAAATGTCTAGCTTTAAAAAATAACGCACTTTCCGACACCTTTCAGGGTGAAATACAGTGGAAAGATTTACAGACTGATACACTCTCCAGTTATTTCTGCACCCACAAGCTGTTGATAATCCAAGGTTGCAGGTGAATGGGAGAGTCTGAAGTTCCGATCGTCAGTCACAGATAAAACGTTCGACTGCTATCCAGAGATTCACATCAAGAAGGCAAAAGTTTTATACACTGGTCAGTGGTCACCTCCCAAGGTAGAGGGGGTGCGCGGGTGGGTCAGTTGGAGGAGGGATGGGGGGCAGAAGTCGAAGAGCCAGGGAGTCACTGTGGGCGGGGCTAGTCACGGCGACTGGTCATCCCATCAGCCATTGCGCCGACCGAGATCGCCCCGCCCATCCCCTCTTCTGATTGGCCGTTCGCCGAAAAGGATTGCGGCGCGGTCTCTTTGATCAATCGATCGAGCGCTCTGCCAGTCACTTTTGTCGCTAAAGACCCAAAGACTGCCTGCCCGGAGCGTGCCCTGAGGAGAGTTGTCTGTCCTGGTTCCGGTGCCTCGTCGCAAAACAGTTGAATAAATGGTTTTGACGGTTTGTTACTTTAAATAATGTTTATGCTGTTGAGAATTCGTTTAGTCCACATTCTGAAAATTAAGGAAAAAGATTTTCTTATAACATTTGTAATACATGCGTATGCCAGTCTGCTTATCTGTATTTTGTCTGATCATTTAAGACCCTTTGATCTGTTTTTGTTTTAGTTTTTTATGTCTGTGCATACATTTAGACTTGCGTATGCATGTGTGTGCGTGCATGTGTCTAAGACAAAGCAGGATGATAAATACCTACAGAGAGACAGACAGACTGACAGGCAGGCAGGCAGCAGTAAAGAATCATCAGGGAACGTTCTGTGTGTGTTGCCGACTGGACCAACAGGAAAAGAAAACCTCTCCATAATGATAAAAAGTGAAAGCGAAATCTGGCGGTGCGCAAAGCCACCTCTCCCCGCCATTTATCGCCACCAGAGATGGTGGGTCGATGGGTCCAGTCTGGACTCGCACACGTTGTAGTGTGTGGCACCCGTTCTCTGCTGCTTGTGACGCGGCAGCAAGCAAGCAACAAAGCAAACAACGAACGAACGAACGAACCAACCAACCAACCAACCAACCAACCAACCAACCAACCAACCAACCAACCAACCAACCAACCAACCAACCAACCAACCAACCAACCAACAAGGATGGACAAAACAAAGACATAAGCAACCAGTCAAAGACCAAATAAAAGGAAAGAATAAAAGGAAGGAAAATGGAAAGAGAAAAAAGAAACAGAAGACACAATTTATTCGAGAAGGTATGCTTGTTATGTTGGTACTGATAGTTCTTGTCCCATCTTGCCGTCCCATGTTTACTCTACGACATGATAAAAAAAAATACTCCTTGGGTCAGCTCAAGTTTTGAACGTTTCGTTTGACTGGGTTCCAGATCCACTAATCCCTTGCATGAGGCAACTGCCCTGCGAATATTCGTTGCCACGGATAAGCACGTCATGTTTCTGGTGACAGGAAAGAGATCAGGCAAGACGTGGGCTGCGGTTAATCAGGAACATCGGTTTCATCACAGCAGGAGGAAGCCATGTTCTGGGAAGGCGCCTGTGGTCCAGACGTCCTGTAGTTCATCAGGGACTCCCGCCTCTGTCACCAGTCACGAATCACGATCACGGTACGCTTGACTGACCGTCTCCTTACTGGCATAGGTCCGTTGCAGCGAGGAGGCGCTACCACCCAACAGGAGTTTGCTTGACTAAATATTGACAACCTGTTGACAGGTTAAAGGTGTTCAATTTGGCGGAATGTCGCCTGTGCCATGTTCATTCACTGAACGCAGGCGACAGAGTGAAGAAGGAGACAAGAGAGGGACGCGGAGAGCTGACAGAATGACATGAGTACGTGTGAGCCCTTGCCACTAAGAAACAAAGCTAAACACAACACAATATAATTATACTACAACAAATTGCGAGACATCGTGACAGTGCAGCCACTACAGGCCGAAATCGGTCAACTATGAAATGCTTAAGTAATATTTTCTTTTAAAAAATCTGACAGTATCAGATCAAAATGTTTGTAGACATTGTTGTATCAGATGAATATTGTGGGAACGTCTTTGAAATAGAATGGAATTATTCCCCAAATTGCACAGAATGGACCGCAAGCAGAGATAGACTAAGACAATGAGAAAAATGCTATATTTTGTTCACCTGTTATACAAAACTATAGAGTATTATTTTAAAATCGCGATGTTGTGTTTGATACACAACATCGCGATTTTAAAATAATACTCTATAGTTTTGTAGAAAGTGTGAGTATAGTTTTTTCTGCGAGAAGCTTTGGAATAAGGAACGAACGATCAAAGAAAAAAAAAAGAAAGGAAGAAAAGAAAGAAAGACAGAATATAAACTTTTTCTCTTTGGACATCCCTCACTGTCGATAAATGAAAACCAATCAATTTTTACTGTGGTCCACAAACTTGTGAGAGAGTCGAACTTAAAAAAAACCCAAGTAACGCACGCATGGTCTCGCGTGCCTCGAGTCCTTTTAAAAAAAATAGAACAAGCCTAGTACATATTTTCGTTAAACAGACTAGCAGCATGCAGCCTGATGCACTGCATACGCATCAGAAGATCTCTCTCTCTCCCCCCCCCCCATTTTCAACCATCTTATGTTATTTTATTATTATTCTGTTTGTTCTCTGTTATCACAACCCATCCAAAGATGCGTTGCATTCGTTTATGCTGTCCACACTCTGAAGAAATTTTTCTTTTGTGTTGCACATATTCAGTGCTCTAGTGCATATGGGAAATGTGACTTGGACAATAAACAGCTAGTTTTATACCGATGAAAGAAAGAAAGAAAGAAAGAAAGAAAGAAAGAAAGAAAGAAAGAAAGAAAGAATGAATGAATGAATGAATGAATGAATGAATGAATGGAAAGCGAGAGAGGAGAATGAGAGAGAACGAGAGATTGTGACGAGAAAGAGAGAGGGGGGAGGGAGGGTAGGAGGAGAGAATCTTTTTGTATAATATACTTTTCTTTTCTCCCAGAGTCTGTTATGGTACAGGTTGATGTTAAAAGAATTATTTTTGTGTTTAGCGTCATTTGGAGGGTCAGTTTAGTTCGATGAGGTAGTCCTTCTCTTGTCTGGTCTGTTCCAGACTCGAGGCTCGTTATCACTGTACTTCAGTTCTCCGACCAATACCCCTTTGTTAGGTCCCACACCCGGAACTAAGTCACAACCGCAAGTCAGTTTTAATCGTCGGCACACCTTTCTTGATCACGCACCCTGACACGCCACACCTCCTTGATCACTTTGACGGGGCTTCTGATCGACCCAAGAACTCATGCGCCCAGCTGCGAGCGTGTCAGCGCGCCACTCTGCGAGTAGTAGCGGATGAGAACAAGCTGGAATCTGGGGCGCGTGAGAGCTGTCTGCATGTCAGCTGTGGAGACGTGCTCAAGCGAGGTACGTCCAGACTGTGCACGACACTGCACTTTCAGGGAGCGAGGCGAGCTGGTGGCTCATTAGAGTGACAGCGGCTCAGGCTGGTGAAAGCTTCGTCGCAGACGACATATTCGATGCGACCCCTGGGAAGGCAATTTACAGCTAAGCGGCGTCACTTTACTTAGGTGCGGGCATAAGGTGTGTGGTGGTGCAGGTTGTGTTTGTTTGTGTGTGTGTGTGGGGGGGGGGGACGATTTTCAAAATCTACAATACCTGCTAAGAGATCCTAATATGGCTGTGCACAAAACACATACGTGGCTTATGCGATACGTAAAAAAATGTCACCAAAACCCACTGATCAATCAAGCATCCAAATACAATATCAAAAATACGTCATTTTAAATGCATTTTAAAAATTTTGTATGAGTGTGAGTATGAAATAATAGGACAGACTACTGATCGGGGGTTCAAATCTGCTGCATGCAACTTAAAAGAAAAGTGTCAGGCTGTGCAGCCATGCAGCTATTGTTGTTGCTGCTGCTGTGGTAGGAATGTGGTAGGAAAGCACTTTGCTCTTTTCGCACTACAGGGGAAAGGGAGGGAATTTGGGGGAAGGGTTTCTGCAGTTGCGTTTGACCTATTGCTGGCCATGGGTGATGGTTCGAATTCCCCGCTTACTACTCTTTCTTCTGGCCGCGTTAGGGCTGTCCTTTTTGATCGGTCAGACTGGCGGCCTATTCCTAAATCCTATTTGTTGCCACCTTTTAGGCTTTACCTTGGTGTAACTTCTTTCGTTTTATATCGATGGCCGCTTTGTAACTGCCTTGTAAGTTCCATATATTGGAATATCTTTATTAAAGGGTTCAGGGAGGATTTTAGGCTTAGGGCAAGGTCGTCGTTGTATATGGCGCTTTTGAGGTATTCAAGCTTAATTTCCTGGCTGTTTAGGGTGCGCTGTCTTGTCCAGTATACGTGGGATGCTCAACTGCAGCTCACTGGATCTTTGTGAATCAGATGACCACTCATGAGCTTTCAGCTCCTTGTGTCGCCACTGATACAAAATATTTGATTTAATGGCACTTCTTCATAAAATAAAAAAAAAAAAAAATCAGATGGCATTCACCATTCAATCTCAATCTGGGGCTCTCGTTTGGTTCTTAGATTTAAATGAGTTCGTTATCTGGTATTTCTATTTCTTTTGCTTTCTATTTCTTTCTTATTGCTATTTCTTTCCCTGTGTCCTTGTCAGGCTGTGCAGCCATGCCGTTATTGTTGTTGTCGTTGCTGTTGTTAAGCTATGAGCTCAGCTGTGTAGCTAAGAGAAAACACTGGTTTTAAATTGTTGATAAAAGAACACGCAAGGGTCCCATGGTGTAATGGTTAGCACTCTGGACTCTGAATCCAGCGATCCGAGTTCAAATCTCGGTGGGACCTGGGCGTATAGTATTTTTTGTCTGTCCTTTTCTTTTTTCTTTTTTCTTAACACTTTCCTTCGATATGATAGCGCTCTTCCGAGGAGTACTTCAAAAACAAGGTGGGAGCCTTGAGACCAAATGCTTCTCCAGAATCTTATGAACAGAACACAAAATAAATGTTTCCGTCTGCAACAAGGTAGATAAATTATATTTTAGGTCGTCCCAACCTCTCCTTGCCATCATCAAGAAAAGGAAGATGGCCTAGTTCGGCCGCACGACACTGCCGTGCGTATGCACGGGTTAGAGAGAGGTAATTAACGTAAAACGAATAAGCAATAATATTTTTTTTTACTTTTATTTCATGACTAGCCAGGGGACCCGGTGCTGCCCTGGCTTTTCTTACCCCACCCACCCCTACCTCTTGTGTAACCCCACCCCCACCCCTTCTGCAAACCCCACCCCTTAGTAACTTCCCACACCTAATCCTTACCTCTTCCCTAACCACTTCCATTGCCCGCCGTCTCCCTGTTGGCAAGCGAGGCAAGGGAAGGTACTCTTTGCACCAAAGCGAACAGACTGTGTGGTGATTTCTCTTGCCCGCAGACCGCTGTGTACGTCATGACTCGTTAAGGGCGTCGTCACATTTATCATATCATTTTTGTTTAGGCCTAGGCACAGGGTCGACGTATGGCCAATGACCATCTGCGGGGGAAAAGAAACTGGTGAGCCGAATTTCGTGGCAATCGGTTCCGGCATGCGGATTTGTATAACACACACAAACGCGCGCGCACATTCGGCTTTATATATTAAGAAGATAGGGACAGGGTGATAGAACTCTTATGCTATCAGGGCTGGGCAACGTGAGAGGAATTTGTACTATGTTCACTTCCAAACCATAAACTTTCAATCTCTGGAAGCTATTATAGTTATTATTGAACATCTGCACTTTCATGCTGAAGGTCTGAATTTTTTAAAAAGAACATTTATGATAAAAAAAATTTGTTTATTTGTTTTTCTTTCTCTTTGATTTTTGTAAAAGGTACCGCTTCTTAAGAATTGCAAATATCGGGTAAGCACTAGATCTTTTAGATAACGGTCAATTAGTGTGAGGCGTTTTTGTTCTATTTGGTCAGTCAGTCAGTCAGTCAGTCAGTCAGTCAGTCAGTCAGTCAGTCAGTCAGTCAGTCAGTCCGTCAGTCCGTCAGTCCGTCAGTCAGTCAGTCAGTCAGTCAGTCAGTCAGTCCGTCAGTCCGTCAGTCCGTCAGTCAGTCAGTCAGTCAGTCAGTCAGTCAGTCCGTCAGTCTATGTAAAAGTGACACGCATTGTATAAGATAGCGAGATGCAGAAAAGCGACCTAACGTACTGTTGTTTTGGTTCTATTAGTATAAAAGCTGAAACAGAGAAACATTAAAGTACAGAAAAAAAACACTTGAAAATACCTGTTCAGTTTCTTCAGGGTGGGGATGATGTATTTCTGGTTGAGTTAATGAGTTGTACATCAAACACAGCCTGTAGGCAAGGTTCCATGGTGTAATGGTTAGCACTCTGGACTCTGAATCCAGCGATCCGAGTTCAAATCTCGGTGGGACCTTATAACTTTTTTTGTTTGTTTCTGGTTTTTGTATTTCGTGATATTGATGTCTCTTTTAGAGAACAAAATCAAACTTTTACTCAGCAGACGAAGTAAATTACCTAACATGAAAAAGTAGAGTTGATGGGGTAGTAATGTGAAAGTTTGCTATTTTCATAAAAGGTTTAGTTCATTTATATATATAGCAAAGATCAGAATTCGAGTGAGTGAGTGAGTGAGTGAGTGAGTGAGTGAGTGAGTGAGTGAGTGAGTGAGTGAGTGAGTGAGTGAGTGAGTGAGTGAGTGAGTGAGTGAGTGAGTTCTTTAATACTTTTAAAGGAATCTTCAAGCATCGTACCTTGCATTTGCATCGTCCCCATCGTGTAATAGTTGGCAGTCTGGACTTGGAATCCAACGATCAGAGCTCAAATCTCAGTGGGACCGCGCCGGACTTTTCTTTCTGTATTCATGTATTGTTATTCTTGGTGTTTTGATTGGTTGTGCATGATTTATTGTACTAGCAATAAGGGCGTCGGTTGAACTGTCTTTTTTGTGTTTCACAAGTTAGCTTCTTTTTTCGAACACGATGTTAATGTCATATAAATTTTGGTCTCTCTTTTTTTTACAAAAAAAAAACAACTTAAAGAAACATCGGATTTTAATTTTCTTTTAGTTTTTTTTTTCATTTAAGCGCTCTTTCGAATCTTCAAGAAACTGTTCGTTTTATGAATTCCCTAGAAATTAATTACTTTGGAAAATGCGAACAATCCACACCAGATGATGGCTTGGAGTTGTTTTGAGGAAAAGATTTGTGCGACTGATTTAAACGCCGACCTGACTGAGAGCCAACACATGTATTGCACTTCTTAGTTGCCACAAAAGGTTGTCCATAGGCAAGCGAAACTAATAGATGAACACGCCGGATTGTATCGGCCTGTGATCCTAACAGATTCTGATCGATACCTGTCGATGCAGGCATGAAGTTCTTGTCTTTGCGTCCAGAGCAGATGGTAGACTGTCATACAGACATGGCACCTATCACTAGGTATTATGCATCGGTTACTTTTTTATACATAGATTGTACGTTATTTGTTGAGTCAAATTTAGATCGTTTATATCTAACCAATATTTTTTTCACAGGTATGATCATTGTTATTGACAGGGTGTTTGAACAATAATTAAAATTTGGGTTCGTTTGCTCGGCGTCTGTCTTCAAAATACCAAGACAGCATAAATATACACAAGCGTGAGCGCACTCACACACACATACACAAACATGCACACAGCCGATGACGGCAATCGTTCTGAGCACAGTGAACGTGTAGTTAGTGAGTGTGCATCGTAATGTTGTGAAAGCGACGAGATGCATATGTCCTTGGAATATTTCGAATATTCGGCAGATGAAGGATATGTCTCCTAAACATGCAACACACAATGCAGTCACTTTACAGATGGGACTGCCTGATTCCAAGCTATAACTAGAAGTTTTTGTACGTAGCTGCTCACATGTGGGTTTTATCGTGAGCTTTGAGTTTACAGAGCTACTTGCTACGTACTAGTTCTGGTAGTGTTAACAATCTCAGACAACATACACGGTGGGGACTTTATTCATTCAAAAATTTCTGCTGCATAATCTTCATTGGTTCTTTTGCTCACATTTTAAAGTATTTTTTTGCTGCATAAATTTTACTGGTTCTTTCATTCCCATTTTGGGCGGCGTAAACATATCTTCTTTTACTCACATGTTTTGCTCCGTAATCTTCGCTATTTGATCTTTCTTTTAAAAAAAAAAAAAGACTAGTGTCTGATTGACTTTCTAGGCAGTGATAAGTTTTTCTCCATGTGCCTTTCATTGCGGTGCAGTACCAGGGGCTGGTCAAACGGCTTTAAAACGATTTGATGATCAAAGCTGGAAAACAGTTTTTGTTAACCCACCCAGTACTTAGAAATTTGATTTTCAATCGAATCATCCTTCTGGACATCGCCTTTCTCCACATCTGCCAAGGGAACTTTCTCACAGCATGACAGTGCTCTGTCAGAATTCTTGAAGGCCAAGATTGGCATTGACCATTCCAGTTCACAGGACGCAGTCACAGAGGCTCCTCGACTTTCTGGAATACATATTCAACTTGCAGCTTCATCTTCCCTGAAGAGAGGAGAGACAAGCTTGTGGTGTGTGTGTATGTATATATATATTCATGCATATATACATATATAGTCAGTTGCAGCAAATAAAACTTCGTTCTCAGCCATGTGGCTTTCATTTTCGAGATAATTAGACACGTACGCACGCACGTATGTAAACACACACACACATGGACGAGGTGCGAGCGCACAAAGGGAGGAGAAGAGATAAAACCAAGTATAGCCGTGCAGGTAGGTAGGTAGGTAGGTAGGTAGTTGGGTAGATAGAAAGATAATCAGCAGGCACCTAGTGACCTAGGCCACACAACCAACCAACCAACCAACCAACCAACCAACCAACCAACCAACCAACCAACCAACCAACCAACCAACCAACCAACCAACCAACCAACCAACCAACCAACCAACCAACCAACCTTCTATTCTCTGTTCTCTTTGGCGTTCTTTCTTCTTTTCTTTTCTATTCTCTTATTTTTGTGTTCGGGAAATCCATTAAGTTTTACAACACGTTTTCAAGAAATATCCCTTTGCATATTTGAATTAATATTACAATTTTTTTTTGCTGTTGCCGTTATTTTACCTAAAATGCAGCCCACTACACTCTCCTGCAGAAACACACACAATGCTCACACTCCCTGTGTGGTTTAAAGGTAGAAAAAGTCTGTTTGTCCTCTAGCCACTGTATGTGCATTAGAATACTCCCAAAATGTGTGTGTGTGTGTGTGTGTGTGTGTGT
>SMGT01009889.1:24004-62699 GCA_004794575.1 Lanistes nyassanus | reverse complement strand
GTTTGGTTTCCCTCTTACATTGATTTGATTATTTCCTTTGTCTGTTGCACGTGGTATGACGTCATCAGGCAGCGTCTTACCCTAGACACGAGCACGGTGATTCTTTGTAAATACGTTGTAGATATTTGACGTTGTCGAGCCAGTTAGTGTTTTGAAATATATGCTGAATAACAGTTCGCTGCAGTTGAGTGTTTTACGAGGGTGGGGGCTCTTGAGCTAGTAGTGTTTTGCCTGTGAGAGACTGAGCGAGCGTGTCGAAGTATGAGAATCTTTTCCCTCGGAAGATTGCTCTAGTTGTTCACATTATTTCACAGCATCGTCACCCTTTGGTTCAGAAACCACTGACCTAAAGCAGTAAAGGTTTTGGTGACGATTGCTAAATTAAATTAACATTTTTCGAGATCACCATAAAAGTTGTCCAGTAATTCTGGATAAGTCGAGTCCAATAAGATAAGGTACCCGCCCGCCGTGACAGTGTCTGTGTCTGTGAATAAGCGATGCCTAGGCCGAGCGCCCCCATAAGTGTTTGACGCCAAGTAAGACGTGACGTCAGCGTTACTACCAACATTTGCACCATCATGAGGCGCCCAAACCGCGTAGCGTAACGATATGTTTTGACTGTGCTGATGGACATATGGACAGTCCAAAGAACTGTGGAGACCGTGAAGTTTAAAATGACTTGATGTAAAATGAACATTTCTGTGTGTCGATGTGAATACCATCATGGGAGGACAGAGAGGCTTTGTGCCCGTAAAGTTTTCAGAACCGTGGAGATTTATGTCTGTGTCGATGTAGACGACATCGCTTCAGTACTGTGTAAATATTGCGACGGAAAACCTACATTAGGTCAGTAGGTGACTTAGGAAAACACCAATGATACCAAGAGAAAGATATAGTTTTGCTCTGAATGTGAGATTCTATGAGACATACAGAAGTTTTAAGGGAAAACACGACCAGAGCAAGTAGGAATCCGTGGATTTATATTGGGTTTGTCCCTGATTCCAGAAAGCCAGACGTCGACGTAACTTATTCTCAGAAAAGATTGTCAGACTTGCACTGCAGCTAAAGTGATTTTAATTCATCGTCTACATTGTTTGTTATAGGCTGACTATTTGGTATACACTCGTGTATTTATTTATGGAGGAGTGCTGTGCGAAAGACTCGAAATAGATATTCGTCAACTAGCCACAACTTGATTGGACTGTAGCATCAGGGAGCTATTTCACCACCTTTCCTAGTTCTACAATCCGTCATCTGCTCTTATACGAACTGACCTTCCTGACAACTGTTTATGCTCGGACTGTTTTTAACTGTGAAACCTTCAGAATATTTCGAACGGGACGGTTAACTGGATTGGAACTTTTCTTTTGTCTTCTAGCAACAATGAACTTTTTTCAGGACTGTGTGTGTGTGTGTGTGTTTGTGAGTGTGCGCGCGTGTGGGTGTGCTTATGGATATATCTTGCTGTGATATTTGTGGGGTATCTTGGATTATTGTGTAATGTAACCTTGAGTACTTCCTGAGGGGGGGGGGGTCTAAAAAATTCCTTTATTAAACACGCAAACACATCGTTTCCTCATAAAATTAAAGGTTTGGTTTCTGACAGTCATTACTATCGTAAAACGTTTTCACAAAATGAAAGCCTTCTTGAAACAGTTCCATAGTAGTTCTTACTCACAGTAGCCAACAGACCACTGAACACAAACGTAAAACTTTCACGTGTGACAAGGCCAAGATAGGGAGGCAGTCGTGTCCCTACCGCTTGGGATGGAGGAACGGGCTCCTGCCGTACTTCACCAGGAAACTCTGTCTAACGTCTGGCGGCGGCGGCGGCGGCGGCCCAGCATCTGGTACCTTGATCAGGAATTTCAACATCTCGAACACTGTCCTCTATGGGAAGTAGAATGTCTCTCGCCGTAAGAAATAAACAACCCCTATGTAACGTTTTATGGGGTGTACTGGATTTTTAGGGAAGAGATAAGAAATGTAGACACCTAAAGCAGACCCCATCTTTTCAAGCAAAAGGTACAGGACCAGATAAGTTAACACATTTATTGAACTATAAACATTAAAAAGGATAGCAGAGGGAGAAAAGAGGTAGATGAACAAATATGTAACAATGCGTGTATGTGTGTGTGATAGCAACGATGTGTGGTATGTTACAACTTTTCAGTACAGTGAGTAATACAGTCGAATTAATACGAATAATAAATTCTACTTGCGGTGGATATAAATATTCCGAACAGGAACAGAATATTAATCCAGTCAGGAACGGAACAGTCAACCCAATGTTCGTTCACACTAACCAGTGGACCGCGGTAGTAGTTTATATGCAGGAGACGACGGTTGAAGTCTGTAGACGCAATTCACAGAAACGCAAGTGTTCAGTCTATGGAACGTAGACTCGAGAAAGTTTGTCAGCAAGGCGAAAGGTGAAATAAAATCCAGTCTTGCCAAGCCAGTAGATCACAGCAGATCGGTCTGGTCCTCAGATATCAGGATGTCGGATCACAACCAACGTACTATACAGTCTGTTTGTTTGTCCTTGGACGTCCTTGCCTAACAGTTACGGGTTAACTCCACATTTCTCATAAATTTTAGATCTATGAGATATATCCACACTCTCTAGTGGGAAGAAGTTCGCTCAACTGCATACTCACGGCCTACTATTAAGTCGTCTAAACAAGTAGCAGTTACACGAATGTATACTACTGGTCGCTCAGCCGTTAGGTCTCCTCCTTCGAAGGCCTAACAAATGTATTCTGCCTCTTTCAAAATCTCGAGAAAGTGACAACAAGTCTTGCCGTGGCGAAGCTAGAAATCTTCTCAAGGCAAGAACCAAACTAAAACAGTAATCTCTCGACTGTTTTCCCCAGTAGCTATACAGGATCAGTTAGCAGCGACAGTTGACGTTACTTCAACAAGAAATGCATCCTATTCCTTTCATGGTCTTTGCTTGAGTCCACGAAGAAGCGTTAAATTCCACCCAAATTGATTTGGTCTCCCTTCGCAACTCCCTTTCTATCTTTTCATTGGCCGAGTCTTACGTGTTTTTGACAATCAACATGACGTCTCTTGTTCCTACCCCTACCTATGATTATTGTGTCACTTTCTCTTGAATGAAAGATAACGCAGCTACAGAAAGATACAATAAAAATAACACAGTTCTTAAACAATAGCGCTGGAGAAAACCTTCCAAAACGCAACACCCTCCCCCCTCAATAAATGAGCATGAAAACGCGCAGAATAACTGGAGCCAATAAAAATACAGTATCACGTAAAATATGCTAATATCGTGGGGTCACCACTGAAAACCTTTCTGGAAGATCTTTACTGCCGTTAATTCATACAAATAGCTGGCTCTCCATCGTACCACGTGAAGTTAGGGGCTATCGAATTGATATTTGTCTCTAGGATGTTTTACAATAAGGTACAGAGTAGTCACTTAGTGGAAAATGAATGTCAGATGCACAAAAGAAGTTTTATAACAATATGCCGTGGGACCTCAGGTCACAAGTTAAGAGAGTCTGACCAGAGCGGATGCTGGTCATCTGGACTTTGAAGGAGTCTTACGGGGTCAGATTTGACTTACACTCACGTGGATGAGGAAAACTTTTGTGTGGTAAGAATGCATCAGACGCACGAGTTATATTGACATTACGTCAGCGAATAATTTAGCGCGCATTCGTTATTTGCGAAGTCAAGGACTGTATTATATGAACTGATTCTTTTGATCCTCGTTCACGCCTTCTTTCATACGTTCTTTGATCTGCATTCCATCTTCCTGTACTAACCATAATTTTCTACGGTCTGTCTACTTTCATCCAGGTTCAAGAATCTTTCAGATTCTGCATCGTCAAGCTTCAATTTCCTGAGTTCAATTTCAAGATCTCCACGATTTTTTGAGCTTAGGGAGGGATTTTCAACCGTCTATGACTAGTTGTATTTTGGATCGTTGATTCTCCATTCGCCCACGAACACTCAACAATACTCGTCTATATGAACAGTACCTGTGAGAAGAGATTGCTTCTGCCTTTTATATTTTATATGAGGAATACCTATGCACCTGGAACCGTGCACCGTCATCGAAACTACCTGCTCATAGACCTGACTCGGATTATTGTGACAGACTTGTGTGCACCTGTGTGCAAGACTAGCAGCATGGAGAAAAGAGGTTGGGGGTTGGATGTGTTCAGTTGTAAGAGTCCCTGTCTTCAAAATGAAGTGGGAAACCTGTTCTGTATCTGTGGAACTTCACTGAATTATTTATTACTAAAACTTTATTTTGACATAATTTTCAGTGTCTGTTATCAGTAAGGAATAGGTCAACGTAGTGAAAACTCTTTTAATAAATAAATAAATAAATAAAATGTGGATTTTTAACGCGCGAGAACACATTTCATGCACACTTCGCGCGGACGATGGACAAAGACACGCTAGTGAAAACAACGAACACACACAGAGGGAGAGATGAACGCACCACTGACCAACAGGTTGGGAAACAGATCGTCCTTCGGTCACAGATGGGTGGAAAAGTATCATAAGAGACGATGAACAGAGAAAGTTGTAAGTTAATGCAGACAGGCAATCGGGACATCAGTCAAGGTACTTTCGGAAAAGAAAAGTTTTTAAGTTTCGTTTGAAAGTCTGTAGTGATGGGGAGTGGCGAATGTTGTGGGGAAGTGAATTCCATTGGGTGGATGCCGAGAAGGTGAACATGCGCTGTCCGTATGTTTTTGTCCTGATGCGGGGTACTGAGAGAATGCGATCGTCGGAAGAGGAGCGGAGCTGTCTCAGTGGAGTGTAGATTGTAAGAAGTTCTGAAAAGTAGCTGGGGCATGCACCGGTGAAAAAATTGAAACAGAGAGTAGACAACTTATAATCGATGCGAGCCTGAATGGGGAGCCAGTGTAGAGTGCGGAGGAGAGGTGTGGCATGGTCCGTTTTGCGCGCTTTCAGGACAAGGCGAGCGGCCGAATTTTGAAGTTTCTGTAACTTCTGTAGCAGATACAGAGGACAGCCGGCTAGCAAGGAATTGCAGTAGTCGAGTTTAGACAGAACGTAGGCACATACAAATGTGTTTGCAACCTGATCGGACAGAAGGTGACGGAAGCTGCTGATTTTTCTGAGTTCAGAATAAGCGGATCTGCAGATGTTGGAAATCTTTTGTGCGAATAAAAAAGGTTTTCTCTTTCCTAACTTTTAAAATCCTTGATAGGTCATCAATAACGAGAGAATATAAAACGCTATACTACAGCGTATTTTATCAAAATATCTTTATGGCAAAAGATGGCGTTTGACAAGTACATCTTGAGATGTTATGTTCGTGTGTCCATGTTGAAACGTTGTCTGTCTTCACTTTTGTTCTTTCAAAGCTGACAGCTATGCTTTTTTCCTAAAATACTTTTCCCCCCAGCCTGGGCAAGGTTTTCGTAGCAGCCAGTCAGCGCGACTCAGCCCGCTTTATGTGCATAACCCTATGCAAGTCAGGTTAAAAGGGAATAAAAGGGTAAGTTGGACATCACAGTGCAGCTTTTTATGGTTAGAATGAAAAAGCAAGTTGCTAAAGTAGTCCGTAACCGAATGGTTAAGGCGCGGAGTTAATGGACTGAAAATCAGGTGGTTGCGTCTCACGTTTTCATTCCCCCCCCCCCATTTTCAAAACTTTGTTTTGGAAGAGGGGATAGGGGTGGGAGCTAGAGGGTAGGGGTGGGGTGTTAGGGGAGGCGGTGGGGCTAGGAGACGGAGAGGATGAGGGTTAGAGGAGGGGTTAGGTAGGGTTAAGGGAGGAGTTAGGGGTGGGATGGTTCTTTCAGAGGGGTGGCGTTCTCTGCAAACATTTTTACTTAATTTTAGGAACTGTGAAATGACAGAATATGGACCAGAGATAGTAAATATTAACTCTAAAGAAAGACGGAATAACGCCCCTAACCAGGCTACGGAAAAGTCATTTAGGAAAAAGAAATTTGCGAGGTAACATTTTTTAAAAGGAAATCATAACATATTTTGTTATGTATTACTATTAGAGGGGGCTTTAAAACCGACTGTTTTCTCATATAGGGGAATAAAGAATTTATTGTATTGTCTTCAGAATACTTAGTATAGTGTCTATTCTGACTGATGATAAATTTGATGATTTTATTTCTTAATTTCTTCAAACTGAATTTGAGAGAGGCAATATTTTTGCACTGTTTAATCCAAATTTGGAAAACATCAATGACAAACACATAAGGATAACCATACATTGTGCACATACACACATACATTCTTTCGTTCAAAATAATGTATACAAAAAGTTCACCACTCGCAAGAGGCAATTAAAATGAGTTAAATACATTTTAAATATAATTGTGAATGTGAAGACTTTGTAAGTATTTCCATCATTTTTACATATGAAAATACGCGCATTGATGAATGTATATAAGGGGAGAAATTAATAGTACTCGAAAGATCAAGACTTAATAAATAAATCATGTAGCTTTCTATTTTTTCTGTACACAATAAAATACATGGACAAGACATTTTCGAAAAGTGTGGCCATAACATGTCTGCAAATTTAAGCCATAAAATTTTATGAAATAGTTTAATAAAGCCTAAAAGTAATGACATAACTCCTAAATGAAAAAAGCACGGTTAGGTGTATTACTAGGGGCTTTATATACGTTATTGAGAAAAGTAAAGGTACGGTAAAAGAATAATTTCCCTTTATGGAAATAACTTTGTTAAAGATCAAAATTAGATTTAGGAGCTTACAGGATACAATCCAAATGATCATATCTCACATTCAATTTAGTAAAGAATAGAATCTTTAAATCTATATTGCACTTTTCTGGAATACTTGTAATGAAGCTACTTTCCCTGTACATAATTTCAGCCTGAGTTAAACAAGATATACCTAAAAAAGACAACACCGTGTTGCATTGGCAGCAACTTCATGTCAAGAGTGTTGCATTCAAGACTTTATTTTTGTCATCTGGTTACTGTCTCAGGTTTCTCCAATGTGGTCATTCGCCATGCCCTTTTGTTCGTAGTTCTGTTCAGTTTGATAAATTGGGGTTTATGCCATGCGGATTAAATCTCTAAAAACTACACTCATTACGACAGCTGCAGATCGTTTCTAATGGAGTTTCTAAACAATATAATTCAGAATAATTCTGATATACTTGGAAGGCGTGTGGAGAACAACCATTTTCGATATGATATAGCCGATGAAAGATTGAATCGAGGGAGGAACCAAAAAATCCTGTGCTGCCTCAGACATTGCTACTGTGTCACTGCTGCATGCATTTTCTTAGTGTATGGGTGCGCCATTAAGAGATTAAGAGTTGCCCATCGCACACAATGTTCATATTCAACAATGTAAATAGTTGTTAGTTACTTACATGATTACTACAATCTGATGCAAGGATTAGAAAAATTAGCATGTTAAAAGTTTTTAAAATGTAGTTTAAGTTTTGCGTAATGGAAAGTGTTTTCTCACGGATTGGAAAATCACGATTTATTACCTCCTTAGATGCGAAACTGTACTGCATTCATCTCCAATTTTTCCTCAATGAATTATTTTGTTGATAAATTGGAATTTACCTAAAGGTATTGGAAATATTCTTGTCCGGAGACAAGGCAGATCGAAACAATTAGAAATAAAACTAAAATAACACAATATTGAAGACATGATGTAGAAAGATGTTGTGGCAATAACCGTAGACATCTGCAAGGAGTCTGGTTTCCAAAAATGAGCAGTGTTCTCCCACTTAGGTGCTACGAAGATTTTTTATGCTTCATCCAATGATGGCGTATGTATTGATATCTGCAATTACAGCAAATAAATAAACGAACTTAAGTTATACAGACAAACGTTTGCCGTAATTTCTGCTAACAGATGTCTTAGTAATCAGAACAGTTTTCTGCACAAGGATTACAAATTTTCACACAAACTGCTTATGGCTTTATATTTACCAAGAATGGATTAGTGACAAAAAATTACATAGCAAAGACAATCGTCAGCACCTTACTAAGAAAGACTACACTAGTTAATTATCTTTATTACTTGTTGACAAATTAATTTGTGACAAGCTTTTTAAGGTCTTCATTGTTTAAAAATATAATGGATAGTGAAACGCAAGTATTTTGCAAAAAAAAAAACATTTCTGCAAGTAGTAGGTTCAGCAAGAGCAACTTTTAGATATAAAATGTTATATTGCTTTTACCTGGTAAGCAGGATTTGGGGATGCAGAAACTTTTGGCCGTTGAATATGGAACTGGAATGACAGATAATGGTATAAGAACTTCTATTTCGGCGAAATAAGATTAAAAAATTTAGCTTACGACTTGCAAAAGATCTGAAAGTACAACGCTCTAAGATGTGTGCTATTTGTTAAGGGTGCCTCTAAAATTTGATAAGTTTCCTGCTGCTGATGTAGTTAAATTATTTGCTCATAACAAAGGAAACGGTGAAGATGGTAGCTCTAAATAAAAAATTTTCGATTTCGATGATGACCCCCCCCCCCCACACACACACACCAAGATGGTCATTATTTATGCAAGAGACAGCAAACTGTAGTTACCTCCTCTTCAGGCACGATAGTTTGATAAAACTGATCCCACGAGAAACTTGCCGGTTCTTCAGCATCTGTTGAACAAATAATACTTGTTAGCGTCTTTGTTTCACACGGTCACATGAAATCAGTCGTGAGCGCTGCTTACAGGAAGTTAAAGCGGTACAAAGAATGTGTTGCGGCATTAAACATAGACTAACAGGGCTAAACATTTCTTTCTCCTGTGTGCTGATTGCTATCTCGTGTACAGCCTTATGGATTCCAGCAAGCTGCTGCCAGTACATTGACAATAGGGTACCCGGGGCAGGGTTGACGCTGTTAGAGTGACTGCATTGCAGTTTTACAGACAACAAAGCCCATACATTTTGGGGTAGAACCCAGCTCTATGGACTAAATGAGGCACAAAATTGAGACAGGAACCCTACTGCAATGCAGCCATGGAATTCAAGTCTGCAGCAGCTTTTCGTACCTGATTAAATGTTACGATGAAACAATTTCTTGGACAAGCCAAACAGTCGTTAAATTCCATTTGATCATTTAATTGAAAAATGAATGATTGAAGTGCTATAGATACTACTTCCGCTGACTGAGTGAACAAAATTCACTTAATGATTGGGTGGGGACGGGACATCAAGATGACAGAAGGTGCTTCCGGATGAGGAGTCGACTTACATGTATACAAATAAGCAACTGCCTAACCCTAAACTCTGTCCCTTCCCAGACCCGACGTCTCTCGTAATATCTGAAATTCGATGTACACCCATATCGAAATTGAGAGTGATGGGCAGTGAAAATGAGCTCACAATATACTCTTTGATAATACTTCACGATCTCTTTTCGATGAGTTTATATTTCGTGGTGCAATGAAAGCGAATTACCTAGTCTCCTTGACTCTTTCAATCTTCTCGTCGTCCAGGGAGAGCTGTCAGTGTACGCGTGGTCACTGCTATGTGTCCTATAGCGATCGAGTCTGGTGTCCTCGTCTGAGGTTTCCGTAGCGGTGTCTGGCTTGTAAAGACCCTGACGGCCTAACATTCCAAAGAGTGGCAGTCGTCTTGAAAATATTCTGGAGATATCGCTTTGGCTGTTAAAAGAAAGATAATAGTACACCTCATTATGTTCAATATGTTTCTAGTTTTGATGGCGTAGTAATCTCTGCGGGAATTTAAAAGAAGATATAAAATCATAAGAAACAGTCTTGCAATAGTGTAAAACCACGCCCATTAAAAAAAAGTGAACTAAACCTGGAAGAAAATTGGAGCTGTTGTTGTTGGTTTCCTTATATTTTGCAGACTTCAAGTATGCGAGGATCTTTATAATTTATCTGATGCCATACGCTCTTACTTGTCATCAGGGATAAAACTGCCACCAGTGGACTTTCTTCTAAACCGTCGGTAGACGAAGAAGGCGATGACAAAGACAATGATGAGGAAGAGAGGAATGCCCACCGCAAGTCCAATCACCAGGGTCAGATTTAGACCTGTCTCTGTAATCCAGACTACAAAACTGGGTTAGTGCAACGGATATATAGCCCTTTATACAGGTATGTTCGAAACATTGTTTTAAATGGTGTCATGGACAATAACTAAATGACAGAAATACATGGGCTGTATATTGATACAGTATATTGAAAAATCATTATTTTTACTCAATCCGAAATCCACCACAACTCTGTAACAGAGGAGCTGCTCTTACTAGCATCGGGGTAACACGTGCTCTCCACCGATACCAAGGGTCGTGGGTTCGGGTACATGCACTTTTTCTGCGTGAGACACTTGTTTACAGAGATGGCTCTCGGAAGTTTTCTCTCAGTACTGGGGTTCCCCGTCTCCCCCAATTCCGCCAAAACTTTGCATTATTCTAAGATCTTTTTATGTCTGCCATCGGGTAAAATCTGTTCTACACTTTTGTAAACGACCATGCACCTTAACTAGACTAAACAAAGTGAAATGATGCTTTTACACGAAAAATGCAGATTTTGGAGCTGTGCTGATTTTGTAGGTCCTCTATACAGATGAACATATTGCAGGCTGATCTCACAAAGACACAGGTAACCAAGGAAAGCTAAGTCAAGTTGGAATAGTGACGTTTTAGTACATTTGCTCACCTATCGGTAGGCAAGTAGGACGGCCATCTGACGCTACACTACATGTCGTGTCTGGCGCGCATCCTTCAATGCTGTCCATTGCGTCACAAGCGTCACCAACTGCAGGAAAATGCAAACAAAGATAAAAAACATTATAATCAACAAAGAACAAATGAGGACAGAGCGCTATAAATCATCAAGTGACAACCCAACAAAGTACTGGCAGCGCTAGACACAACCGTATGCGGACGCATGCGACCAAGGGAGCCTACCGTACCCAAACACGTAGCAAAGAGTCGAAAGTAAGGAATGTGGCAGATCTTCTTAAAAAAAGATCTACCATCCCTTTCTTTTTTAAACGACTTTAGTCTTCACACAGCTAGCCCTCGGTGTACCACGTGTGCGTACAGCAAATCTCTTTGCAACGTGTTTGGGTACGGTAGGCTCCCTTGCTTACACACGTCAGCATACGGTTGTGTCTAGCGCTGCCAGTACTTTGTTGGGGTTGTCATTTGTTAAAAAAAACATTGACAGAAACCTTGGTACGTGTACGACTAACGGAAATTGGAAGTAAAAATCAGTTTGTTGTACTACTGGTTACAGGTCATTTCCTCTAACAAAGAGAAGCATGAGTGTATTTAGCTGTTTCACGTTTGGACATGCGTGTCTGTAGATGCTGCTTGATTACACCATATGATGCAACCGCAGAGCTAACCTTGCTTTCTTGCAACTGTTGCCCTTACATCGACTATGTACACAAATAGACTAGAACAGTTTATGTACAGAAAATTCCAACGCAGACAAGCAATGCAATGTTAATAACTTTCTTTGCTATATAATCAATATATGCATCAACACAATAAGCAAAGCATCCTTACTTGTTTTGTTATTCATTATTAAACCGCTTGCCCGAGCTTGACTTCCATTAATCATAAATGTAAAGTCGACTATCTTCACCATGGCAAGGGCAACTGTAGACATGGCTGTCTCTTTCAAGTCAGTCAGTATCATTTGACCTGTTGGAACTATGCTGCCCCTCCTTGTAAAATAAAACAAATCAATCCATACATACATACATACATACATACATACATACATACATACATACATACATACATACATACATACATACATACATACATACATACATACATACATACATACATACATACATAAGATAATGGATTAACAGGAAACATCAAGCTGCTGGCATACATCGTGCTAACACTCAGTGACTAAGGATGCAATAGGAAAGTCATTGTAGTCGATATATATATATATATTATAAAACACGTAATTTGCTACAGATCTGTATTTTTTCGTGTTGCATGTAGTAATGTTTGTACGACCTCACATGGACATGGTGAGAATAAAGCACAGAGAACACGGTGATTCATCCAGTCATCAAATATTGAGAACAGACCATCTATCATCACAAACGTTTGCGGGTTTGCCACAAGCCTGAATGTTGTGGGTGGGACTCACCGTATGGCAATAATGGTGATGGTTTGAATCGTGTCTTTCAAGTTGTTCAAGTATCGCCACATCTGTAAAAATCGTATTTCTGCAGAGTTATTGTGACAGACAAAGTTACAATCGCTGAATCATAATGAATTGGAAGGAAGTTCTGGTATTTAACTGTTTGCCGCACATGTGATCAACAGAGAATGTTGTTAGTTATATTCCTGGACACTGTTCTCTTGACATAAGTTTCTACTAATTATTCGCATTTCTACTTTGAGAGCTTCAATACAGCACACACTTACGCTTATGTGCACGCACGCACGCACGCACGCACGCACGCAAACCCTGATAGAGCGAGAGTGATTTCTTGTTCTTTAAACACATTTTTCAGTTGTTTTTAGGTATATGGTGCTTAATATTTACAAGTATGTCATACTGGTTCCTCCGTTTGCTATCAAAAACTCACCTCTCTGGTGATTTCATCAGCCAAAGTTTTAAATATCTCCGAATGTACATTTGTCAGGTCCTCTTCAGAGTAATTGTGACTCAGTGAGAGCACCATTTCAAACGAAATCTTTCGTATTTCTTCAAAAAAGAAAGATATATATATATATATCCACATTCGCATCCAGATTATGAGAGATTCCCAAAATATATATTTTTTCAATAAATACCATTGGCGCTTTATAACCATATGTTGGAAATATTTATTTAATTGTGAACCATGGTAATTCCTGAACATAATGGCCAGCTTATTCACACTTTCTGTTTCTATCCTAGCCATGAGCGCATCACCATGCACACAGGTTAAAAAGAACTAAGCGTTAAATATCGTCTAGATAATGCTTACCCGTACAAGTATGTGAAGCATTCTTTATATAGCCGTCTGGACATACACACTCATATCCACCGTCAGTGTTGTTACACATCTCATGCTGACCGCTACAGTTGTACGTGTTCCTTGAACACTCGTCTATGTCCACCTCGCATTTATCACCTTCCCATCCTTCTCTACAATTACAGGTGCCGTTAACATGATGGCATGACTGTATGTTAGAGAAGACACACTGACAGCCATGACTGCAGTTGGCACCGTACGTGTAACCCGCGCATTCTGTCAAGCCAAAAGAGAAAATAAGAGTAGTATCAAAATTATCATAAAGAAATGAAGCAGACGCACGTTTACTTAAGAATGGTTTAATGATTTGGTTGAAGGGCATTTTGCGCTGAGTGATCCCAAGCGAAAGAAAAAACACTATCGAGGTCGAAGAAGAGAATAAAGGAGATTTAACCATAATTTATCGATTCATAAATACTACCCGTTCAACACGTCAAATAATTTCTAAATTTTACATTTTGTAAATTTAATGATATATATCGGCAAGTAAACAATATTTCCTCAAAGATAAATGTGGGGAGATGATGCGACAATGGAACGCTCTGTCTCTTGATCCACTCCTGTGTCTGTTATTGTCGCACATGCATGGCATACAGTGAACAAACGAAAAGTTGGCCTACCGACACAAACAAGGAATTCATTGTGCTGATAGCCAGTATCACACACACAGTCATAGCCGCCGATTGTGTTGTTACAGACTTCATGCTGTCCGGAACAGTGGTGTGTATCAATGGAACATTCGTCTACATCGTCATCGCAGGTGGGTCCAGTCCATTCTTGTTTACAGGTACAGTTGCCAGTGAGGTGGTGACATGACACAGTGTTTGTGACATTGCACTGACATGGACTACTACAGTTCACTCCATGGGTGTTCCCTGTACATTCTGAATAAACCAAGCCGTGTAAATGCGGTGAAGAAGCAAGTTTGCACGCAATGGTGCGTAGTAGCACCATTGCAAGAACGTTTCCTTATATAGCACCAAGACGTACTTAAACCTGTACTTCAGTGCAACACTATGTCCCTCGGTCCACTTGTGTGTCTGTTGTCGCACATGCATGGGCATACAGTCAATAAACGAAGAAAAAAGAGAAATGAAAAGAGAATAGAGGGAATGGGAAAATGGGAAAGACAGCATACGTGTGCATTCTCCGATTAAAACGTCCAGACCAAAGAGAGGGTATTTTGATGGAAGGAAATGGGACATTTGATTCCTATTATGTATTGGTAGCCTATGTTTTCTACTCGGGATATTTATTTTACTCTGAACGTTGTAACTCAAACACAGTCAACGTCAAGATAACGACACTGACGTTGAGAGAAAAATACACTGTATTACTGCGATAATACCAATGTCCCACACACTGAGAGTGTCTTGCTCCACCCAGATGTAAGTATTTGGACATCTTTTTAGATAGACTAAAACCTCCTTCATATTCTGTGATTTCTGAATGCCTGTTTACCATGATTACTTTTCACGGCAGAGCACACATTATCAGAGCGGTCTTACGAAAAGATGGTGAGAACTTTGCCACGTAAGACAGTCCTGGGAATAGACCTTCAACGCACTCAACAGACTGACTGCACAGCAGGTAGACAGGCAATGTCAGAAACACTGTTCACATTGTTTGCTTGTCTGTAATGCGATTCCGTTGCTGAGCTGCATGTTTGATGTTTTTCATGGGCCTGTAAACTGCATCCTGGAGCCGAAGTCGGTGCTGTCGCTCCCAGTCTACTCTTCAGCTGTGACGTATAACTTGATGTCGTCTGCTACTCACACCATACCTCGCAGGATTCAGCAACTTCTAGAGGGATGGGGGTGGCGCCAGTGTCGCATAACGATATGTAGGGTACCTCGGTGTTACGCATGGGAAGTCTGGACACTGGCTGATGTAGATGGTCGGCCTAGGAAAGAATCCAGAGGAAGGCGTGGCTCCCGACCAAACAGCAGATAATATGGCGAAAACCCAGTCGAGGCGTGTGGTGTACAATTGTAAGCATGGACTAACTCTGGTAGATATTCTGTCCAGCGCTTCTTATGGTCTACAGGCAGTGTCCTTAGCGGGTCACGCATTGATCTGTTAAATCTTTCACACTGTCCGTTTCCTTGGGGGTGATACAGCGTGGTGCGTGACTTCTGTATCTGGTACATCTGACATAGCTCTAGGAGTAGCTTCGATTCGAAGTCACGGCCCTGATCACTGTGGATGCGCTGAGGGACACCAAATCGTTGGAAGCATTCCTTCACTAAGACTCTACCCTCCTGGTTCCTAGTGGGAATAGCATGGGTGAATTTTTGTGAAAACGTCTGTCATTACCAGCTTGGTAATATCTATAGCCAGCACAGCCAGAGGACAGTTCGCTAACAAATGTCCAGATGGTAAATGGATAACCTGGCGATGATTCACAAGACACCTTTCACGATTATCAATATATTCTTTGATATCTTTGTGCATCCCAGACCAATCCATCCTTATCTTTAAAAGCTCAAATGTTCATTCGTATGCTTGGTGACCCATGCGGTGCCAGAACGTCTGTTCGGAGGGTACTGGGGAGCACTAGCTGATGTAACTCACCCATCGTGTTGTCAGTCACCTGACGATAAAGTAGCTCGTTTTGCATGACTAAACGCGAGTGTGGTCTATGCAAGGTAAGCGACTCTCTATTCTTGGGTGGTGGCGGAAATGACGTCATCTATCACCCGGTCGTCTGCTTGATGTGTTTTCAATGCAGAAGGTGATAGTTGCGGGAGGACCAGGGTAGCTGCTACACCATCCCTATCCTCGACATGCTGTGACGTATAACTCGATGTCGTCTGCTGCTCAGACCATACCTCGCAGGATTCAGCAACTTCTAGGGGGATGGGGGTGGCGCCAGTGTTGCATAACGACATGTAGGGTATCTCGGTGTTACTCATGGGAAGTCTGGACAAAGCGTCTGCAGTGTTTTTACATCCCGGGCGGTACACGACAGTCATGTCAAACTGCGCCAGCTGCGAGGCCCATCTTTGCTCCACTGGTCCGAGTTTGGCCGTCTTAAGGTGGACCAGCGCGTTGTTGTCAGTGAGGACGACAAACTGCGCACCTAGCAGATAATGTCTGCCCACTTCATAGCGAGGAACTCCAGCTTCATGCTGCTGTAGTTGCTATCATTTCTTTCAGTGGGACGCCGACGTCGACTGGCATAAGCAATGACGCCTTTCCTACCGTCCTGCAGCTGAGATATGATAGCACCAAGTCCATCATTACTCGCATCAGTTTCAACGATAAATGGCAACCTAAAGTCCGCATATTCCAACACTGAGGCAGATGTCAATGCCGCTTTCAAGGCGTTAAACGCCGACTGATGTGTGTCCAGCCACCATGATGTAATGCCCACCTGCCATTTCTTGTTTGCACGTGTCGCTTGGCCTACCAGATCATGCAGGAGCCCTACGATCCATGCAAAGCCCTTAACAAATCGCCGGTAGTAACTGGCAAATCCTAAGAAACTGCGCAGTTCTTTTACAGTCTTGGGAACTGGCCATTGCTGTACAATTTCCACATTTGATTTCTCACAGCTGACTCCTTCTGCCGAGATGGTGTGTCCAAGGTAAGTCACCTCGCACCTTAGAAATTGGCACTTGTCTAGGCACTTGTACTTGTACCCTGTCCGTCATCCGGACACGACAGAAAACAGCATTCCTGTATCCGAGATTCGACGAATATTTTGCAAAGCCGGCTGTATGTTCAGACAATATTTCCTGCAACCGCCCCCGCTGACTGCTGGTGACGTCGACGTATGGACAGTCTATAAGAGTGGGAGGTGTTGCAGCTGTCATTGGTGTGCTGGCCTGGTCTACTGCTTGGGCGAAGATGACAAGCTAATTGATGCCCACAGTGAAACTGATGTCATGGTGACTATCAATGCTGTCGACACCTAGCAAAGTTGCAACCACAGTGCGAGCTGGTAGCACACAACTGCTATCGCTCAGGGGTAAAGGTGGAAACGAGCAGTAATCCACCTGGTAGAGGTTGTTGTGTGGGCGTGGCAAACAATGGGCGATGATACGGAGCGATAGTGACACGGACAGTGGCCGTGGAGAACGCAGGAATGTGGGTAGTGACAGCTGTTCGAGCAAGGCCTTTCACAGACGTGGTCCTGTCGATGCGAGCTTCTCTTACAGCTGCTTGCACGCTTCGGGGCACGGCGGGTGTGTTGTCCAGCCCCCGTCCCAGCACATTCATCCCAATTAGAACAGGTAGGCGCCTCTTGCGCTCCCTCATGCCCGGGTCTATGGGATCTTTTAACACCAAAACAGGCACGTCGCTCATCTGTTGGCCAAATATCTCGATGTCCACAAGCACCACTCCTGAGTACGGCACCTCTGCGCCATTCAAGCCTCGCAGCGTGTCATGAGGGTGGCGCAGCTGCAAGTCATGCAGGTGTTCTTTCGCCCACGCCTCGCTTACCGCGGTCACCTCGCTGCCGGTGTCGATTAGTGACATCACTTTTGTACCGTTTATCAGAACTGCTGTGGACCGGCATGTTCCCGCTAGTCCCTCTACTCTTCTGTCTTGCTGAGGACAACGGGGACAGTCAGTTTCCCTGACCGTTCTCCTGTGGTATGTTTGCTGCTCCATTGTGACGGCTGTTTCCGCCTTCCGCTCCTCTGCCGCCTCCGCGTGTACTGCCGCCTCTGCCACCACGTCGTTCACCGCGACGCTGCTGTTGCCGCTGCTAGTAGCGACGCTTGTGCTGACACTCTGCCTCCCTGTGTCCCGCTCGTTCACACCAGTAGCAGACTAGTGCCGCAGAGCGAGGGGCAGGAGAGTGACTGTCTTCACTGCGGCCGCTGATCGCAGCTACCTTTTCCAGCTGTCGGTTGCGTGCTGTCAGCCCGTCAAGCTCTTCATCCCTTTCATCCTCTTCCTCCTCTTCCCGCTCTAGCTGTCGAGCTTTTCTCCGCATGTCCACAAAACGGACGGAGTCTCGCTCAGCCACGTACTTGAAAATCTCCCGGCGCACATACTTTTTCCGCAGGCCTTTTTCAAACTGCGCCGCCAGGTGAGTGTCGGTGGTGACACCGCGCTGCAGGGTTCAAGTTCAAGTTCAAGTTTTTTTTTTATCCGGGTGTTGGTCTGTGCTTGCATGGTGAGTAAAACTTGAGCATAATCGTTGGCCACCTCCCCCTGTGGCTGACGCTTGTAAAATATTTTGCATATTTTCTATATTTTGCATTTTGTAAATTTAATGATATATATATATATATCGGCAATGAAACAATATTTCCTCAAAGATAAGGGTGGGGAGATGATGCGACAAAGAAAGAAAAGCAAATGGTGTGAAGGAAGGACAAAGAAAGAAAAGTTTGCCTACCGACACAAATAGTGGATGCATTGTGCTGATAGCCAGTATCACACACACAGTCATAGCCGCCAATGGTGTTGTTACAGACTTCATGCTGTCCGGAACAGTTGTGTGTATTCATGGAACATTCGTCTACATCGTCATCGCAGGTGGGTCCAGTCCATTCTTGTTTACAGGTACAGTTGCCAGTGACGTGGTGACATGACACAGTGTTTGTGACATTGCACTGACATGGACTACTACAGTTCACTCCATGGGTGTTCCCTGTACATTCTGAATAAACCAAGCCGTGTAAATGTGCTGGAGAAACAGCTTTGCTCGCTTTAATTCGTAATAGCACCATTTCAAGAACGTTTCCTTATATAGCACCAAGACAAACTTAAACCTGTACTTCAATGCAACGCACTATGTCCCTCGGTCCACTTGTGTGTCTGTTGTTGTCGCACATGCTTGGGCATACAGTGAACAAACGAAGAGAAAAAGAAGGAAAAGAGAATAAAGGGAATGGTGAGAGGGGGAAAGACAGCATACGTGTGCATTCTCCGATTAAAACGTCCAGACCAAAGAGAGGGGATTTTGATGGAAGGAAATGGGACAGTTGATTCCTATTATGTATTGGTAGCCTATGTTTTCTACTCGGGATATTTATTTTACTCTGAACGTGATAACTCAAACACAGTCAACGTCAAGATAACGACACTGACGTTGAGAGAAAAATACACTGTATTACTGCGATAATACCAATGTCCCACACACTGAGAGTGTCTTGCTCCACCCAGATGTAAGTATTTGGACATCTTTTTAGATAGACTAAAACCTCCTTCATATTCTGTGATTCTGAATGCCTATTTACCATGATTACTTTTCACGGCAGAGCATACATTTTCAGTGCGGTCTTACGAAAGGATGGTGAGAACTTCTCGGCCTGACAACGAGGGGAATTACAGGGAGCCATGAAATTTACAAGTTTTCTACAGATTCACTCCGAAGTTCACCTTATAACAATATGCGTGCGGTAGGCGCCTCTTGCGTTCCTTCATGCCCGGGTCTATAGGATCCTTTAACACCAAAAACAGGCACGTCGCTCATCTGTTGGCTTGAGCACAATCGTTGACCACCTTGCCCTGTGGCTGTCGCTTGTTGTGAATTTGACGATGATGTCAACGACATCCTTGTGATCACCATACGCGTCTGTCAGCACGGCCAAGATCTTATCCGCAGTATCAATCTGGTCCCGCGGCAAGCGAATGATGATCCTTCGCCTAGCGGGTCCCTCCAACGCGCCGATGTTGGAGGGGCACGCGCTGCTGGTGGTCACTGGGCTTGACGACAGCCCCAACTCTGCCTTCCGCACAAATACTTCCACGGACTGTCCCGGGTCTGCGGAAAATCTCGGCAGCCTCAGCAGGTAATGTGGAAGCATTCTGGCGGCCTCAGGCATGGTGTTGTCACTCTCTGTAGCCATGGCTGTTGCTTTCAGTGTCCAGAGAGAAAGATGGAAGAAAGAGCCATCCCACCGCGGCCACCAAAATGTAACAGGGTCGAGCGGTAGCGGTTGGTTACTCCTGCTGTAGTGGCAACGGCTCTGTCATCCTTCCACTCCGAATACAGCAACAAGGTGTCTTCGCTTCTACTCGCAAACTTTAATACATTTCACGTCACTGTGAGAGCACAGGACGGACCTTCCTAGGCGATGCTACATGGACAAGCCACTCAAAATGAAGATCCTCTCCGGTCCCCTTTTCCTCAGCTCTGTAAATACACTCATAGCACAATGTAGTTAACCTTTCGCCCTCGCCTCCCGACGAGATGCTCACTCCATTGAGGTTACTGGGAAGAGCAATTTGGATCACCCATACATCTCTACGCGGTGCCATCCTTCCTGGGGTAAAACCTGGCCGCGCCTAACGTACAGATACGAGTTGATAGGTAGCCTCGAACAGTGAGAACTTGGTGGTCCTCTTCCCTACCCACCGTTGGGTCAGCGGATCAAAAGAAACACGATATCCTTTATGTTTCCCTCACTTGAGTAACGAACGACCGGTCAGGCGCATGATGCAGCTAACCGCGGTATGCCGGCTAGAAGCGTTCCAAGGGCGCGGCTGGGTGGGCGCCTGGGTGTACGTAACCACCACCCGGCTACATGTTTACTTCAGCATGGTTTAATGATTTGCTTCAAGGGTATATTGGGCTAAGTGATCCCAAACGAAAGAGAAAACAAGATCGAAATCGAAGAAGAGAATAAAGCAGATTTAAACATAATTTATCACTTCATAAATACTAACCGTTCAGCACTGATGTCAAATAAATTCTATATTGTGCATTTTGTAAATTTAATGATATATATCGGCAAGGAAAGAATATTTCCTAAAAGATAAGGTGGGGAGATGATGCGACAAAGAAAGAAAAGAAGCCAAATGTGTGAAGGAAGGATAGAGAAAGAAAAGTTGACGTACCGACACAGATTATGGATGCATTGTGCTGATAGCCCTTATCGCACACACAGTCATAGCCGCCAATGGTGTTGGTACAGACTTCATGCTGTCCGGAACAGTTGTGTGTATTCATGGAACATTCGTCTACATCGTCATCACAAGTAGGTCCAGTCCATCCTTGTTTACAGGTACAGTTGCCAGTGACGTGGTGACATGACACAGTGTTTGTGACATTGCACTGACATCGACTGCCACAGTTAACTCCATAGGTGTTCCCTGGACATTCTGAATAAACCAAGCCGCGTAAATGTGGTGAAGAAGCATGTTTGCTGGCTTTAATTCATACTAGCACCATGGCAAGAACGTTTCCTTATATAGCACCAAGACAAACTTAAAAGCTGTACTTTAATGCTACGCTCTATGTCTCTCGATCCACTCCTGTCTCTGTTCTTCTCGCACATGCTTGCGCATACAGTGAACAAACGAAGAAAAAAAGAAGGAAAAGAGAATAGAGGGAATGGGGAAAGGGTAAAGGGGAAAAACAGCATACATGTGCATACTCCGATTAAAAACGTCCAGAGCAAAGGGAGGGGATTTTGATGGAAGGAAATGGGACATTTAATTCCTATTATGTATTGGTAGCCTATGTTTTCTACTCCGGATATATATTTTACTCTGAACGTGTGTTGCGTTGTGAAGGGTTTTCCCAGCGCTGTTGTAGGGAACCTTGTTCTTTTACTGTATGTTGACATGTTATCACAAGTTTTCATGCAAGAAAGTTGACATCGTTAGTTACGCACAGAGAATACGTCAACGTAGAAATAAGACACATCATTTTAGTATCAAAAACACGTAAGATTCGGACTTCTTCAGCCAATGGGAAGACGGAAAGTATAGGTCACGTGGGGTAGTAAAAGGATTTTGGGGAATTTTTAACGTCTGTTCAGGAGTCAGGTCGGAGGCAGCGAGGAGATAGGTCGTGCACGAGGTCAGCGAAGCTGTGCAACGGTCGCTCATTGCTATATTTTTCCTTGCTGTAGGCTAGGGTCATATAGCAACATAGTAAATAATTAGTAGTGTAACTGCTTCCTCTTTTTTCCTCGTCGTGTGAAGTTATTCAGCACTTCCACGACGAAATTCTTGTCAACTTTCTTATCTCCTGAAAGAGACAGAAATGTTGGTTAGGCCATCGGTATGTAGATGTCCTAACCGTTAAAGCATGTAGCGAAGCTCCTTCAAGGTCCTGCTACTCGACGCTGGAGTCTAGTAAACTGCGAGTGAGCCGCCCTAGAGATCGTTCCACTAGTTGTACTTGGGTCTTCCTCTACATCAGGGATCTACGAGGGGCAAGGCGTTTGTCCTGTGGACGGTTGTCCAAAGACATTACAAGGTGACTGAACCAATCTTTTTTTCTACGTTGCCTAACAGTCCAGGAAGTCTGCACGAGATCCAGGTGTCACGAACAACTACAAATCTGTATCGAAGGTGTTGCTGGATCTTGTCACGACGGGCCGCACCTTAACTTAATGGACTCGACCTCTCCAGAATTACAGAACAAACTTTTATGGTGATCTCGTCACCAGAACCTTTACTGACTCAGGTCAATGGTTTCTAAACCAAAGGGTGACGACGCTATGAAATAATGTCAATAACTAGAGAAATCTACCGAGGGAAAAGATTTTCATGCTCTGACACGTTCGCTCAGTCTCACACAGGCACAACACTTCTTGCTCAAGAGCCCCCACCCTCATAAAAGACACAACTGCAGCGAACCGTTATTCAACATATATTTCATACACTGTCTCGACTACATCAAATATATCTACAGGTTATTTACAGAGAATCACCGTGCTCGTATCTAGGGTAAGACGTTGCCTGATTATGTCATACCAGGAGGAATCCGAAAATCGAGATAATCAAACTAAAGCCAGCAACACGGCCTGTGATCCCGCTCTATATACAGATACAATAAGTGACCGACAACAGGGCATCTACTCCTGTCCCTACTGAAACAACTGCTTCACCGCGATACACAGCTCTGAAGCTGTGCAACGACCCAACACTTCACTCTAGCTCCCTTTGGCGCTTCGCCCGGCCACTAGCCTTTGACGTCTCCTGTCTCCGGCAGGATAAAACCACCTATCTTAATCAACCCGAGTCCCAGACTCTAAGGTAGATATGGCCATAGCAGTACTAACTAGAAGGCACAACTAGCAGTCACTTACTCGTCTGTCTCGTAAACTTGTCAGCGAAATACATCCAGTGTATTTAGTGTGAATACAAGAGGCATTTGCTCTTCCGACGTCCTGGCTAAGATGGCGAGGGGCAGGTGTCCATGGGTCTACCCGTGTCCGCTTGTCTTTTGGTCCTCTCCTTTCACTCATGCTTTCCCCTGCTTGAGTAGTGTGCGCCCTGACGCCCAGAGTTCACGGGAGCCCCTTTAATCTCGCTTAAACCAGTTCTGGTCAGCCTAGGCTGGCACAGAGCAGCTACCCTGGTTAAGACGTAGCGTCCACCTACCAGGTGTCAAGAGAGGGAAGAGGGAATAGGCTAACCTAGGGGTGACATGTGACAGATCTACTGACTGTTTAGAACTTTTCCATCTTCGTTTCCCCTAATCTACGCTGCGCGGATCGGGCTTGTGGTTATGCAACGTGAAATTTTCTTCTGTAAACTTTCTCCATGTGAAATGTAAACGTTATTCTTGTGTTGAAATTGCATGCAATCGGCGTTCAGTTCCTGTTCGGATTATATATTCACTGCAAGTAGTCTCACGCGTTGTATTAGTTAAGTTGTTCTGTGGTTATATCTTTTCCTGTGCAGCGACTGTGCCATACCACACTCAACTACTTCATTCACTCACACACACACGTATAGGTCTCTGTTCATTACCCTTTCTTTTTCCTTCCTGTTCGTAGTTCAATAAATGTGCTGATTTATCTGGTCGTGTCGTTTTGATTTAAAAGGGGCGTGGTTTGTTAGCTGGATGCTTTTGGGGTCCTCGTCACTTCCCACTTCACCAAACTCCAGCGCACCGGGTAAAAAGTTAAACTGAACTACCCCTGCCCCTGGGCAGTTCCACCGTTTGAACTGATCAAAGGCCTGATGGTTGACACCGCAATCGTTAGCAGCCTTCTTTGTGACGTAATTCCTTCCTGCCTATCTAACCCTGTATCTAGCCGGCACCTGACGCCTACATGATCGCTGTTATCCAAATCCCAGCTGTGCCTGAGAACTGTCAGGTCCCAATCACACCTCGTCTCGCCCTAAAGCTACACACCCCACTGGCGATGCACATTAACCTGGGCTGCAAATGTAAACAGGACCCCTGAGGCACCTAACGACTGTGATCACCTGGCGATTACTTGACAGAGCCAGGGGAGAACTTGAACAAGGGGATTAACGACCTAGCATACGATGGCGGTCGATGGGTCACACCTACAAGCTATGGGGTAAATTCGTTGATCCACCAAACTCCAAAACGTGCTAGCAGCAACGGTAATTGTGACTAACAAAACTTCCCCAGCGTAACAGCGAAACATTTCGTGTGCGTTCTTAGCGCACCCGGTAATTACGACCCAGCCAATTCCTCACACCTTTATTATTAATGCTTCACGCATGATGCTTTGCAAATTAAATCCCTGCCATTACACGTCATGTAACAGATGCAGGCTTCCATTACGCTCCGATAGCACACGTAATTGAAGTAGGCCTACTTGCCACGCTTCTACTCGTGCTTTATTTTAAATGGTTTTGTGCTCTGATATAGAAATAAGGGCACCAGGATACTGTAAAATACCATAATCTGACAATAAGGATGAAAGTAAGAGAAGGAATGAAAGATTAAACACTAGCTGGTGCGTTCTTGAGAAAGCAATGAGGAGACAACACACGTATAATAAATCAATATATGTGAATATTTGCTAATTTATGAAATACATCCTCAGCATAAATTTGTAAAAACAGTTCTGTTTTTCCTGTTTCTTTTGATGTTCATACTCTAGTGATGAAAACTAACTTTTAGAAAATAAAGAGTAATTGTGTTCTATTCTATTGTTTAAAAAATACAAATAAAAATGCATCTGACCCTAACTAACAAAACCTGTAGACACTGAGTTATATTAATAATTCGCCTGGTCATGGTGCGTTACTTATGGAAACCCTTAGTCACGGCGTTTTACTAATTAAACAATTAGTTAAGAGAGAGAGGAGAGAGAGAGACATGGGGGAGGGGAGAAATCCAGCAGGCACCAGGGCTATTTATTACTTTAAGTCCTTTAGAGTGGTGCAAAAGTATTTACTGTTTTTTTTCTGGGGTGTTGTGAAGGAGAATGTGCCAATGTCAAGGGCGGACACTCTGAACACTTACGAGACTAATATTGTGTCTTTTGTTTTGGAATGTTCTCACTGAAGTAAAAACATTTATTATTTAATGGTAAATGATAATGGCAACGGTCACCCTACCTTTGCACCATCCTGTATTTACATATGAATGTGTATCCATGAATGAATAATAGATGATGGATTTGTGTATGTATGTAAAAATTGATGTACTGAGAGAGGGATGGATGTCTGAGTAGGTGAGTTGAACAGCGTCGCCTACTAAGACTTTTACGTTGGAAGTTAACATCGATTAGAACCATAGGTCAGGTGAAGGTGAATATTAATTTTGTTTGTGTGTGTTATAAAACTTCTCTTTGCAATATTTAAAAAATAAATATAAATAGATGACTGACCAAAATAAGTGACTTATTGAGATTTCATATTTTTGCAATGATTTCTTTGTTCAGCTTATCATGTTATGTATTGTTTTGACCAAATTAGAATCTAGACTCATCCGACAATGATGACAGTTATTCTGTGTTCTTGCTGTTTTTCAACTAAATATTGATGTTTTGCCCATGGATACCGGAGTACCTACCTTTCCAGAAAGCTGCTTTGGACTTCTTGGTCTAAGGCAGACTGAGAAATAAATCTCCGAAACATGCGCCGAACCTACAGGGATGCAAAGCATGGCAGATTTCTAATATTGTAAATGGTTTACTCACCTTCGCAAGTGCCGTTGATATTCTCTTTATATCCTTTTTCACAGTCACATCTGTATCCTCCTGGGAAATTGTTGCAGGTAGCATTTGTACTCTGGCATTCAGACACTATTGTTTGGTTTGTGCATTCGTCTATATCGTCGTTACACTTGTCACCTGTCCAACCGGAAGTGCAGACACAGCCATTGACGCTGTCGCACCTGTCGGCACCAATACCACAGGCACATTCTTTGGTACAGTTTTCGCCGTACGTCCCACTTCCACACGCTGTAGACCAGAGGAAAATCCTAACATTAAAATAATCTTACAGCACTCCTGGGGCTGCCTCTTGATCTAATAAAAGTAATCAAGCGAAACTGCTGCATACACTGGTTTGTGTAAATTATTTTTCTAACAAAAACCTCTCGTGACAGATTACCTGTTAATAAAGATAATATAGACTACACTGGTCAACAAATTTTTACAAAAGTCATGTTACTGAAATAAAATTAGTCATTTCTTATCAATTCTTGGGCTCAATATGAATATGACAGTCAAAATGCAAAATTGGCTCTAGTTTTTTTGTAATCTGCAATAGTTATTGTTTGCATCACGAAATGCACCCCAGTAGTAATAGGCCTGTTGTTAATACCTGTAAAAAATCAAGTCATAGACTACTTCTTAGATTTCTCTGCCTGTCTCTTGTACAACTGTTTGGGAAATCTCTGGGGAGTGTACAGCAGTAGTCAGCCAGCATGGTAGTGGACCATTTTCCCTGGTATCTTTGTTCCATTGTTGCGAGATCTTGATGAAAACGTTCGCCATGTTCACCACTAAAAATACCACAGTTGTAAGGAATGAAATCCAGATGGGAATGAAGGAAGTGGATCTTAAAGACATATTGCAGCCAAGTTTCTGATACTACATCAGCATGTCTTCTACTAGTTCCTTGTAGTTTTCTGCCATAACATTCCCGAGAAAGTTTGCAGACACTAGGCGAAAAGCACTCCATGCTTGTTTCGCATCACCCTGCAGCAGTTGTTGAACCGGTCATCTTTGAAGAGCTCTCGAATCTGAGTTATCGTATGTCTCTTTCATGTGGACAACATACGCCACTGGAATAGATGGAAGACAGTTTCAATTGTGCAAAATCACAGCCTTAAGACTCAGTTTCGAAGAACCAGGTCATTTAGTTCTTCCTGTGTTATTCTGTGTGGGTTTGATGATGCACCCCAGCGAAAATCTGGATCACTGCATGCTGACGGACCGGGAGAATAACAGGTCGGCTCACCCCTGTCCTCATCAGCTGAATCAAGAGAATATTCTGCTGGAGGTTCTGGAACAGGAAGTCCCTCACCATGTGGAACTGGTCTCAATGCAGACGGAATGCTTGGATAGACTATTCTCGACTTTTGCTTCGTTATTTCGCCGGAAAGAGGAGGAACCAAGCAGAAGTAACAGTCATTTGTGTGGTTGCTTGGCTCTCTCCACACCATGGGGACTGCAAACGGCATTGATGGTGTTTTGCCATTCAACCACTGTGAACGCTGTGTTGTACATGAGGCACAGCATATATTCGGGGCCCAAGGCTTGTCTTGGTCGCCAATCTTGCATCGGAAGTAAAGATGATATGCTTTTTTCACTTTAGAAGTGATACTTTTCTTCTGGTTGGCAAATGTCACTTCCCCACAAATATAGGAAAAATTGTCCACGGTATTAAAGCCATTTCGAGTCATTAGTGTTCTGTGTTGTAACTAAATGGATACAATAATAACAGTTTTATGTAACAGTAGCTTAAACTGTATCGCACAAAGTTTGAAATATTGTAATTGCTCAAGAGTTGCATTTTGTTTGGGGGGAAAGTGCTGCCACCTGTCCCTGCTGGCTGTTTCCTACTGACCTATCCTTAAGTGCTAGGGGTTGCATCTTCCTTATATTCTACTTTTTGGTTAGGGTTATATTTCGATCCCTTTTAAAATGACGCTTTGCTTTTTATTTTTTTTTAAACTTATTTTTAGATGTCTTGGTTCAGGATGGCTATTTATTACCTGGACTGTAAGCTCAAGTATGTGCTGCCAAAGATCTTTGGTTGGGTTAAGGGCTGATTTCAAATTTAGTGCTAGTTTATATTTGTTTAGTTCTTCTTTAAGGTTTCCCCCCTTCTTTGCCATTTAGGTTGCACTCTAACAGCACGTGCGATGTCACCACAGCTACAGCTTAGTGGATTTTTGTACATCATGTGGTATTCGCCATTTAATCTCATTCTGCTTATTCTTGCCTGGTTTGTTCTAGTAGATTTCAATATTATTAGACTGTTACTCGGTAGTTCTTCTATTTCCTTTCTTGTTCCTTTAGCTTCTCTTTTGTAGGTCTCTTCCCATCTTAGTTTGATTGCTGGTTTAATAGCTATTTTCCTTTCTTCTGCTGAAATAGGCGTGTTTATTTTGATAAGTTTTATGTCAGGGTTTGGCTTTATCGCTTGTCTAGCTAGTCTATCTGCTTCTTCGTTACCTTTTATGCCAATATGCGAAGGGGCCCAGAGAAATTTTACCCTTGTGCCTTTGTGTAGTGTATACTTGAGGTAATATTTTGTACACTAAATCTAATCTTTCTGATGACTGGTTTTGAATCGCCTGCAGTGCTGACAGCGAGTCAGAAACAATTACAAATAGTTTTTGTCTGATTTTGGGTTTGCTGTGTTTATACCTATCATATGAAGAGCAGCAAGTATTGCTGTGAGTTCTGCTGTAAATATTGATGCGTTATTTGGAAGTTCACCTGAGATGGCTGGTTCTTTGGACGCATAAACTCCTATACCTGTGGCACATGAGGGTCCAAATGTGGATAAGGGGCTTGAATGTCGACATCAGGCCCATTTGTTTGTTCCAAGTCCTGGTTGTGAAGTAGGTTTGCCTGTCCGGTGTTTGTGTGGTGTGGTATGTATCTGATGCAATCAACTGTGGATGATGCGTGCATGAGGGTATTATGCAATGTGATGCACTATTACATCATTCTAGGCTTATTTAGGATATTGTTACAGCCCTACTGGACAAATTTACACGGAAAAACATAGAACATGAACTATATGAGATATCTTCAAAACGAGACCAAATAAAATTATTTTCATGGTCATATTTTCATGGCACACAAAGATACTACAGATTAGCGCCTTTTTAAGTCAGTAACGATTTCAAAGTTGACCAGTGTTACCCTTAACCATTTACAATGTATTTGTTCCCAAGGTGAAATAAAGATGAAGGACAACAACAACAAAAATCCCTGACTGACAGGTGGACAGGCAGGCAGGGAAATAGGCAAGCATGCAGACAGCCTAGAAGAAAATATACGTTGTCGTACATAATTTTTATACACTAATGGCGTATATATGGTGGGATAGATACCAGGACAGCTGTCAAAAGGTAATTCTCAGGCGATCTCTTCAGGGATAAATTAACGCCACTTCAAGCCTGCATCTTTTACTCATGGGTCAGTCTGTGACATGCAGTTTTGGAAAGTAAAATACAAAATCTTGCCTTTAGGGCTTAGACGATCTCATCAACCATAATTTGGAACTAGAGAGCTCTTAGTGAAGAGCAAGGAAGTTTTTATAAGATGTCTCGCCATCTTTCTTGGAGAGTAGAAATAATATTCTACTCCTTTGTATTTCGAGTGAATAGATACTCAAGACAAAGATGCTGGAGAACACATACTGTTACTCAGTAGAAACGAATGCATCCTTGGCAACGTTGGAGAATACACGCGTTATGGAACAGGGCTGGCGCCACCCAAGATTGCTTCTGAAAAGATGGCACGATTAAGACCAGACTTTACCGAGACATGTCTTCTGATTGTTTCCCAAGCGAAATCCCGATGGACAAGAGCAGTGGAAACCACCATCAGTGTTAGTGCAGTTGTGGGTACAGCCACCATTTTGATCAGCACACTCGTCAATATCTGGAAGTAAAAATACAACTTAAGTAAGATTTTTTGAAACATAAATGCAAGCACTGGTATATAATACTTTTGTGGAGTTACATGATTTGAGAGCTTTGCAAGCATTGCCGGTATCAAAAGGCATTACGGAACTTTTCTCTAGCCTTTCATCACGATTACATTAACCAAAGGTTGATCGTTCTTCTAGATGTTTTGTGCCCCCCTTTGTGCTACCAGCGCGAAGTATGCAATCGATAACAAGCGTCGATGCGACTCATGGCACGTTCTGTTGTTTTCTAGACAACACGATGTGTTCCAATGGGTAACATTTCCAGCTTATTTCTTCGTCTGTGGGCATTGAACGAAATGCTCCACAGAAAAAAAATCTATCTTGTTTTGAGCAAATGCTGACCATTGTAGCGTGTGAGCTGCGCTTTACAAATACCAAGTTCTTGTACGACTGTTCCCGCCCTTAAGACTTCAGCAAAAAATAATCCAAGGGGAAACGGCATTCTCTGTAATATTGCCACTATCTTTGTGCTATAATTATATATAATTATCACGACATCCTAACAAAAAATATTTAGAAAGAAAACATTCATTATAAGGACAACTTTTTATTACAGACGTAACGCTGTAGGAGTTTTATGTGGCTGTACATATACCTACCGGCACATGATTGAGAATCATTTCTTAGTCTATAACCACTATTACAGAAACAGATGGCAGTGTTGTTTTCCATCAGTGTGCAACCGTCACTACAGTTGAGGCCCTGCTCGTGCATACACACGTCTCCAACAACTGAAACAGAATGACCTTTTCTGCTGAGTGTAAGTCAGCATTAAACAAGTAAAAGCAAACTAATGAGTGTGGCCGCGCTTCCTTTTATCTCTCTCTCTCTTTAAATTGTTGGATTGACCTGTATTCATGTTGTAAATGTAGCGTACATTAAACAGAAATCATGGAAAAATCGAGGGTAACCCCCAGAAACCATGAAGTAATTTTCTGATGGGCAGTTAAATGACACATGTCAAAATATGTCAAGAATTTACCAACCTTCATCTTTTTTACAGTTGACACGATCAAAATCAAGCCTGTAGCCGTAATGACAGTCACAGTTGTAGGAGCCCTCGGTGTTTATACAAACTTGCTCGCACATATGCGTACTACCGCATTCATCAATGTCTGAAATGTCACAATGCTTTAACGTTAAACACGACGAGAAAATCGCAGTTTTCGACTAGTCATGGTATTACAGATTAATGTAATCCAGCGGTGTTAATAGATATCATAAGTTTAAAACGCGGATTACTTATTTAGATTTTGGTAGTAGTCAGTCAATTTCTAGTACATAAAGTGATCTTAATTCATACCATTGCAGGTCGAATTTATTTCGTGGTATCCAATCTTACAGGTACAATAGAAAGAGCCAGCTGTGTTGATACAGTCTTCCAAGATTCCACACGTATGTGATCCTAACACTGGGTCACACTCGTTAATGTCTGGAATGAAAGAAAACACGACGATACAATGAATATTTAGTATCTGCTTGATACATTCTTATGACTTCAGACTTAAAAGTGGTTCCTTAATTATGCTGTTTGTAATAAACAGTAATAAACTATACATTCAACCTTTGGTATTAAATGCACATAGATATTTAGCTCACGGTAAATAAAAATGTCAAGTAAAATTTTAGTTATATGCAAAATATGTCTCTCTTGCACACACGCATCCACACGCATCCACACGCATCCACACATGCATGCATCGAGCCCGAGTCCAACAAAGTTTGTAGCTCAGAAAAACAGCCAGTGGCAGTGAATTACCTGTACAGTTATCTGTTTTCAGTTTTGTATAACCTGTTTGGCAGTCACATCTGTAAGATCCATTGGTGTTGACACACAGTTCAAGGAATTTGCCACAAATGTTGGGTGTCTCCCGACACTCGTCTATATCCACATCGCAGTGCGGCCCTCTCCACCCTTCTCCACAAATACAACCTTTGACGTCGTCACACCCTGTGTTTCGTCCGTTGCAGTTGCATACCTGGCTACATTCCGACCCGTACTGCATGTCCGGACACTTGTTACACGTGGTTTTGTCTGAGTCTAGCTGATAGCCAGGGTGGCATGCACATTGGAAACTACCAATAGTATTATTACAGATTTGACTGCATATACTCGGTACACTCAGTACACACTCATTGATGTCATCACACGTTTTATTGTCACTTGACAGTGTGTAGCCTTGTAAACAGAAACACTCTGGTTTGTCATTCACTATTCTGCAGCTTTGGGTACAGTTAAGGTTCGAACAGCTCTTAGCTGTCTGAGTGTCTTGATGACAGGTGTTGTTGACTTCCTGATAACCTGGATGACAGCTACAGTTAAAACCTCCTGGGTAGTTGGCACAGATTTGTTCACAGCCATCCGTTTTTTCCACGCATTCGTTGACGTCTATGCACGTTCGGTGGTCAGCATGAAGACGGTAACCCGGATTACAAGAACACAGGAAACTGCCCTCAGTGTTGTTGCAAATCTGTCCACACTCGCCTCCCTTATCACATTCGTTTACATCTTGGCATTTGTTGTTGGTAGTGTTTACCTCGAAGCCAATGGGGCAATTGCTACATGTGTAGTGTGTCGAAGAACTTCCCTGTCCGCTGGGAGGGAGATTCGTGCAGTTTTGACCCACAGGACAGGGGTTCGAAAGACAGGGGTCACTGTTTTCACACTCCTCCCCAGTCCACTGGGGTTCACACACACAACTGGCGATCTGGAATGTCTGGGTGCTGTTACTTCTCACGTTGTTGAAATCACAGTAGCCGTTATTAGAACAGCCACTGCAGTACATCACTGGAATCGCAACGATAGGTGATGAAGCATTCTTGCTGTCAACGACGTAGAAACTGGAACATTACAAAATGTAGTTCTCGTGACTACAGGCACCATTCAGATACTGGTCGGTAAATATCAGACTGGCTGATTGCTTTTATATTCTTCAAAAATATGAAATGAAATCTCTACCATATTTTAAGACTTACGCAGGGGGCTACACGAGATACTCCATGAAGAAAGTTTATGGGACTTTCGTAGTAATATGAAATAAAGAGAATTCAATTGTTTCAAGTAAATCTATAAACTATCAACCCCCCCACCTTTTATACTTTTTTGTTTGTTTCTTTATTTCTAGAAATCTAAATTGTTGTAGGCGATTTCTATATTTTCACTGTTAGGTTTGCACTCGTTTCTTGTACAGATGAATAGAGTTCGGTAAATCTGCACAAAACTAGTGTGACGCTACAGGATCGAATGACGATTTTAAGCTAAAGCCCAAACATGCTCTAAAAAGCAGTAAAATCAACATTACAAGCCATTGGACTAAATGGTTTTTGGACCAATCAAAATAATCTCCCCTACTCATATGAATGTTTCAAGCAGAAAGTTGAAAGAAGTTTACAAGATCAGTTTATTCAAAGTTGGTTAGAAGATGTAGATACAAAAGACATCTATAAGAACTACAGAATTATTAAAACGTCTTTCACTTTTGAAAACTACCTAAAACTATTGCCCCCAAATCACTACACACCGCTTCTTAACTTCCGACTCTTGAACAACAACTTCCCAGTCCAAACGCACAGAATACAGAGAATACCCAGAGAAGAAAGAATCTGTCATCTTTGTAACAGCAACGACATCGGTGATGAGTACCATTATTTATTTTGCTGCGATAAATTTAAGGATGACCGAAACAAATGGCTACCTTATTACTACAGAAACCGCCCTAATACCTATAAATTTCAGTGCCTATTCTCAACAGGGAGCAAACGATTGCTTACAAAGCTGTCATGTTTTATTAAAATCTTACTTAAAGACGCTTGTGTACATGGATAATTGTATGTTTGTAGCAAGCTCTTGCGAGCCTCTTAAGATACGTTGTTAATTCGTTTGCTTATCAAAGTGAATTTTTGCTCACCTATTTATTGATTTGTTGTACTGTTGCTTATGTTTTGTCTTCATACCCCACTGAGGGTGAAGGAAGAAAATAAATTCTGAAATTCTGAAATTCTAGTGATGACTGGTTATAGGTGGTGATTGAGTGTGAAAAATTAGTAATTATTTTCTGTATGGCCATAATAGAAATTTGCTTTTACTTATAACAGCTTGAATATTATGCTTTTAAAAAAGGTATCCCTTCTGGTCTTAAATGATGAAACCCACTTATGCTGTAGATTTTTAACCTTCTGCTGTTATTCGCTGTTTGAATCGGATAAACCCTTCGAAACGCATAGCGATTGAACTTGAAGACTGGTTCACGCTGTTGTTTAAAAATGCACCAATTGATTGGCACCAATTTGAAATTTCAGCCAATGGAAAGTTTGAAAATAAGAACCCCAAAAGCAAAACGTCCCTAAGGGGTGAATTCCGGCATGACGATTGGAGTTTGTTTTCAGCACGTGATCATGACAACCAACCACAGGAAAGCTTTATTGCGAAATGCTAAGGAAACGCTCTACCAACTGTTTTTAAATTTCAGCTCGAGAAGCAGATATTGTGGGTTAGCGAGAGATTCAAACAACTTGAAGAAAAAAATCATACTCTGTTTCTTTCCCGTGTTCTGCACCCCCCCCTTCACCATTTAAAAAACCTGCAAAGAAAATGTTGAAGATGCTACAGATGTCTCCATGACTCTGCTCCTGCCTACTGATCCAACTGGCTCCCTATCTATACACCATGGCCTGCATGAGCGTTCGTAGTTGCTTTTTCGGTCATAAAGGTGGACGTAAGGCCCATTCGTCCTGTGTCTTTTACGTGCACGTTTACGAGTGAACAGGATCAGATAAGACCGCTCATGCAAGCAACCCCAGCACCGGTCTGGGAACTTTTCCGCCTTTCGGCCCACTTAGCTGCAACAGGAAGCTACAAAGAAAGACCTACACTCTCATCTTTTTAAAGTTCCTGTCCTTCAGGGCCTACTCGTGGGTAGCTTGTGTGTACTAGTGTGTCTGTGAGTTGGCGTGCGAGCGTGAGCGTGTAGTATTGTTTGTGCGAGTGTGTACATGTATGTGCGCCTTGAATTACTTTGTAAGATTATGCGCCTTATAAATACTGTTGGTATTATTCTGCTTATGACAAAATGGACACCAGGTTGGAAGAATGTGTTGTTGGCGTTTCTATAGCTGAGTGGCTCTGTGACATTGTGAAGGGTGTAGATTTGACGCTCGATTCCAAAAATGCAGAGTTGAAAGAAATAAAGATAAAAAGCAAGCAAAATAATTTCATATTTTAATAAAAATTTGTCAGTTCTTTGTCTCCATATTGTGTTATGAGCCTGTTAAATTTGGCAACAATCAATGGATGGTCGCTAAGGAAATTTAAGCGAAAAAATTAGTGGAGCGTCACAAACACCACCCTCCCCCTCTTCATTGTTTGAACAATACAACAGTATGCAAGACAAAGAAAAGAAACAGAAAAAAGGGTTTAACTACTCAGTTGAAGAAAGAAGGAATGTAACAACATTTTAAAGCATACAGGTAGAAGCAAAGAGTTGGAGGAGAAATATCAAGTAAGCACAAACAAAGACAAAAGAAAAAAAAGACATACTAAAACCATAAGAAAAAACGAAGAAAGTCCACACAAAGACATGGTTGGTGCGGGGTGGGGGGGGGAGGAGGATAAGAAATACGCACAGACGAAAGGAGGAAAATCCACAACAATCAAGAAACATCTCAAGTAGTTTGGACAGCGGAGAGGACAGGGGGACGGAGGCAGAAGCACCATTAACAACACGCACCTGAGATTAGCCGGCTGCGCAATGTGAGGTGTATATGTAACCAGGCCAGATGCGCTGTCAACATTCACGTTGCCAACCGTGTTTTCCGCAACGTAATAAGTAATGCTGTCATTGTCCTTGTCTTTTCCAGTCAGATTAAATGTAACGACGCTGTTTCCAGTAGCGTTAACTGCTTCACTGTGGTTAAGTTCAGGCACCGAGTTCCCTGTGCAAATTAAAACAGTTATTATCAGTAGACGAAATTTGTTACCTTTTAAGCTTTTTCACCTTCTGAATAGTAATACCGTCTATGATGGTGACAAAATGGCGGTGTAACTGCTGATAATAGATGAAAATGCATATCCACGCAGATAATTTGGTATCACGACCAGGTATAATGTCCCAATGAACAAACTCTGCATATTTCATACAACACACTAAGTATCCTTTATGCAACACCCATTAATTAAATATTCTTGATATTTGATTCGACAGGAAAATTCTGATCAGCCGCAAATAAGCAAACTGTTAGGTTTTTGTTTTGAGTTGCCACTGTCTTACCCTGCTATGCTCTAATTATTGTCTTAATACTTCATTTAGGCATTTATTCTACCCTCTCATTGTCTACCCACTGATTTCCTCGTTCACAGCAGACGCTGTTTCTTGGAACTGTTTGGTGGCTTCAGCGATATTCTTGTTGCCAGTCGCCAGGTAGTCGTAGACACATGCCACTTTGTCAGCTCCTCCACATGCTTTGGCAGCATCGTCTAGTTTATCTTTCGAGAAATTGCCTAGGAATACAGGTTTGAAGTCCGGGTGACTGTAGTTGGCAGGACCAAGGCGGTTGCCATACCTGAACAGCGATTCCTCAGGCAAAATGGCCCCTGGTAACAGGTACAGAACAAAATCGATTAAAATGTATTTGTTACTTCATTCCATGTTTTCTGTTCTCTTACATCTACCTTTACGAAAGTATGCCATGCATGTTTCTTGCTGAACCTCCTTAGCACGTGGATTGCACTGTTGTCCCCGAGTGTTAACCATTCTCTCAAGATACAATTTTCTAGTGGAATCGTATGGCATGCTAGTGTATCGTGTAGTAATCTAATGATATCACGCAATATTCTAGTGATATTTCATATTCTAGTTGTACCAAGTATAGCAATCTGTAGAACACTTTTCATATCAAATCGTGACTGCCAGATGATCTTACACTCGCTGCGACTTATATGAGATGTTGTATCTGACACTTCCCTAACATTATGAAAAAATAAAGGTGTAGAGTGGGAAAGATTTAGTAAGAAGAAAGAAGAAAAAAGAACTAAGCAAAGAGAGATATAAAAACAAATAGGGGACGAGAAGAAACAGGGGATGTGGGGAGGGGGGGGAGTGCGAGGGAGAAATATGGCGAAAGAGCGAGCTTACAATAGGAGCCGAAATTCTCGAATATTTCTTGCTCGCTCATGTCTTCTGGCAGAACTGTTTTGTTGGGCAGGATAAAATCGTCTGAGGGGTCACCATTGTAATTTCCCATCAGCCCTTTACTCTGGTTTTTGAAGTCTACAGGTATGTCCACAGAGATATCCAGCATCTCTATATTCGGCCTTATGGTAACAGCAATACCTGAACATAAATATTCTTGATGAACATTTGATGAAACAGTTTGTGCATTTAGACAGAAAATCTATTTATGGTCTATGAATTATGAATAATTATGTGGATTTATATGCATATGGGTATATATACATACACACACACGCACAGAATTTATAGGCATGGGGACGTTTAATTTCTTAGATTTCACGATGTTTGGGAAAACGTGAGAAAATTCTGCATTAGATAAAAAAAAGAAGTAATTTTGCAGTCTGCATCTCCATTGCGTTTCATCAAGACACTAAAATGAAAGGTTTTGCTGTGTTCTTAACTTACTCATTTTCATTAGGTATTCAGCTTTATAATGGGGGCTAGAAGAACAATTTTCCACAAAGGCTCTGCAGTGTTAGGAAACGTACCAGAGATCCCGAACAAAACAGTCAGACTGTGGTTACTCCTCTTTAAGCCCAAAGCCTCCACCTGCAAAGTGTAGTTCTCTTGGTCTCTGAAGCTTCGGCTTTGATCCAGACCGTTGGCGTAAATAACTAAGGCTGACGAAACACAATATATGGAGCAGAGTGAAATTAGCTTAAAGTACGGTATGAGCACGTAAATGTAAAAAAAAAAATAATAAAAAAATTAAAATGGAGTTTAAATGTACACCCTGGAAAATCTACGCCCTGATAATGCACAATGCACTTCGGTAGACATTTTTATTTTCTAAGGTTGTGCAACTTGTTTCTAATAAGGTAAAGTGGAAAGTTTGCCTTACAATTCCTATCATTGGGGTCCAGCTGAACAAAAACGCTGTGGTTATTTTCAGCCATTGCAAAGGCAGAGAAGAGGGTAGCGTCCGTTAGAGATCCGTTTTCCGTCTTAGCTCTGTCTGTGCGAGCTTGGAGGGTGAAGGTCACGTTTTCCGTCTCAATTTTCACCATCGTGTACTCCCCCCATCCGTTGAACGTGTAATTCTTATCATCAAGGGTGAGTATGTGAGGGTCACCCCAAGACCAACCTGTTACACCGAAAATTTAAAATGTCAACAAATAAGGATTTCACGCTAGATAATTTACATGTAAAAACAAAGAATATTATACGTTTGTGTATAAAATTCAAAACAAGTAGGGTCAGTGGTGATAGAGAAGTAGTATGAGTATGAAGTTATATTCAAGAGAGCGCCCCCCTCCCCCATCAACTATATATGCGCCAGAATATTCAGGTATACTTTATCTTTCGAATCAAAGTCGATGTCGATAGAAAGACTTTTCAAATGTGTTTTGTATAATTCTGTAATAAGTTTCGAAGTGAGACAAGACCAAAGATGGTTCACCTGGGGAAGAGGCTGAAGATGTGCACAGCCTGTTGGGCCGCAGTTCGTAGTACTTCCTGCAGCTGGCGATGGTGGAGGCCAGGCTGCAGCAGGCGTCGTGGGGGTCGCGGTCGTGTTCTTTGTGGAGGGCCAAGTTCCACGTGTAGACTGGATTGTACAGCAACACACTGCCCGCGTACGGCATGTCCTGTATCCAGGTCCACGATCTTCCTGTGAAGTAATAGCAACACTCCTGGGGGCGGGGGGGGGGGGGGG
>SMGT01009889.1:0-23987 GCA_004794575.1 Lanistes nyassanus | reverse complement strand
GCGGGGATAGGGAATAGATAATGAATGAAGACAAAATTCTATTACAGTATAATCTAATAAATGTGATAACAGCCATTCACATGAAATGTAAACATAAATGAGAGATGCCACAATGCTGTGATAAATACATGTCTTGATTCCATAGTCCAAAACTTAACTGTGGTAGTTAGAAAAACTAGCTTTCTAGTTTTGAGGATGATTGTAAGACAGAATTTCTTTCCTCCCACTCTCTTCTAGATGCTATTTCTTTATACCTTTCTTTTGTCACGAATGACAGCGCGTACGAAGTTACAAAGGCATATTCATTAATATACATTGCAAAAGCATCTGGCGTGGACATAAAATCCTTTTATTATCTACATAAGAATATATACAACGCAAAAACCGCATTTCTTACGTTTCCAGACTTTTACTGTTGAAGTTTATCTTTATAAAGAAGAAACTGAATAACAGAAAAAGGGAAAGAGATAAGGAATTTTAAAGAGGGATGGAGAGGAAACGAGGGAGGGAGACAGGAGGAAAGAAAAAGGAGAAATCCTAAAGATCGAAAGACAGAAAGACATACAGTCAGACCGTCAGACCGGCCGTACTAGTCTAAAAAGATCTCATAAATCTCATACCCGTCCGTTGGGTCGAAACGCCCAGCCCCAGGAATACTCTATAGTGTAGCAGACAGCATTCCCCTCAGGAATATGTCGGTTGTAAGCCCATCGCGAGCCAAGGTGGTTGAAGTTACAAGGACATTCTGGGATTCGGGAGTTCAGAGATTCGTAACTTTGCTTATCAGGCAAGTATGTCTGATACCAGTCCTCGCATATTTGGTCTGGAGTAAACTTTTCTCCCACTTTGTAGGCCCATATTCCTCTTCGTCCTGAAAGTTTTAGACACACATGTAAACGGAAACTGCAGCTGTCGCAGGACGAAGGCAAAGATATTATCTTATATCGGCGTTCTTCACGCGATTTAAACCTCACAAAACTACATATCACCTTTTATCAGGATTGTCTTCCTTGATTGCTTGTGCCAAAAAAAAAAAGAAAGATGTGTTAAGCTGAAATGGGCATCTCTCAAAAGTCCTATGCAATTAAGATCTCCTTGTGTGAAAATTCCTTGGGCAGCTTCAGGTCATATCATGTGCCAGTTAAGTGATTTAGATAAACTGAAACACTCTTTCTTTTTTGCCCTCTTCACAATCTCAAAGGGGGGACAATTAGAATAAAAACCCACAATGAAATTGCAACAACTATTTTAAAGCACAACATTAGTCACAGAATATCAGTGAATCATTAACATAACGGACACTAAAACTCTTTGATCTGATCAGAACTGGCATTTCGACGGTTTGGGATCGGAAGGTTTGCCATCGTGGATTGCTTGGGATGGATTTAGTAGCGAGCGTTATAGAATCAACTTGGCAAGGAGTAATTCAATACTGAAATAGGACAATATTTATGAACAATATGAATTTGATGCACTGTACCTGTGTTGCCACGAAGAGTTCCCATAGCAGTGATGGCTATCGAGGTGTAAGAATAAGGAGACTGTCTGACGGAGTTTGATCTACCTTTGCCGTCTGAGTATCCCATCACAACTCTGTTCGCCACTTGAGGATCCCACAACATGGAGTCGTTCTTGTAGTAGACCAGTGCATAGGATATTTCGCCATCAGACGCAAAAATTGTTTGGAACGTAACTCGGTTATTCTGTCAGACAGCAACGAAATCTAGTAGAAAGACGATACGCATGACAAGAAAGCGTACATGCGTTCGAGAGAGAGAGAGAGAGCGCGCGCGAGAGAGGTTGAGAGGAAAGAGGAAGGGATTGGAAAGGTGGGGGGTGGGGGAGGGAGAGTGCGCTAGAGGAGATTGGCATAATAGAGAGAAGCAACAGGGGAAGAAATGCAGTAATGAGAGCGAGGGAGACGAGAGAGAGAGAGACGATCCAGACAGACAAGACAAGACAAGACAAGACAGAAAAGACAAGACAGAAAAGACACAACAAGACAGAAAAGAAAAGACAAGACAAGACAGAAAAGACACAACAAGACAGAAAAGACAAGACAGAAAAGACAAGACAGAAAAGAACAAAACGAAGAGACAGAATAAAACAGACGTCATGAGATGACTTATTATTCGCTTCCAGACGTCACATCATCCTTCAATATGTACGGTTTTAACAGTCAAGAAAGAAACTGCTCACGTTAGTATTCTGTTTTGAGTAATGAGACACCCTGTCCCACGTGATTACGATAACCAGCTTGGCTCTGAACTTCTTCAGCTCCATAAACTCCACCACTTCTCTGTCGACCTTATCAAAGACGTCTCTAGCTTGGTTCCGGCGTGGGTAGATTTGGTATGAGATGTCTGGCAGAAACAACCATGATAATTACATGTATGCCGTCATTAAATGGTACAATTCACCACTAAGTAATGGCGTATATTTCGGACATAGTGACAAATTTACAAACAGAATACCTACACAGACGTACTGTGATAGCATAGTTGTGAATCAGTCTTTACACAGATAGCGCAATAAAGAAAAACCCAATTACAGTTAATTAATTTCGTAACTCGAAGGTGGATATCTCGAGGGATGAGGATGGAAAGACAAACAGGTCGATGATTGACTTACTTCCGTTTCCACCCTGCGTTATGATGTCCGCTTGATACGGGCTGAACATTTTGAGATGACCATACAACAGCGTGCTCACCCCGCTGTCTCTTTGATCTCCGAATATGATGAGACCGTTGATCCCAAGCTGAAAAATGACGGGAAGTAAAAACATTCACAAAAGGCTATCTTTTTTTTGGTACACTAGCAATTTACATGCATCATCACAAAGGTTATAGGTGATTTACCAACTTTATCCTGTTTATCTTATCATTCATAAAACCCGTCAAAGTAAATGCCAACGGTAACGCAAATAAGTCGACGAAAGAACGATTCGTGTAATATGTCATAATGCGGTTACTAGACAACCCTTAGAACTAAACGTAGTGTGCGTGTGTGTACGTGCGTGCGTGCGTGGGTGTGTGTGTGTGTGAAAACTGTGGTGTTAAGATGCAATAGCTACAGGACCCGACATAAATTAGGACGGAGATGCTGCCATAACGACAAGAAATAATCTGACTAATTTTGCAGAACCAAAACATACAAACATTTTAGATGGTGCCATACTTGATAATACGGTCTCTGATACAAATATAAAATTGGTTGCTTACGTAGAAAAAATAATGCGCGGTGTCTGAGTACGGAATGCCTGCTCTGACTTCAACTCGTGTAACGTCATCATCGCCCGCAGGCAGCAGAGTGTCACTGTTTGACGAGCCGTATGGATACAAATCTATGTAAAGCAGAAATCTGTTACACATACAGGGCTACGGGAAACACAGTCAATTGACTTTCATGCATTGAGTTGTTCTTCCTTTGTCCATCATTGACCCGTTTTCCATAGAAGACTTCCTAGACATTTGATAATCACTCTATTTCCCGCTATCAATTAGGGCTATTTGTACGAAAGCTATACCCACTTAAATAAAAACTCTTAAAATTGAAGCGTTAATAAAAAAGCCGTTAAATTAATACGTGTGCTGAAAAGTTCTCTTACCATATTGCACTTCTAATGCATCTGAAAAGAAAAAAGTCTTTAATCTTTAGTCAGCTCAGCAACTCACATCCAAACACGAATTTGTTTCAGCAACAGCTTTGTAGGTGTATATACGTGTATACGTGAAATAGAGGAAATCATCAGCTGGTACTTGCAGATTCCAAGATTTTAAAGATATTGTAGCTAATTAATTTTATTAAAATAATAGACAAATGTCAATATATGTTTGTATATTTTAAATCAGCCATCATATAGGGATTTTAGCTTTTCAGAAGGGGAACATGTACGCTTTGCTGGCGTGACACTTACCCACACATTGTCCATTCCATTTTACAAATCCAGCCCTGCATGGACATGTGTAGCGAAGTCCGTCATCAACACATATGATATTGTCGCCACTGCACGAGTTGAGAGTATGATCGCTGCACCAGTCGATATCTGAACATAGAGAACAAACTTATTTCAGCTCTTTGCGTTATTTCTGCGAGTTCCCTTATTTCCGTTGATATTTCCGTGATTGCTCATCTAAAGTCATTCAGAGAGAAAGAGACCAGTACCCACAGGGACAAACTGCTAAAAACAAAACTCTGAAGCTGTCTCGCTCTCCTGGGCCAAAGAAGTTGAAATTTATGGGAAATATGCGAAAAATAATGTGCGTACAATTGCTTATGCCAAGCACACCTGGGGCCAGGTGCACGGCTTTGACCTAACCTACGCACATCGTACGCCCGACTAAACCCCTTAGTCCAGACTAAGTAAGCCATGCAGATACGCCGGTTGCTTTGCTCTTTACTTAGGGCGAGACTAGGCACGTCTGCAGACTAAGAAGCCACTAAATCGTTGATTCGTTTCGTGGTGAGATCCAATTTGAGTTTTTATATTTTTCTAACAGATGAGACAAAAATGACGTCTAAAGAGCAGTGGAAGTCACCTACCAGGTGTTCGGAGACCATCAACCATGCAGAGGCATGCGACAGACAGCCTTTTTTTGATGGTGTCCGGGAGGCAGTGGGAACGGTTAGGGGAGGGGGTAGATGTTAAGGGTGCGGTGGGGTTAGGTGTGCGGGTGGGGGTTCCAGTCACTGATTGTGATCGAGTCTTGCACGTGTTGCCACAGACGCTGTTTCAATAGACATAGTCCGCCAGTAGGCCTCCCCACTGTTGATCTTAACTTATGCCGTTTTTTTGGACTAAATTTTCTTAAGCCAGAAGCCATTCAACGGGCTTTTTATGCTAGTCCTTTAATTCTTACGCTTGGACTAAGGCCTTACGCCAAAGCCGTGCAACTGACCTTTGGCTTGTCTATAGCATCCTTAGATATGTTACATATTTAGCTACTGTTCACAGATTTGGAATAATCCTCTGGCTTGAGTATGCAAAGATTCTTAAGATTCCTGTGCTAAACTTACTGCTGACATTGACATAATCATATTTGCTTTCTTGTTCAAAAATATACCAGATAGTTACCAAATATATGAGTAAAACTAACGCCTAATGATGCTTGGTGTCTGTAATATTTGGCGGAAAGAAGTTTTTATAAAGGGAGAAGAGAATGGGAGGCTTGGGGTAATGTCTATTTGACATCCATTAAACCCAGAGAAAAGATTTTCCTCAACGTTTTAATAAACAACGAAGCATGAAAGCCCGGAAGTGCGAAGATTGAAATCCCCCCCCCAAATAAATAAAAGAAAGAAAAGAAAAGGACTGGATAAAAAAGGGGAACAAGACAGTAAAACAACCATAACAATAGCAAAGTTATCCCTTACCCTTAAACATCATAAAAATATTACAAAAAGTCAATATCAGAAAAAGACACCGGAGTACACCGAAACAAAGTAATACAAGCATAAATCTTACACAAACGATCTGCATTATTGATTTCAAATGATTTTCAACCTGTAAAGAAATTTTATGTTACCGCTCTTTTCCTCTGATCATGGTAAGAAAGATGCTAGTGTTCAGTGTCATGCTGTACAGTGTACATATTGCGGTTCAGTTATTATAACACCTTTTTGTGGATTATTTCGTAAAACAAAAAACATGGTATACAAAGTCAAAGAAATCTTTCAACTTATAAAAAGACAATTTTTATCAGTATTTGATTTAATAAATAACTTTTCAACAAGGTCCAAGAAAAGAAGCATAGTAATGTATATAGTCTAAACACTACAATACGCATAAACAAAAACCTTCTACAAACTGCGGATTGTTGTATTTTAAGATATGTTACTTACCGTCAGTTCCTGTCAAAGTTCCATCGAATCTAAGAAAGATCCCAGTGTGCTGAGTAATGTCGTACAATGTGTCGTTTATCAATATACTCCTATCTTTCTCCATTTTTAGCACATCCTTCGCCACGTTAATGAGGGAAACTTTACTAACGTCGTTCTGGAAATAGAGGACGTACACCACTATTGTCCGTCTGCTGCTGTCACTCCTAAATAAGAGATAAGAGAGAAAAAATAAGTTGCTGATAATAATTAAAAGAGATGCTAATAATAATAACAACAATAATAATGTTTATTTATTTTTAAGGCCATCTGGCCTGAATAAACAACATTTTCGTACACAACTCATAGCATAAGCAAAGGTGAATCAAAACCTAACAAGGAATAACAATCAATCTGATTCCTCATGATATACAAACAGCCGCTATATACAAACGCTAGCTTCCTACTAAGGTTTCTTATAAACAGCTGAACTTGGAAAGATAACAGGAATGGGTAGTCTACCGCTAGTCTGGAAGAACTCTGCTATACTGCGTATAACTGCATATCTTGGGAATACTAAGCTAAAAGGCATAAATCTTTAACACGATGAACGTCACATACTTTACACACTAGATCATTATATCTATTACCAAAAGGCAATCCAGAGTTTTAACATTGCATCGCAACAGGCAGATCAGAAGTCCGTACTGCTACTAATAAATAATAAAGCTTTCTTACATAGCACAATTTCCCCGAGGTGCTCAATGTGCTTTAAACAAACAAACGCCGTTGAAAGAAGCTGGATCTAGCTCTGGGTAGATATTACAACAGCCTTCGTGCGAATCTAAATCTGCATGCAAATTTTTTTCTCTACGAATAGTCGCGATTAAAACATTTGAATAAGCAATTTCACATTACCCATGCACTGGATCTGGAATGCGTGAGCAAAACTAACACGTTACGTACTTCTGATGCTCTGTTATATCTCTCTGATTGCAACACAACATCCAACACACTTTGGGGTACTTTCTAGAGATTTCAGATGCAAATTTCTAATACAAATGTATACTTCTCACAAAAAAGTTTGAGGCACGTTTGACATCGGAAACATCGTGCTAATGAAAAAGCGTCATGCTGTGTCTGTTGCATAATGGAAACGCACCATCCCGTGAGATCATCTTTGTCTCGCGGTAGTACGTGCAACACGCGTAACACGCTTTGACACTGAGATGTCTTTACGTGTGGATTTTTGACATTTGGTTGATTTGTTCATCAGAAGTTTGAATATTCAAATTGATTTCTTTCCCGAGTGTGCTGCATTTGGTAAATAACATGATGACAATCAAATTCTCATATGTACTTCTTCAGGTAAATTTGTTCGCTGCTATTGGTGATTCTTCAAATGTGTATTGTTTAACTTTCTGTGAGGAAAATATATCAAAGCCATTCTGGATGATCATTTAATATATAACAGAGTGTTGTGGTACTACATACACAAAAGCTGCCGCAGTGTCAGACTCCGACATTCGAATTAATTACCAATTTTCAAAAACAAAGCATTCTTCACAGATTGAAATATGCGACTCACATCCGTTGCTAAGGACTTAATTATGCACGCACAGGCTGGGGCAGAAGTCATTTGGGAAAAACTTTTCCCCTCGGGGAAAACATTTCGATATCATTCTTCTTACATGGCAATGTCTTACAAAACGAAAAATTAACTGAACCCAATAAAGTTTTAATTTATTACATGCACATTCCATGACATGAAACCGATGCACACTTGGCCAGTCTTCAATGGTAACTTGCTCTGCTGAGGAATAGCCACTTCGTTTGTTTTCATTGCAGGGGACACAATCTAGCTATAAAAGTAGTCTGGTCAGGATTAGATGCACCAATTCCCATGTTTGCATTGTGAGAGTGCTGCCAGGTACACAGCGCGGACTTGCGTGTTTTCCACAGCCTTGAAGGCAGGAATACACACAACAGTCTTGGCGTCCAGAACAAGAGAATCAAATCGGAGGAAAGCTCTCTTGCCACCTTGCTTTGCTTCCTTCAGAAATGGTGACAGCGTGCAGCGTTTGCCTCTGACTCGCGGAATATAGTTTTCTGTTACAAACAGTTCAGTGAGAATCCTATCTTTATCTCTGTATTTGTGGAAGCAGACGATGATCGGGTGGGGAGTCTTACCAGCTCTCATTCGATGGGCACCTTCAATCTCTACTTCAATGCTCAATCTCCACACCCATTTCTTTTTCCTTCACTACTTTCACTACTTTCTCACAGCCAGCCTAGGCCCCTGTAGCTCCCTGGGGTGACAAGGAAGATCAAGTTATTGCGTCTGCTTCTACCTCCCAGATCATCCACTTTTGTTCCACCACCGCGATTTCTCTTTCAACTCCTTCAGCACTGACGATATATGTGTTTGAATCCTGTCCGTTTGCTCTTGCACAATAGAACAATAGAGAAAATCCTATTTTCTTGTCCATAACTTCAGGATTCTTACAGCCTCCGAGAATGTCAGTTCCGTATCTTTGTCCGCCTTTGGTGACTGGCTGTCAGGTGTTAAACATTGTCGTTTGGTGGGTCTGGGGTTGGGCTAAGTGTCTTCACACTATGAAAACCAACATGATAGCTATAGCGGTGCACACGCACGCACGCACACACGCACGCACGCACGCACGCACGCACGCACGCACGCACGCACGCACGCACGCACGCACGCACGCACGCACTCACTCACTACTGTGAAACATGGTGGCTTTCTCGAGTATATTGCGACCCATAAAAGCCAGAAAAGTCCAGTGGAAGGAGCCACAAATAGCTCAAAAACGTACGGAGCTATTGGCTTTCCCCCCCCCCAGCACCTTTACTCGGTTTTATTCTCAAGACAATGTGTTGCTAGTTTGCTAATGATTAAGAAAAAAGGGGAGAAAGAAAAGCAGAGTTCTTCACTGCAACCTGTCACTTTTCCGTGAAAGAAGGAATTCAAAGGACAAGAGCGAAGGAAACATGAGAGGAGGAGTTAGAGGTAAGATGGTGAAAGGGGCCGGGGGGAGGGGGAACAGTAATTAAATTAAACCATATTATGTTTTTAATTGATTAAGTTTAACATAAAATTAAAAACATCAAGCAAAAACTTTTTTCATTCAGTCAAATGTAGACATGTACCTAAATTCCAGCGTCCGAAGAGCCAAGAACTCTCTCATATATTTGAATACATCTGTAAACTGAAAACAACAACAAAGAAAAAGAGAAAAGTTTGTCATAAATTTCTGCTTAAATATGAAACAACCACAGGATATCAAAAATATCCGCATATATATCTGTCTTACCTTGAAACAGTCCTTTACCTCAAAGTAAATGGATTTTATTTGAAAACCGAAAGAAAATGTACGTGTTGCTAGTGGAATTGAGAAGGAAAGTCATTGCATTATCGTGAACCAATTCACTGAATCCCTTGAACCAATCAAACTAAGAGTATTTTTAAAGCTATAGCCATGCAATATGAGTACTTACAGCTTCCTCGCATTTTCTTCGAAAATGAAGAAAAGTGTCACTGCTGTTGTTGTTTAAGTCAGGATCGAAGGTGGGCGTGTCGAGAGGCGTGGTCACGTACACTCGCCGGGACCCAGGAATTTCTGAAAAAGCCAAGCTGCTCAATGAAATTGAAAGGCCGGTGCAAACTGTACGTATTAAGAAATGCCAAACACAAACCGACAACCACAATGAAGTTGACTTGTACGTTATTTATTAAAGTAATGACCGACAACAGATTTAATGGTGGTCTATTTTCATTGCAAACAGAAAGAAGGACACAGCCCACGTATACAAACTCAGGACAGTTCCAGCCCAGAATAATCAAAAACACTGGCCTGCACGCAAGCAAAACAAAGCACCCTCTGTCTCATGGAATGAGCTAATGTCGTCAGTCATATCCGGGATCCCCCGCAATCTTGCTGAAGCAAAGGAACAGCTGTCTGGTTAAGGTCAAATGGTGGAGGGTGGTTTTCCTGCAGACGACAGCCCAGCACATCCCACAGGAGCTCGACAATGAATTTGCTGGCCAATCCATGCGAGTAACTTGCTGCTGCCGAAAGAAGGTGGCGAGGACCCGAATTTAGTGTGCTCTGGCATTGTCGTCTTGAAGAATGGTGCCTAGTTCCATTGTCTGTCTCTCAGCGCTGCATTGGCAGTACGATGGACTGCAGAATGTCGTCTCCGTAGACCACGCCAGTGAAATTACCTTCCACATGGTTCAGAGGTGTGATGTAGGCCATACACATTCTTCCGCCACCAAACGGTTCATTCTGCTTCACAGTAGCATCACTTGATGGCGCCGAGTCTGTTGCCTCCAGATACGGATTGTGCAATCGTGAAACGATCGGGAAAGCTGACGCCCATCATTGAAGAAAACTCAATGCTGCCGGGCCCACACCAGTCGAGCAGCGGTATGAGCCGGCGTCAGGACAGGTCGCACTGCGGGACGCCTTCAACGAAGGTAGCCTCAAGCAGCCTATTCCAAATTGTCTGGTCGCTGACGGTGATATTGCTGACTGCTCGCAGCTGCCCCCTGGGCGTTTTGGCGGCGGGTGTTCAGTCGCGTAAAGCAAACCGTACGACAAACCTGTCATCTTGTTTGGATGTCCATCGCGGGCGTCCTGGTCATCACATCACAATTTTGCTAGCAGGTATGGTTTCTATGGAGAGTTGAGGACTTACACTGACATCTACCGCAAAGTGAATGATCAGAAACACCTTTGTTATTCGCTAATTTGTTGTACACACATTTATAATCAATAAATGAGCTGAGCAGATAAACAAAAAAATTACACCTGCTCCTTGAAAATGTTAAGCCAGCTGCACCGGTAACGACTAAAGGATGCAAACCTTAACTTTGAAGTTGTCTAGGATCAGTTGTGTCTGATCAGTTCATTTATTGAGTATCAACGCGTGTACAGCAAATTAGCGAACGACAAATGTGTTTAATTATAGGTGAATGAGCATTTCATTTTACGGCAGACGCCAGTTTAAGTCCTTTAGACTCCATAGAAAACACATTTGCTAGCAAAATACAAGACATTGTATAAAATGAAAACACAATAATGAACCCACCAGCACAGCCTAGGTTTGTAGATGCATCACCCTCATATCCAGGTCCGCACTCACAGTGGAAGCCGGTATTTGACGATGAATTGAATACGCAGATTTCTCCAGACCCGTTGCATGGTGGTGAATCATCTTCGCATGGGTTATCATCTTTGGAACAGTAACAATGAAAATATAAGTGGATCAGAGAGAGAGAGAGATTCATAAACAGGTCATCAGGTAATCATCAGGTAATCATAGATGGAGACGTAGGTAAGCTCAAGGCGTGATCTGTTGGTTTTCACATACTATGTTGGTATGCTCTTTTGGTTTCGCTTTTATGTTTATTCTTCTACAGGACCAGGGCATGAAACAGAAGACAAAGTTGAATTTAGTACGAAGTACTGATCCGAAACTTTTTTTCGAAGATCGAACGAAATCGATAAAAACAGTTTGGGATCACGTAACAGACACAATCTGACTATTTTACATTTATTTTGAGTGTATAATGATTATAGGCTTACCACCAGAGTACTCCAAAGTATCGATTGTTGCGTCACGCTTGTACCGATTGTTCATAGCCTTATAATCAAACAAAGTGTCTTTGTCTGACACAAGTAGCCTTTGGACACTGACGTTGGAGACCGGACCTGTCTCGGCCCTCATCCGCCTGCCGTACTGACTGTAGTAGAGGTTGTAGTCGGCTATAGTCAGTTCATCGGTCGCCAGGTCTTTTTCAAACGCATCCTCGTCTTCTCCACCTGCAACCAAACCCTCCGTTTTTCATCCCGGTAGGCCCCACATTCATGCAGATTTTACTAACGTTTGGGCTTTGAAAAGCTACTGTGGATATAATGGGATAACAACACTAATCAGTTAATAAACAAAGAAAGACTCACACGAAGGAAGGAATGAACAAACGAACAAAGAAATGAACGAACAAACGAACGAAGAAATAAACGAACAAACGAACAAATGAAAGAACGAACGAACAAATGAACGAACGAACGAACGAACGAACGAACGAACGAACGAACGAACGAACGAACGAGAAGTAATTTCGTCAGTGAATGCTGCATTCGCATGCGCTGAAGCGCAGATTACAAAAAATAAATGTTAAGGTGAAATTAAAAAAATATTAAGGACGACCTTCCTCCAACAACTCTAAAATGTTGGCACTAATGACATGAATAACGCGGATGCTATCGTATTATATTCTTTCTGCAAGGAAACCATACATATGATGACAGAACATGTTCTCACCTGTCCAGTCAGGCGAGGCGGAGGTCGTGCATGGAATGACAGAAAGAAAGATGCACGCGCAGAGAATCGTCAAACCAGCTGAAAGGAAAGAACACGAACACAATTCATGAATTTAATACTTCATTTGCGACTCTTCAAGAAAGCATATCTCAAATGGGCTAGAGACTGCGAAAAAATTCGTATCTGTACTTCTTAGTTCCTGGTGCAGGCAATAGAGATAACCTCTAGATCGCCGCAAAGCCTTAAAGTCCAGCCAGAGTGCACAGTTTTTATTTTAAAATAAGGGTTTTAGTAGTTACAAATTACTAAGTCTCGAAGTCTGACCAAGAAGCGCCATTGTGTTCACAAGATACGACCCTTCCAACACCAACATTGTTACCTGGTCTGTTCCAAGAGCGTTCGTGTCTATTCTTATGGTAATACAGTCGATCATTTGGGTCGCTCATCCTGAATAGTGTGATTTCATTGACAGTTCGACCATATGTGCCGGTTCTCTAGATCGCCGCAAAGCCTTAAAGTCCAGCCAGAGTGCAAAGTTTTTATTTTCAAATAAGGGTTTTATTAGTTGCAAATTACTCAGTCTTGAAGTCTGAAAAAAAAGTGCCATTGTATCCACAAGATACGAGCCTTCCAACACCAACACCAACATTGTTACCTGGTCTGTTGCAAGAACGTTGGTGTCTATTCTTATGGTAATACAGTCGATCATTTGGGTCGCTCATCCTGAATAGTGTGATTTCCTTGACAGTTCGACCTTATGTTCTGGTTCTCCAAACCATGTATGTACAAGGGGAGGTTCTGTTAACTAGGACGCTCGTTCGTGGGGGATAACAATGGCGTTCTGGAAAGCAGCCACGAGCTCTTACAGCGCACTCATGGTGACGTTCCTGATACCACTTTTAAGCCAGTGGCGTCAACTATGTATGTCTGTAGCTTACACCTCCAAATGTCCTACTGGTTATAACCTTGACAACGTAATGGGGACGTCGTGTTTTTTCACACCTTTCTATGAACATAAATGCTTGAGAGCGAACGAAAGGAGTAGCTCTTTGCTCAAATTTAGGGAATTATAGATAATAGAACTAGAAAAAATAAAATGTTTGTAGTCGGGGTGGCCTTTAAAAGAAACACGAGTTTTGAACATTTATAAGCGCAAAGAGTTACATCGCTCAGACAGTTTACAGGAATTACAAAGGATGAGCTGAGCCTGCATCTGTTGTTATTTCCCGACAAGAAGCACAGCGTATCGGATAAGACAAAAAGCCTTACACTCCTGTGAGTTTTTTTTTAAAAAAGTGCTATAGCCAGAAGACAAGGCTTTTAAAGTTATCAAGCCATTTCTTATGTATTATAATCATTGAAATATTTGGTCGGTATGGGCGTGTTTGTGTGTTAGAGGTGTGTATGTGTGCGTACCTGTGCGTATGGGTGCGTGCGTGTGCATGTGTGCATATATAAGACAGAGCGATGCCTACAGATTGGATAACACATAACATACATTAGAATGGGAGGATTTCATGCCTGCTTGTGACTATTTCCCCTACCACATCTACCTGTAGGAGCACAGATGAACACCTTGAAATTTCACACAAACCCGTACACGCACCCCACCCCCATTCCCTCTCACGAACGCACGCAGGAACGAACAAATTTACAGATCTCAGAATCCAACTTGTTCTATCAACCATTAAAAAACCTGTCTAATACACATTTATAAAAAAGGCCGAAACCGTCTAAACAACCCTCCCTCCATTTCAACAGACAAAGAAAAAGTAAATCTAGACTCGAAAACAAACATCATCTAAAGTAACAATTCACGAAAACGTATTTTTTAAAGCAGTTTGGTAAATATTAGGTAATGGCACGTAGTTAACGGTATTTGTTTTAAATATCACCTGCTTCAAATGGCAGAAAAGGATGCCTACCTTTGGTCACACAAACTGAACAAAGCAACTGTTTGAAGTTGAAACATGCCCCGCTTTTTGTCGCGCTCATGGTCGAGGACGGAGAAATTAATCCAGATATGCGTGCACGCCACCCGATCATCCGTAGCAAATACACATTTCCTTCCTGGTACACGCTACAAAACACAAGAGATAAATCTTTTCCTCTTTCCTTCAATCCTTAATTTTCCTTAAAATAAAAACTCCTTTTGATCGGTGTACGTTCCCGGATGTGTTTCTCTGAGAAAGGTATTATCCAGAATTTTTTGCCGACTGTCAGCTGGAAGGTGACACAGAGAACGGTGACTACACGTTCAGGTGTCGACTCCAAGTGATTTCCCGAAGACGGAGAGCTGGCGGCTTGCAGGTACAGCCTGGACGGGACTGCGATAAATGACTGCAAAGATCTGTGTGCCGCTGCCCTCATAAATCACGGTGTACAGGGTGTGGCTACAGATCCACGCGCAGTGCAGTTAACTTGCTCTCTGCCCTGTCCCTTTGACGTTATCGATGACTTATATTGCAATATGGCTGACACCGGTGAAGGGCCTTTCGCTGAACCATAATCTCTAAAAATTTGAAGATCGACTCTCATGAGCCACGTGAAATTTGTGTTGGGTGCAAGGAGCTTTAAGTAGACTATGGCCAGTGGAAGCTAATGTATTATGTTTTGGTGGCTGTACATTTTTTAAAGCTAAAATATTAAAGGAATGTGGTATTCTTTTATGAATTTGTTCAGAGGGATGGGCTGAGGAACTTTATCAGAAGGCAGTTATCTTTTCCTGGTATCATGCATGCCTCCTTTCCAGGTATCTTGAAGTGTGATGTTTGATCTTCTTTTTCGTAACAGGTTGTCGTTTGCGCTCCTTGCGATACGTACGTTTCTAACTTTATGTTTGCATTTTCTGACACCCATTTTTTGTATGATTCTAGTGAAACGCTTGTTATTAGTGGTCGGTCACATTTTCTAGTGGTACGTTTTCTTGTGACGCGTATATTTCTAGTGGTACATGTTTCTAGTGATATGTATTCTTCCAGTAATATGCATCTAATATTTCTAGTGATATGTGCTTCTAGTCATACTTATTTCTAGTGATATGTATGGTTTTATCGATTTATGAGTTTCTAGTGAAACATATTCTCGCAGTGTTGCCTGACGTAGTATAGAGCATTTGTATATTCTGAAGTTTTAAAAAAGGTTTAGAGAAAAGAAACGGGTTACTGCTCCTTGGGGGTAATAAAGGTAAAACAAAAAGAACTTAGGAACAAACAGATACAGACAGATAACAAATAAATAAAAATCACTTAGGTGACAAGGACGCTGATCATGCACGGTCGATGCATCTGTTCGTCCCGTCCTGAAGAAGGGGCCATGCCCTGAAACGTCGACTTGCTGTCTAATTCTCGCATGGCTAAGTTCTTTTTGTTGTACCTAAAAAGGGTATTGCTAAGAGTCTGTAATGTTTTCACTTTTCTACAAGATATAACATTTTACATTTTTATCCAAAAATATAGGATTTAATTTAAAAAATTTACGACTTGTCATCCTGTTTTAGTGCATTTATCGGAAGTCTGAAGGAAACCGATTTTGATGTTATAATATATTCTACATTCTGAGACCTAATGCCTAGTGGCCTGCTCTAATGTCTTAAACTAATTTCAATAAACTACTAAGCTGCAACCACTGACAATATCACGAAAAAAATTAAAGAAGCGGCTATATTAGTCTTTCAGGGAAAAACCAAATCATAGGCGACAAAGTCAGGTAATAGTAGGCCTAATATCCAGTAACTCACTGACCGTCACACAAGTTACAGGTCTGATAACGGCCTAATATCCAGCAACTCACTGACCGTCACACAAGTTACAGGTCTGATAACGGCCTAATATCCAGCAACTCACTGACTGTCACACAAGTTACAGGTCTGATAACGGCAGTGGGGTGCATTCAGATTATATGTCAGTGTTGGTGTTTTAATGGTAAACACCCTGGCCTGTTAACAGGTGCTACACTCAACTGAAATACGCGAGCCAGAAATGAGTCCTGCACCATTGAAATTATCACTCCAACCACTGAGCCACGTGACCTCTTTTAACACATCTTTTACTAGCACGAGTGGCTAACCATCATGCCACACCTCTGGTCCCGCTTCGGATTCGTCCTCTTTGCCAAGCTTCGGATATAAGCATGCCCACCCTCTGAACGCCTGCCCACCCTCTGAACGCCTGCCCAGTCTCTGAACGCCTGCCCAGTCTCTGAATGCACCCAGTTACTGATGAGAAGGGAAGTGATAGCAGGGGGTGTGCACTGTGGTCTGTCGCTGGAAGTTGATTTTTTTGGGGCGGAAGGGGGCTTATGAGACAGATGGAGATATAGATAATACGATAAAGGCCGAGAAATTACATCTCAGACCTGACCGCTTACTTCCCACAGGACTGGCGATTACTGGATTGAACGACGGACACGTGGTAACAGATGTGGTTGTGTGCCATAGTATCAGGCGGTAATCAGTCTGCGACAGTTACTCGGACGGTTTACTGTATGTTATTTAAAAATGAATGCTGTGTCACAGAAGGAGGATACGCAGGAGAAGAAAGGAAGAAAGAAAGAATTAAGGAAAGAAATGTTGGAAGATGACCTGGAGTGGAGGTGAAGGCGGTGCAGACGTCAAAGCACCAGGCGACAACCCCTGACATTAAAAGAGGCCACATCCAGACGAAACGTACAAGTGCATGAACGAGGCCGGAACTCAAGACGTTTCCCGTCTCTGCGCTGTAGATGGTCCGACTGTAATGGTGTGAGGAACGTTTATCTCAGAGGTTTAAACATGACATCAGTAATAGCGTCCGTTTACAAACGCTTTCTACCAGTTCTTCCAGCGCTCGTCGAAAATGCTCATGTGTACAAAAAACAAGCACGACCTTTTAAGTCATTTCGGAGTCGAGGCGAACTTTAGGCATGGCTTACATTTCTTCATGCAAAACCCATACTTCGGGCTACTGCAGTGTACTTGTATTGTTTGAGATCACTGTACATGTTGGCACGTGTCTATATATATATATATGAAGATAAGCAAGTAGGAAATTAGGTAAGTAAAGACAAGTGCACCTATGTGTCTACTCAATCTCATTGGGTGCGAGTATGTATCTCCTTCCTTCCTCTATCTGTGTGTGTGTGTGTGTGTGTGAGGGTGTGTGTGTGTGTGTGTTACACATTAACGGGATCATGAACCTGAACCTGAACGTGAACATAAACATTAACACGATCATGAACATGAACCTGAACGTGAACATAAACATTAACAGGATCATGAACATGAACGTAAACATTAAGAGGATCATTACATGAAAATTAACTTAACATTAACACTATTATGAACATGAACGTGAACATGAACATAAACATTAACAGGATCATGAACCTGAACGTGAACACGAACACGAGCGTGGAGTAGATATAGCCATACTGCCAAACTGGGTTGCGAGTCCCTTGTTCAAAATTACAAGTGCTGTACGTATAGTATCCGAACGGTCCACACCCACATACTTGATGTTCAGCGTGAAGTATTTACACCCCGATAAGACTACAATCACGGCACCCTTTCTGATGCTTCTTTTTTCTCGAAGGACATGCAGCATTAACGGTTGACAATGATATTCCGATGTGATCAAAAGACTGAATTTTTTTGCACAGAACAAATTCTCTTTCTGTTAAAATGCATGTTTGTTAAACACGCGGGTATTTGTTGAACAACAAATCTTGTGTAATCATCCGTCCCATATAAATTGCAAAAAAATAAAATTAAACAATACTTTAAAAAGCAAAGAGAACAATAACCAAAATTAACTCAGCCGAAACTGTCAACTAAAAATAGTCTGAAAATAAAATATCTCGTTTTTTCGTCCGTTCGTAGCAGCCGAGATGGAAAAACTGCCAGTAAACTGAAACTTTTCACGTAATGTGTGTACGGGTGTGTATTGGGAATCAGTTTGTCTTACAGACGCAAGAAACGGGCAAGTGTGTAGACATTCAGTTGTTGTTTAAAATAGTATTGAACACTTCAATTTATTCTTTTGTGTCCGGTCACATGGTTACTTCTCGTAAAAGTTAAGCCCAGGTTAGGGACCAGATGGACTTTTTTGGTGGACAGTGGAATGCTGACAGGAAGAACATGGGGTCTTAGAAGGAATGGGATATGGGCACAATACTTGTGGGCCAATAAATCCATAAATCTTGTCAGACAACCTAGACATAACTGCGTTTGCCCACTGGAGAGGGAACTTCACTGCCTCTTGTTTCGTTATAAATCACAGACACACGGGTGTGGCGGAAGATCCTGACGAGTGAAGCTGAATGCCCTTTGCTCTTGGAAGGATATTTCTAGTTCCTTCTGAGTGCCTCACTAACCTGACTAAAATGTCATTTACAAGCTCCATGTGTATTATACGTTTTGGGAAAAAAGCAGTCCTTCACTTTCCAAGGTCTAAGCGTATCCCATAGGCGTGCCAGATATTTACTGAGGGTACTCATAGTTTTTAACAGGTTGTTAGGAGTCAATTTTTATTACGCTTATCGTACAGATCATAAAGGTTTTTACTTTCCTTAAGACTGCAAAGACAACTTTACAGTCTACGGTTGGGTTGCATGAGAATCGCCATTTCTCTTCCTGCCGTTTAAAACAGTCTTAAGCCCGGTTGAGCCTGTGCAGTCTATGTGTATCTTTATGTATTGTCTGAGGTTACGAATGCTATTGCACCCACAGAGAACTATGTTGACTGTGCTGTTCTGACACATAGTTGCTGTGAGAGAATCCCTGTAAGTTAAAAACTCTCAGCCAAGAGGCATCTTGTCTTAGATATAAGGCTACTTAAACGGAATCAATGTGAAAAACCCCCCAAATCTTTCCAAGCCAAGCCAAACCAAACCAAAACAAACCAAGACAAAACAAAACAACAAATCCAGCTTAAACTTAAGAGCTGCATTTGCGAGTCTGACCTTAATGGTATTTATGGTAGTATACAAACTTTAGGGTATATGCTAGTCAGTTACGTCAGGTGATCTCTACGCACGGAGACTCACAGGATTTTTATTTTAACGACTGAGTTGCTGACGAATGCAACCTGCATTACATGCATTAATATGAAAATTGAGTACAGTGTTTTCTTTTCTCCAGCTGTCTGGCAGCTTGAGCCTCCCTTACTTTTAATTACGTTATAAAAACATGCAATTGTGCGCCCACTTAGGTCACTAGATATTGTGTAGGTCCGTGTAGGCCTACGTGTGTGAAAATGTGTGTAGGTGTTTGTGGTTTTGATTTTGGATCTTGTGTGAAATGTGAGTTTAGTTATATCCATATATTTCTGTGAAACTGCTGTTTTTTCGTGTAAATAAAAGGTTAAAAGTAAATGTGCCCAATGTGCATTTCCACTAGCGGACACTAAATACTGTGTGACTGTACGTGTGTGAAAATAAGAGAGAGAGAGAGAGTGAATGGAGAGCAAGAGAGAAACGATATCCAAATATGTTTATCCTTATTACTAGTACTATGCCTTAGTTATTAACCTGAGAGCTTTTTACAACTATTTCACGTTTGTCTATTTTTTATTCGGTCTTCCTAGCCTCTTTCTCTCTCTCCCAAACTTCTCTCCACCATTGTAATGTGCGTGCATGAGTGCATTCGTGCGTGCGTGAGCGCGAAAAAAGGAGAGAGGGGAGGATGGTTGGATAGAGAAAGGGAGGAAGAGTTGTAGGCACTCCTTTGTAAATGTTTAAGTGGTTAAACATTTAAACAACATTGTTGTATTTTATTCTTTATCTTTAAGTTCTATTTAAAAAATTGTGAGATGAGTGACACTAAAAAACTTATTGCCTGTCGATGTGAACTTAGCATTTTTGCAATCCTTCGATAACGCTTTTGAAATCCGTACCTTTGGCAGAGAAAAGTAAACAAAAGTGACAAACGGAAATAAGTTTTCCTCCCCCTGAACAGACACTTGAGTGGCAGCTCAATTCTGGAGTGTCTCCGAAATCTACTTGTCCAATGCTGTGTAGGAACTATCAACGCCCAACAACGCTCGAGATTCTTGTTCTCGACAAACTTCGATTCTGTGGCACAGATGAGTAGGAAATGCCACACGGACATTTAGTTGGCACAACACAGAAGGACATGGGCTTGACGGGGGTGAAAGAAAATTAGATAAGGACTGAAACTAGAAAGTTAAAGTGCAATCTATGTAATGAAATCGTTAAATCTAAGCTATTAAGGAAAGGTGAGGAGATGGCATGTCGTGTCAAGCATGATGGTTAGAAGCGACTACAAGGTATTAGTTATAAGTTATTTGGCCTCCTATGGGGAATAAGATTAACTTCAATGGGGACGACGGCCATACATTTACACAATAAGTTAGCGCGTAATGTAACGACATAATTGAATGTATTGAGGGTTGTTTTTGCTGTGTGCCTATCGACAGGATTACCTGTCTGTCTGTCTGCGTGGCTCTCTGTTTGTCTGTCTGTCTGGCTGCCTGCCAGAATGTGGGTCCGTCCCTTCGCCCATATTTCAGGCAGCCAGTCAGCTCTTCCCTCTGTTAAAACTTTCATTCTTGTCGTGTATCATTCGCATTGAAAACTGCAGTTCCTCTGTCACTTTCAGTTATTAAAAATATGGAACTCTCGTCGTATCTTTGTAACAAACTGTACTTAGCAATATCGGTTTGGCGAAAAGATAAAGGCATATGATGTTTAACTTTGCAGTGTTGGTTGGAAGGCAAATATTGACATATTACATACTTCAGCATACATACATACATACTACATACATACTACATACATACTACATACATACTACATACATACTACATACATACTACATACATACATACATGCATACATACTACATACATACTACATACATACTACATACATACTACATACATACTACATACATACTACATACATACTACATACATACTATACACATAATGGAGATCTGTGTTGGTTTTGGAAACTAAGTTTTCGAGGTGACTCTTGGATATAGGGCGACTATAGTGAGAAGCGTGTCATAAACTTAACGACCGCGTCAGATAGGATTCTAACCCTGGCCTTCAAACCCTTTCAAGCGAGCTGCCTAGTGATCTCTCATCAATGACAACATGCGTCATTGTCTACTTGTGCAGGCGTCCACCAGGATAAGTTCAACTGCGTATCTGTTCACTTACACTGTCCGCTTATATGACCGTACAACTGAATCACTCTGTACTACCGTGCGTTAGTGTTCACTTACACTGTCCGCTTATCTGACCGTACAACTGAATCACTCTGTACTACCGTGCGTAACTGTTCGCTTGCGCCAGGGCCCAGCTGCGTTCAGTCAAAAGCTACAAACGCGAACACTCGTGTCTCTGCCTCTGGGACGAAGTTTGCAAATTTGCCTAGAGACGACAGCGAGGATACAGTTCGTACTGTCTTCATCTGTCTGAGCGACTCTGTGTCCAGAGTTAAGTATAAGCTGCCACTCCCACAGTTTTTGTAACATTTTGGCAAACTGTAACAATATTCGTGGTAGGCAGTAGGTAGCAGGTCGGTTAGTGAGGGGCATGCAGTTTAGAAGACGACATGCCATCCAAGACAGATCTGTGCCTGAACTTAACACTTACCAGGCCAGACATGACTGGGAGGTCAGACACACTATTTTAAGTCGCGCAGCACTCAATAACTATATACAAAATAGCCATAACTCCAAACCATGCATCGTCCACTAGGATCACCAAGCATGCAGTTGCCCACCACAGTCACACGTGCAGATTGGAAAAGGTCAGCAGCAGACATTTAATACTGTTTAATATAAAGTCTAGTGGAGTTAGCCAGAGAGAGGAGAGAAAGATAGAAAGGGAGGAGGGAGGTTCCTGTGGGTTTTTTCCGCCTGGTAGGCCTTGGACGGCCAAAAGGGAGAAAAGGACTCGGATGAAGTTTGATAGTCTGAGGGACGTGGAGATTTACTGAGTTTGTAAACCAGCCCGCCACTCTGATTCACACTCGACGATAAATAAAACTTTGATGGACCAAAACAAATATGAGTCCGTGGAGTGTTAAAGAAAACAGTGGTGCATGTCTCGGTGTGGTGCTGTGGGATTAAGACGGACGATGCTACATGTCCCTTTGTGGGGCCGTGACAGCGCGTAATGGTACAAAACCCATTCAAGGGATACAGTGATGCTACAGGCCGCAAAAATTGATAGTTTGTCACGCAAACGTGATGTGATTTTTTTGGGGAGAAGCATTAACTCAAATCATTAGTGCCAATCAAGAAGGTAGGAGCGATCGCTCTAGCCACAGAGAGTACCATAGGCACATGGAACAGGCTGTGCCAGTTATGATCGAGCAGAACCGTTTCTGTTCTATAACCTGACACAACAAAGTAAACAACCTTGACACAGGCGTGACACTCAGGACATGGGGTAGTGGATGGCAGAGTGGTTAGAGTGGTGGGCTCCGAACCAAAAGGAGCTGGTTTGGTATTAGTGTGCCAGGGCACGCTTCCTTTGGTTTACTCAGCTGCGCACGGGGACCTGACGGTTCGCGGTAGGACAAGCAGCGAGAGAGAAGAGACGGGTCCCGCCCTCACTATTCTGGCCCACAGAAAAGTCTCCAACACTCCTACTTCCCTACGACCTGACAACAGGTCACGGGTCAACCTCTACCTTTACGCCAGCGATCACAGATCGCTATATAGAATAAAAGGTAAACATTTAGACATCTATCGTCCCAGAAAGAAACCCATGTGTCGAAACACGATGAAATTGTGAGGTAGCTAGACCAGAGGTCAATGGTTGACCTAAAGCAGTTACACTAGATAAGGAATGAAACCAGGAAGTTAAGCTTGTGAAAGGTATGCGTTTCCTATTGTCTGATATTCTGTTTTGTGTTGGTAGACAGCATGGGATGTTAGGTCCTTCTCATAAGCCTAGCTTAGACTGACGTGTGAGGAAAGCTGGGGGGGGGGTATTTATTGCTTAACGTCCAGCCGCAAACAATGTGCATTTCAGGACGGTGTTGCTTAGACAACGTCACGTGCTGCCACACGTGGGCCTGACACCGGACCAACCAGTTATGCTGGTTAAGCTGTTGCCAGGCGTCTAGCAGGGCACTTACTAGATTTTGAGTCTGACTCGGCCGGGATGCGAACCACCGACCTCCCGCCTCGGAAGCGGACGCCTTCAAGGAAAGCTGGATTTTTTTCCCGAGATTAGTCATCAACGGATGAAGTTAAAGCTCACTCTGCAGTTATGTGTACGTACATAATAATTCTTTTTCATTCCATTACTAGGTTATGTAATTCTCTGGGGAGATTGTAAACAGATGAGGGTTCAGTCCTGTGAATGTAGTCATACATAATTTATATCATAAGTCCTCTAATAGAGTTCTTGTTCCGTGTCCTTTGCTGTCCGTTAGTCGTGTGAGAGTGTACACATTGAGTAAGCAAAAAATTGCCCGGAAAAAGACAACGTTAACAAATAAAGGTGGAGGTGAGTCGGTTGTTTTTTGTTGTTGTTGTTGCTGCTTAACTTCCCGCCGCAAACTAAGTGCCTGTCTGGATGGTGTTGCTTAGACAAAGATTACGTCGCAACATAGGGTTCAGTCCCACCCAGTCACATTACACTGACAACCAGTCCTAGTACTGCTCACTATAGTGCCAAGCGTCTGGCAGGGCAGCTACTAGATTGTCAGTTTTGAAGTCTTAGGTATGACTCGGCCGGGGAGCGAATCAGCAACCTCCCGCCTTAACCGTAAGACCATCAAGACGGTCATAATAAAGGTGGAGGGAAAATCCCCCCATATTCAAAGAAATACCAGAAACATCTTTCCTGTTCATATAT
>SMGT01009888.1:51759-65898 GCA_004794575.1 Lanistes nyassanus | reverse complement strand
AAATTCCAGCGGAGTTTTCCCCAACTCAATTTCCCACAGAATTTTCGCTCCTACTCTCTCATGTCGAGCAATAGAGGTCTCATGGAATGAGAAGTTCTTATCCAGGTAGCCTGCTCGTAGCGCATTGGCAACACAGCTGTCTGTGATTTTGTTCCATGAATTCCGCTCTCAACTAGGGCTTATTTTAAGGGTAGGGCTTATATTAAAATCATCCTCAAAAATCACGCTAGGTCTTATTTTGCAGGTAGGTCTTATTATCGGGGAAACACGATAGTACCACGAAATACACAACCTAAGATAGGAAGTCAAGACCTACAATTTCGCTGTCTTGGTAAGTTGGTTGCACGAACTGGATCAAACTGTTGCTCCACCTGGGAATCCTATCCATTGGGGTATACCATGACACCACTGCGAACGCAAACATGCAGGCGCCCTACAGATGCTGAACTGTGCGTTTGCTATTTTTAACTACAGGGCAAATCTAAGACATCAATAATGTAGTGTTAGAATGGGAAGAAGAATTAGCCTAGGGGTTTGCATTTTCTTCAACTACAGTATAGAGTGAAACAGTAAACATTGTGATTATCTGTTGCTTGCAGATCAGTGCAGGAAGCAAGACACTTTATCAGCTTGTCTTCATGTGCATATTCACCAGAAGCACCAAAAAAGCCTTCAGGGCCATACATGAAGTTCTTGAAAGAGAGGTATCCTGACATTCAAAAGAATAACCCAGGTATATTTAGGTTCACTGCTAATGTAATCATGCTGCCATGTTTTATTCATTTTAATTTTCTTCATGCTATATTTGATTAGTTGGAGTTCAGTGCATTCTTTATATGAAATGAATAAAAAAAAACTCAGTAATTACATCACCGTTCGCAACATCTGGAGTTTAGTAGGACACATTCAAGTGGGAGCTTTTTTTGGTGTGTGTGAATGACTGGGCTTTGTAACAAGATAGTAGCTCCCAAAATCTGATTGAAAACCTCATTTCCATTCATGAGGTAGAATTCTTATTTGACTACAGAGAGGTCAAAACCATGATGTCATATTATTAGCGCATGTGGTTTATTAGCATATGCTACAAGCTTTCCCATTGAATGTGTCTCTGCTGGCACAACATATTCATGTGTTTAGTATTAATGTTAAGGTTTTGATAATTTTCGGTGCATGTCGGTGATAAAGGCTAGTATCTTATGAATGGAATGAAATTAGTTAAATATTTGTAATAGTTTCTTGTAGTTTATTTAATTATTTGGTCTGAAAAAACATTTTGAGCTTGAGTGGATTGAATGAGCAGATCGTCAAACGTTGCATGAGAATCTATTTAATAATAGTTTTCCATTTTCCCCACCATTTTTACCTCAAGGTTGCTCATTTGGGGAAGCATCCAAGATTGCAAGCCAGTTATGGCACTCCTTAGGCCCAGAGCAGCAGAATGTGAGTTACAGATTGATGAATTGCCTATGATATTATGATAATCACATACACATAGGGTCTGTTTTCTTACTGTAACTGTACGTGCCACATCTGCAACTTATTGTGTATGTAGATTTCTGCATATGAAGAAATCTTATGACATGTATTTGAAACCTTCCATTCAATCAGTTCTCAGACAAGGTGAAAGTCCTTTGCACATATTCTGGCATTCCAGATTTGCATAAGAAGCACATGTCACTGTTTGTATTTGGTAAGTTCATAGGCTGTGACAGTTCGGCAGAGATAGAACCGGTCATTCAGATGTCATTTCAGCTTTATTCTTTTCTGTTCAGTTGTATTATACAAATTTAAAAATTGTTGTTGTGCATTGTTATTGAATACAGTGTATTACATGCTGAAAACTATGGTTATTAATATTATGACAGTCCATCATGGTTATATTGAGGGAGGACTTGTGCGGAACATTCAAAATAATAAAGTTTGCTAGGTGATGGGTTGCCTCAACTATGCTTCATCATCACTCAACAGGTGCAAGTTTATTTTGTCCTGTAAACTGCACATAAGAGTATGGTCAGGCATCGTAAAATGGCTATACCTACTAAGAGTTACTGCAGTTCTAAAATACAAACTAGCCAGTTCATTATCAAGAACGTGACGTCTTTTTTGAGCATTTACATCTGGGGTTATCCTTGGATACAGCAGACAACAGGTATTCAGAAAACAATTCTGAGATTTTATAACCATACATGTTTTTATCGTAACTCTTTGCACTCATAAGGCATAGATCTAGTTTAAGACGTTGACATCGCACAGATATGGACATGTTACAAAAAATATTGTGAATGAACTAAGACACTTGCAAAACTATACTTTATTTCTAAAGATCAATTCTTGGGCTAAAGAATTCTTAAAGACTTGTTATTTGAAAAGTTTAAATATTACTTACCTGTTGGTGTCAAATGTGGTTACTGTATGCATGAAATAAAAAAAAAGTCTAATAAATTCTGCATGTCCCTGCTTGCCCACTTTCATCCTTTTTGAAATGTGTATTATTATCACTTTCTGACCTTGAATAAAATCTGAGATTTAGTAAATTCTCTTGATTTGATTTGAAATTTTCTCTTTCATCCGGCAACTATTTCTTGTGAGTTACCTAACTGTCCTGGTAAGCAGGTACTCACAAAAACTATCAGCAAGCCGAATCTAAATTTAACAATTTTTATTTAAACAGTGCAGGGCAGGGGATGCAACTGATGATAGAGCGTTCCAATGATACCAGGATGTGTTACCTTTCACTGTTAAGTGTGATTTTTTGAAAACCATTGAAACATACATTTCGTTGCAACGTGAACGCGAATTGCAGCCATCAAACTGAAATTTTGATGTGAGTGCAAAGAATTAAAAGCTTTGTCTAAACACTTTAGCAAGTAAGGAATTAGTATTAATTTCACATGCAGTAAAGGCAGGAAGCCCTGTTGTTTCACTGTCATGTCATGTTTAAAATATTGACAGGCGTACAAGTTACATGCCAGAGAAGAATTGAAGGATTACAAACAGAAATACTTAAGGTTCTTGGATGGGCTCAGTGAACAAGAAAAGGCAGAAAACAAGGACTACAAAGGTGCAAAAAGACTGGCACACAGAGAGGTTAGTGAAATTTTAAGGTGTCTGTTTAACTCTTTGGACTCATAGGGTTTAGATAAAAAGAAAACTCTTAAAATTGGATATATTTTGCCATGTTTTGAGAAATACTACTTGTAAACTACCTCACTTTCATTAAGTCTTTGTACTCACACGGGATAGATCAGTGCATGATGTTGACGGTGCACAGATGTAAGCATGTAAAAAATATTGGTAATAAACTAAGAAATTTGCAGTAACATACTTTATTTATTTGAAAAGATCAACTCTTGGACTTCAAAATTCTTTAAAGAATTTTTATTGGAAAAGTAAAAATGTTACTTACCGCTTGGTGTCGAATGTGATTACGGTGGGTGCGAAATAAAAAAATGTTTAAGAAATTCCACATGTCACTGCTTGTCCATTTTCAATGTCTCTAAGCTGTATATTATTGTCAATTTCTGACCTTGAATAAGTCCAAGATTCAGTAAATTCTCTTAACTTTCGGCCTAAATTAAATTTAAAGTATCTTTTTTCTACCAAACATGATTTGATATGAAATTTTCTCTTCCATCCGGCAACCATTTCTTGGAAGTTATGTGTCATGGTAAGCAGGTACTCGGCAAAAACTATCAGCCTGGTGGTCTGTTCATGAAACATCTTTGGGGAGCCTAAAATAACGTTTAAAAATAGTTCAAACAGTAAAGGGGATGTAACTGATGATAGCGATACCAATGATACCAAGGCTACTTCCCTTTCACTGTTTAGTATGCCAATAGAATTCTTCTCATGGCTGTCAGCACGACACCATATCGTCTCAAGACTGTCAACACATATCTGACTGTGTGAGTTCATAGAGTTAATCCAGATTTTGTTAGTGGTTTGCTATGCCTTTGTCACCAACGTGTCTGAAGCTCCTAGCTCGTGCCGTCCCAGCTGACGTGGGTTTTTAGCCTTTTTTTTCAAAAATTCATTAAAAATCTCTCAAAACAATAGAAAAGTTATTTAAACTTGATTGCAAACATTAATAAACAAAGAAAACTCGTATCTTACTTTGTTTCTTGGACCTTGTTCTGTAATTTATAAATCCTTTGATGGAAACACAACTGAAGTTGAAGTAATCACAAACTCCTCACGATTCCTTATACAGTCTGTTCGATACTGTTAAACCATGTGCTCGTTTATTTCTCTCTTTGTAATTACTCTCTTGGGTCTTTTAGCCATAAATACTCTTGTCTTCATCCACTTTTTCAAAGTAAATTTGCAAAACAATGTCATTTTCCTCATCATTATGTAATTTGAAGAGTAAATCTAGCATTTCTGAAGTGACAGTGCATATGTGGATACGCACTTCATAGCCATTTTTCACTCACTTGGCATTGTGGTAGGAAACCGGTTTAAAACGCAGTATAAGGGAAGTAACTCATAAAGGAATGATTCAGCTTTTGAATGTAAGAGTTCTTTACTTTAGACCATTAGCCGTTCCCCGCAAATAAATTCTCCTACATCTCGTCGGGCCGGCTTGACGGCATAAACGCAGCGCATGCTCTGTCAAGCTGGCCTAACAAGCTGTATCATTGAGTTAATGGACAGTTGAATCCTTATGTTACCAGAGGGCCTTTATTCCACACAGTAACTTTATTAACCTATGCAAGATTTGTTACTATATCCTCCCCTGGTAGTTATATAAGTGACAGAAAAAATGGAACACTGATCAGCTTTTAAGCATAAGCCTTGTAATTATCAGATTTTCGTTAAAGGCCCTGGGACACAGCTAAACACTGCAAAAACACATAACAGACCTTCCAAAACACTTAATACATGTGTTTATCACAGCAGCTATTTAAATTCCCACTATTTGCTAGGCTTCCGTGAACAACTCATCACAGATGTTAGTGTAACTGTGTCTACTGTGGTAAAATGCATGTCAGTCCGTGCATCCCCATTCTCTAGCAAAATGAGATAACAGTAAGATTTGCATGACAGTCGTGATGTCAGCTAAAGGAAATGCAGTAGTTTCTCATCTGCCAATCTTCGTCTTGACGTCACTTATATTTTCCGCAGAGGCGTAGCAGACAAAAAAAAAAGTCTACATTTATAGATCGTGTTAGCATGGGTTTTTTCATATTATTATTATGAAGAGCTTTTACCAAAAAAATGCATTCATTACAAACTGTAGCTCGCGGAATATAGCAGTAGCTATGCCCTTGGTATTTTGTGTTTGAGTACCTTTAACGAGTGTGAGCATATTTTAATATCCAGGATAACATTGGTGTATTAAGGTCATTGGTTATTTCCTATGCATTACTTGTGAGGCAGTGCACTGTAACTTCTTAAACTTGGTAATATTTACCTTGCAGGAAAGCGAAAGGCTGGGCAAGCCAAAGAGACCGCCTTCTGCTTATGCGTTGTTTCTGCAATCTTTATGGCCGGAGCAGGGAAACAGATCCTTCGCTGTGAGCATTAAAGACAAAGCTGGCCCCATATGCAAGAAAACAGAATGGCTTTCTTATTCTTTTAATAGCAGATTTCTTAGATTACACTCCTTGAATTTCATGTTCATGAAAACCGAATAGCTTATTCATTGTTATTCAGACCCAATAAGTAATAACTGGGTAAGTTCAAGGTCTGCCTGCACATAGTGTTGGGAGGTTGGTGCTGGCACAACACACTTTGTTGTTAAAAGAATATGAAATATATGACACTTGTTTGTTTTATTCAGTTAAAATAAGTTATGCAGTACACAGATCTGCTGAGTTTGTCACCAAGTGGTGGGGTGAGGGTGCAAGTCAGAAATTGAAGAAAAGTTTCGATGGTCCAATTTTTTTAAAAGGATCTGTTTCGAGATGTTCGCAGATTCTGGAAGTAGGGGTGACAAAGAAGAAGAGTATGAAGGATGTTAGAGGATTTCTTTCGATCAACAGAGTTGCAAGACTTTGCTATTACACATGCACACATTTGCGTGCACCCACACAGACCAGACGTTGAGAATGGTTCTTTGTCATTGAACCTGGGCAAAGGATTATTGATTTGGACAATTAAGACTGACACAAAAGCCATTTCCTCCATTGTTGAAGTTATGCTATAGGTTTCTTTTATTTTTATTTCAGCAATTTATGAAAGATCTTGCAGATTCCTGGCAGAACCTGCCTACTGAAGAAAAAGAGGTTGGTGGATTCTTAACTCCAGTCTTGGGTTTAAAATTATAAGAACACACTTTTCCATAATTTGTGTGGCACAAATTTTTAATCTGCAGTTCTTACAGTTTAGAGTGGCATCTGATGCTGAGGTTTTAACTAACATTAGACCCAGATTTTCTTTTGTTTGGGCTTTATAGAGTGGATGCATTTTAAAAGACTAATACTTAGATTTGAGAAATTTTGAGATTAAGGCATATTATGACAATGTAGCATGTCCATTATCCATCCAGTGAGTGTCACTGTATAAAACAATCTACAAATATTTTTGTCAATAAAGATGGCAGCTTTGTCCTATTTTGCACACTCCTTATAATAAACAGCATTTATGTTCACTTCTTCAAAGATGGCTATGAGATTAATAAGTAACCTATTTTTAAAAGTTTTTTGAAAGTCTTACAAGAGGGAATCTAGTGAGTTAATTGAGTTTTCATTGCCTACCGTTGTTTCAAAAGCAACATTTTAATGCGATTCACAGATAGATACATGACAGAATTTCTTCACTGAAATTTTGTGGAATGCATCTTTGTTGTCTTGTGGTCGTTTTTATTTTGTGAAAGATCATGAAATGTTCCCATGTTCATGTAGACATGATCCTTCGTGATACAGTGAGTTGGGTTTGTGACAGATCCATTGCTGTTGGCAAGTATGTTGAGGGTCTGTTTTATAGAATGTTATCAGATGCCAGATTTTTTTTAGAGTTTATTATTATTAGTGTGTGTGTGTGTGTGTGTGTGTGTCACTGTTTGTGTGGTGGTGGGGTGTGGTCATTTAAACCAAGACACCACTCTAAAATTTAAAACAATATGTGGCAAAGATATCATTTCTGTTTTGATGTTCATAAGGCCGTATATCAAAACTCTTAAAACTGTGTAGTTTTCGATGGTTACTCAATCATGGTCGGTTGCCATGGAAGGGATCCAAGATTGCATCCATGCACAAAGTTGTAAAATTGTGGTATGTAAAACGTGATTGCCCTGTCAGTTAATGATTTATTGATGTTGTTTGCAAGTCCCAGTTAAGGTTTTGTTGCCTGAAAGTGTCAGTCTAAAACTACATGCTTATTAATTTGCCTTTTGCTCCAAGTCTTCTTTAAAGAAATGAATTTAAATGCTGTTTGTTAAATAAAAGTGTGCAAAATATAACCAAAAGTGGTTTGATACACGATCTTTATTGACAAAAATATCTGGAGACTGTTTTATTCAAAAGCACTAATATGATGGCTAACAAATTGATGAACTTTCATCATATGCCTTTATCGCAAATTTATCTCAAATCTATCAAATTTTCACTACCATGTTTTGCCTGAACTTTTAGGTTCAGGCGTAGAGTTGTCTCTCTTTTTCTCTGAAGAGGGAGAAGAACTATCAAAATTAGTTGGCAAAAATCTTGTTACAGATATACAAGGAAGATTTCAGGGCAAAAAGACAAAAGTACTTGAAAGAAATGGAAGAGTGGGAGAAGAGAATGCGAGAAATTGGACAAGAAAATATTATCCGCAAAAATCACCCCAGAGCCGAAAAAGCGTTACCTACAAAAGCTGGAGAAAAAACTCCTCCGTCAGGCAAAAGACAGAAACAAGAATCAACATCACCCAAATCCCAAAGGAAAATCACAGAGAAGTCAACAGTTTCAGAAGAATCAAAATTGTATTCTTGACATACTTTGGTGTGTTGAAATATTTTCATATCTGTGTATCCACATTTATTCCTTCCATAAACTTCCTCAAAGAGTGAATGTCTGCTCAGTTGCAGGTTTTTTTTCTGGAACAAAAATTTCACAAACTGCAACCATTAGTGATTACCTATTTTTTTTATCAGGGGAGACTAATCTCCGAGGTTGAAGCTTTAAGGTAACAACGAAGAGAATTTGACTAAGTGAGAACTTAGAGAAGAAGTCTAAGTTTTGGGGGCAGGAGGACAAATAAAACGGTCACTTAGCTGGCAGAGATGCTGGTCATCCATGGTCAGTGGTCAGGAAGAAAGTATAGGGAAGAGGGACAGTGTCAATATTGGCTGTAGTAATCCTCACCACTGATTGGTGGCTTAGCGTGCTCTACCTCCTACACAACTCCTTGTCTGAGTCTCACTTGGTCAAGTTCTCTTTGTTGTTACCTCTGTTACACCAAGCTGCTGTCGCCCGTTTTCTCTTTAACGTTTTAAGAAGCAACGCTGAGGATAATTGATCTCTTGTACTAAAGAGTGCTATCAAACATTGATTTACCTCCTAAATGTTTCCTATGACAGAAGGTTGTGCTTTGGTATAATTATTTGCCAACAATATGTGGGCAAGATTGCAGTATTACTAATGCACTTTCTAAGATTGTGATGAAACAGTACTGTTGATATTTAGTGTAAAGTAAAATCAGATCCGTGCTCATTTGTAGTGAAGTACTTTGATTGGATGACTGATAACGATTTTACCATTGTCTGTCCAACTGGCAGACTGCTGTGGATTGAGCATGTCACAATACAGAAATTCCTGGTAGCCAACGCTTTGGGATGTATCTTAAGGCTGTTTGTCCCAGGGAAAAAAAGGCTGATATTGCTATAGTCTAATATTTTGAATGCATACATTTTTAAAAAATAAATTCTGCCAACCAATGTGATCGCTTTTGTCACAGAGGAGTTTAATACAAGACTTTTAAGGTGTTCACATCTGTATAATCATCTTTCGAACTTTACACTCCTGCTCATGCAGACCCAGTTTTATGAGGAAGGAATAAAAATGTAGCATCTTGAAATAAGCAACAGAGGGCATTATGCATGTGTACATTAAATTGTCTGCTGAATTTGTTTTCTGGTGTAATTTTTTTTTTTACTATTTTTGCAAAATATGTGGAAAGTGTGTATCTGCACATCTCTGTGTGTGTTTCTGTATACTTATGCTTCAAACCACGATGCTTTCCCTTTCTTTTCAGTAGAAACTTTTTTTTTGGGGGGGGGGACAAGTTCTTAGTTGCAATGAACTCCTGAGACTTCTATTAACTCAAGTGGTACAGGTTACATTTTGAGAGTGGTATCCTATGTGCTTAACTTCACTTATATTGGACTTTGCTGTTTTGTAAAAGTAAGGTAAAATCCAGCAGCAACAGGGTACATGAAAATCCATTTTGGAAAAATTCTGGTCATGTGAAACAACTGCCTCTTCTTCTCCCTCGTCCAACTTGGCCAATGAAGAAAAGTCATATTCCTCACTGCTGGACATGTCCTCTTCAAAAGAATCACTTATTTCCCCTTCATACTACGGCAGATCACCGACATCACTCATTTTCAAGTGCTTGGTGCTCCCAAAAATGAACACTTTGCCATCTTTGGAAGTGGTGTGATTCATCAGAGAGGGTTATGGCACAAAAAAAACTATTTTGACATAAAAGTGCAAATTTCTTTTTCTAACTTTGTGTTTCTTTAGCAATACTTAACATGACCCAAAATGCTATATTCTCAATTAGCGATCCCTAAACAACCCCTCCAAAAAAATATACCCACCAAGGTAACCTTGGTAAGGCCCCTCCGCACGTATGCACACCACACACCACCCATGTGCACAGTTCACGGACTAGGTCTTGCTGACTTTATCAAGCCAGAAAAAATCAGTAGCGAGGAGGGTGGGCCTATGAAAGGCCATGATAATTCTTGCTAAAGAAACAAAAATTTTTTTTTTAAATTGCTGACTACCACAGAAAGGAGGTGGGTGATGCCACAAAAAAACACTTACCAGGGTTAGGACGTCGGAGCCGACCAAAGGTGCTGGGTGAAAACAGCAGCCGCTGTTGTAGTAATTCTGTCATGTGTCCAGGGGTATTGCGCTTATGTGTTTCACTAGCCTGCTTGTTAACTAGAGTTACAACAACATAAATATGTGTCAAAAAGGGGGAAACTAATTTCATCAATTTCCAAGCCCCCACCCCCTTGCTTGTCATGTGCACAACTTAATAAAAAGCAGGCAGCAATAATAAGCTATTCTATTTATTTACAGTTACAACATAGAATGTTTCACTACACCATGAATGATGCTCCAACATACATCTACTGCAATGTAGACAATTCATTTGTCTTCCGTACAAGGTGCTAAAACCACTCAGAAAATGACATCACGCCAACGTCTTAACCAATAAGATCAATCGACGATCACAAGAGATAACCAGAAGTATTCTACAAGTAACTAGTCCTGTTGGACAACCGACCAATCAACAAGTTTGATGTATACTTTCTTCTAAGCTTGTTCAATACAACTATCTTTGAGTTACGATCGTGTCCTATGTTCCTGCACTGTACGTAAACTCACTTTCACAATGTTGGATAGGAGTGCCGTGGACACCACGTCTCTCCACAGTCTCAACACCGGTACAAAATGCAGGAGTTCCTTTCCCGACTGACAAGAGTCACCCCTGTTGCAGCAGCCTGTTGGATCTCCATGTCCACGTTGCAGTAATGGTCGTACTCTCCTGCAGTAACTACCCCAGAACTGTTGGGTGTTCAGCATTCGGCATACGTGCTCAGCTGCCTTCATAGCCCTGATCGCGGCTTTACTAGAGCTATGCGAATAGGCTTTCTACCCGTTCGGGGTGGTGCGCTGTAGCCTGGAGGATTGTTCACCCCCACCTCCCATCCGACCCCCTCTCAGGGTGACGGGTCAACCGGGGAAGGGGGCAGGTTGCCCTCGGCTCTCCTGACTAGCTGTTTTAGCGAGCCAATCAGGTCGACCGTAACAAGTTGCTCTACCTCCTGATTGGGCAGGCCACGAGACGCCAGAAAAATCATAACAGCCGCTACCCCAAAAAGTCCATCCTCCCGGCATCAGGAAAGATCCCTCAGGTAATAATTGATAAAGGGATCCTCTGTCCACCAGTATGCTGCCTGCAGGACGTCTCTTAGTGTGTGAGACTGTGACACCAGCGAGACGGCCCACGCCCTAACCTCGTGCAGCGGCCAAGGGCAGTGTGGGTTCTGCCCCTACTCGTAGTATACGCACGTCAACGGTTGTGACCCAGCAAGAGATGCTAGATTTAGAAATCTCTCATCTTAGACCAGACTGCAGGGAGAGGAATAGGCGTCTCTGGGTGGCAACATGTAATGGGCGCATACGTCTTCTGTACTCACGCAGTGCTCTGGTCAGGTTCGGACGGAGCCAGGATCATGGACAGGGGTAGGATGGTGACTGACAGGGACGGTCTCTGGTTCTTTGCCAGAAAATCTGGTAAGAACGACAGAGACCACAAGCCATCATGCTGCTGGTGGATGTCCACCTCCAACCCAGCCAGACCCCAACATGACAAGAAAAAACAGTCGGCCAAAGAGGGTTGGCGAAGAGGTTCATATGGCGGAGAAAGGAGCGCCGTCAGAACAAAAAACAGGTCCCAGGCTGGTACCCAATGGAGAACACAGGGCATGGCCATAGGCACCAAAATGGGCCCTAGTTATGCTTGCCTCTTCATGGGTTGGCTCGAACACAACATCTGCAACAGCTATATGGGCCCCACCCCAGAACTGTACAGACACTACATTGACGACGGTCTCGGCGCTACTTCCCTCCCAGAGCCACAATTACTGCAGTACATCAAGTACATACAACACTTCCACCCCTCCATTCAATACACCTACACCATTTCATGCACCTCTGTTACATTCCTTGACATCAACATAACCTTGCAGAACGGCCATCTTGCAACCACCATCCATTACAAGCCTACAGACTCACACTCCTACCGGGATTTCCATTCATCTCACCCACCCTCCACCCTGCACAGCATACCCTACTCGCAGTTTCTAAGACTCCGCAGATTATGCTCCAATGACACAGACTTCCTTGAACAATCCAATAGAATGGTAGACTTTTTCCTCACCTGCAACTATCCTCCCAACCTTCTACACTCTGCTAAACAGAAAGTTGCCGCTACACCACGTGCACTCACACTCCAACCCTCCCACCACCCCAGACACACAGAACCTCGGCCAATCGCCGTCTTGACCCACCACCCTCACAACTTTCCAGTACGTAGGATCCTTCTCTCCAACTGGCACATACTGTCTAAATCTGAACCCCACCTCTTCAAACAAAACCCCCTCCTAGCAAACTCAGTGGGATAAAAACCTGCGAGATCTTTTAGTACACCCAAACCGACCACCCCCCTCCCCTCTTCCTGCTGCTCCACCCCATGCAATGTCCCCCGTTGCCACACTTGCCCCTACCTGAACGCCACAATACTCCACACACCCAACACCACTTTTGTCATCAAGCGCCACTTCACCTGCACTAACAGCAACATCATCTACGCTATCACATGCACCCTCTGTCCCACTTTATTCTACATCGGTGAGACAGAACGCACACTCAACACCCGCTTCCCAGAACATCTAGCTGACACTAAACACCGCAGAAACACACCAGTTGCACGTCACTTCAGTACACCCCTGCACACAGCTGACAACATGAGGGTCTGTGGCATCTGGAAATTGAAGGGCGATTCCATTGACCGTAAGAATATGGAATCCTACTTCATTACCCATTTCGGTACCATGGCACCTACTGTACTCAATCTTAAACACTGACCCTCCACCTCCCTCCTTTTCTCTTAACTCCCTCACCCCTCCTCCTCTCTCTCTTACTTCTTTTCTCTCATCTCCTCTCCCACACTGACACCACCTTACCCGCGCTTCCCTCCCCACCCCCACCCTTCCCTACCCACCTTGCGATTGGCTGCCCTTCTTTGACCCCTCTTACTCACTGTCCCTTAGTCATTTTCTGTGGTCCAGCCCTTGCACCACATCTACTGAAGCTAAGTCTTTTTCTTTTTTTGTCGTTTTTGTGTCATCCTGATGAAGGGGTAGTGCCCCGAAACATGTAGATTGTCTTCATCTTTGTCATGTCTTAGTTTGGTCCAGTTCCCTTGTTTTAAATTGAAGAAAGGAGAACACAAGCCTGGGACAATGCAATACCACAGATCACTTCCGAGATGAGGGACGTGCTGCCACGCAATGGGACTCCCAGCTGCCGTAGGGTGGCGAGGACCACCGCCCTGAACACTCGCACAGCTGAAACAAACGCACCGTGTCTGCCAGAAGAGCGAGGTGGTTAGCCAGGTCCACTGCCTGGGGCCTGGTTGGGTCTACTTCTGGGACCGGCACCACTCCACCCAACGCCGCCAGTGAGTGTTGTACACCTTGTTCATGGAACTGCGGTGGGCAGAAGCCAAGAACTGCAAGGCGGTAGCACCACAACACGCTCCACGATGAGCTACAAGAGCCATGTGTGCAGATGGAGAAACTGGGGGTTGACGTGGGGGATGCCGGACCTCCGCTGGAGGAGGGCTCCGATGGGAATTCCAACCCAGAGATGTGTAACACCCCCCCCCCCCCGATTAACCAGCTAAGAACAAAAGTGCACCATGCTAAGTCACAAAATGTCGAACAAACAGCATACGTAAAGACAGAACAAGGAAAGAACACAAAGGGTCACTTTCCTTAACCATCGACCGAGCGCAGAGTAGAGGAGCAAGGGACAGCAAGGCCAGGCCATGCTGCAGTGTAGGCAGGAAAGGTGATAGCAGAACTCGCACACCTCCTGCCGACAGCACAGCACTTGAGAAAGTCAGCATGACCTAGCCAGTGAGTTGTGCGCACGGGTGGCGTGTGGTGTGCGCATGTGCGGGGGATTCCTTGGTGGGTATATTTTTTTGGAGGGTGCATTTAGGGATCGCTAATTGAGAATATAGCACTTTGTGTCATGGTACAGTATTGTAACAGAAATTCTTTTTTCCGCAGGGAAAACGATTTGCGGTCAAAAGGAAACAACCGTATGAAACAAAACTGGTTAAACTACTGATTGAACATTGTTTTTTTTTTCCCTTAGACTGCTTTATGGGAGACATCATTTTTTATAA
>SMGT01009888.1:35697-51441 GCA_004794575.1 Lanistes nyassanus | reverse complement strand
CTAATTGAGAACATTGTTTTTTTTTCCCTTAGACTGCTTTATGGGAGACATAATTTTTTATAATCTAGGCCTTACTGGTAAGGCCCAATGGTAAACACCATAGGGTCTTACCAGCAAGGCCTGGTGAACTGAATGTGTTAAGATTTAAATGTGAAAGGTTTTTGTTTCAAAAATATTTTTCTTCAAATATTTAGGTAACTTGGTTATTTATAATTAGTGTGCTAATAAAACATTGTAGGATGCACATGTGTGTGGGAGAGGGAGAGAAATGCTAAACTGTAAACCAGTACTCTCCAGTAAGCATCATTTCACTGTTTGTGTGTTTCACTAGTACAGAAGTTTCCATAACTAGTTTTTTGATATTATTCTCTTGAGGATCTGCCAAGTTCCTTTCTTTCGGCCCTCTCTTTGCTACGTGTTTGGGTACGATAAGCTCCCTTGGTCACATGCATTTGCATACGGCTATGTTGAGCGCTGCCAGTACCTGTTGGAGTTATTATTCTCTCCCTTTTTTCACAGCAGAGACCCTGGTACAATGTATATTTGTATAAAGCATGTGGAATTAGACTGTTTATGATTATCTTGATGTCAAGGACATCTTGAATTTTGTGATTGGATAAATATCCTTGTGGCTGTTTTCCAGGACATCTGTAGTTTTTGTTTTGGGAGGGTTTTTTGTTGATAGTCATGTACTGAAGGGCACACTTTCGAAAAGATCTTAAAATACCAGTTGGATTTGATTTTCGTTGTGATTGATCTTTGCTGCTTTCCTGAAGTGTGTGGAACATTTAATAGTTGCGAAATAAGATAAAGCAAGTGGCCGGTTGATGGATGTTCACTAAAAACAAGTTTATGTTAATAAACTGTATGCATCTTTGCTAAGAATGCAATTTGAAATACATTGTATAAATGGTGCTGCAGTTAGCTATTGCATCCATGTGTGCCATGTGTTTGTGTTTGTAAAACTCCATACCCTCTTGATCTGTGAGCTAATCTTGAACTTTGATAATCATGTTTAGAATGTTATGACATCAAAGGTGACTAAAGCTATTTCATACAGCCCACTTTTCTGACACTTTGATTCCAGTGAAAATGTTCCCGAAAGTTTGATTGTTTTTTAAAGTGTCTGTCAACCGAAGAAACCGTATCACTAAGATCTTCACAGAAAAGAACAGATACATAAGTAACAGCCTGAATGTACTGAATACTAGTGCCACCAAGATGCACCTCCTAATCCCAACTATGTGACTCATAAATGGGGTCCATCAAGATGAAAGAAAAGTAATTTCTAGAAAAAGGGCAGGTAATTAAAAGATGAGAAACAGGAGATGAAAGAAAAGGGCAGATATCAAACACATAGGAGAATGGATAGGAGAGTGTAACCAGTGGATAGCACTTTAGTTACAGTCAGAGGGGAGGACATCACCAGCAACTCTGTCCTCACTTTGGGGTTCATAAAATGTGAAACTTGGTGATTTAGTGGTCTGTGAAAAATGTGAAGATAGGATTTTAGTGGATGGTGCTATAGATAATGTGTTATTCATACATTATATATCCCACCTCTACAGCATGTATCTTAGGTTGAATACGAACACTGCATAATAAGCACTCTTTCACCACAACACCTCTAGTCTGTTTCCCCTGTGTTGTACAGCACAAAAGACACATGCATCAAAGAACATCACAGCAGGGCTGGTAAAGCCCAAACAAAAACAGTTTGATCCCTTCATTTCTGGAACAATACTTTTCTATATACTGTATGGAATTTACACAATTTTTTCATAATAATCATCAAATACTTGCACATGTATAATTTACCATTTTTGTAACAAGACTGATTTTTTTTATATTTCCTTGCTGCCTCAAACAAGGTCCTGTCATTTTTTTCCACACTCTATCATTGTTCTTGTTAGGCTTCCAACTGCAGAAGTACAGCTACATAAATGCAGTTGCAATGCCTGCCCACCATAACTTGCGCCCAGCAGCCCTATCTTTGTACATGTACTTCAACTACAACATTGCAAAACTTGAAAAACATGTATGTCTCTAACCAAAAAGGGACTCAAAATTGCAAATGTAATCAAGAATGTGCTCAGCACAACAACTATAACATATCATGTAACATCAAGTTGGTTATACTCTGAACAACTTCATATATATATATATAAATATACTTTGTGTAAATACACAAAAGCTGAGGTATACAACAAAAGAAAACATCAGTTCTGGATTTCTATACTATGTATTGCACCTGAAGGAGTCTTAAAACAATTTTTTTAAATGCCCTACCCATGCTCAGGTTTCCTCACATCGCTACCCCATCAGAAATATTTTGGTCTTTGTCAAAGATTTCCCCAAAGATGCTGTGCATATGCAGATGCATGTTTTTTTATTTTTCCAGACTAAACAGTCTGCCTACACATGATTGTACTTCTGAGTCTTCAACAGAATCAGTTTTTTTTAAAAATTCAGTAATATGAGATCTTCAGATGTGTGTCTGAACTTCTTTTGTTCAGGCTCTTCAAAAGAAAGTCTGCCACGAACACTAAATAGGAATTTTTAAAAGAAAACTGTACATTGTTAGGCTTTTGAAATTTTGATTCTGGCATCAAAAAAGTATAAGTTTACCTTCAGAAAACAAAGCTTATGCAAAATAACATGAGCTATGTTGTATTGTAAAATTCTTTTCTATCAAAATCTTAAATGATCAATTTAAGTTCTCCAAAGAACTTTACTGATTGTTTTATTTTTTAAAGTATCATAATCATAAGCACAAAATGTGTAAATTACCATTAACATCAATGATTTCATAAATGGGATTCAAAAAAGTCCTATCTTTCCTGGGGGGAAAGAGAAGTAATAACTGCAGCATTGAGGTTTTGGGATCTTGGTTCCATCTTCTAAACCAGGAATGGAGATTCGATAATAGCATCCAAAAACTTCATAAACAAGTAACAGGAATGTATAGGTATGGACAAAATTCTGTCCTTATACAAGATTCATTTGTTCCTAAAAGGCCAGCCATGAAACTGGTCAACACAGATCACGATGTGATACAAAGAAAGATTAGCATGCTGCACCAGACAAGAAGTATGGGGTCCTGCCAAGTGCAGCAATCCTTTCAAACGCTTTAGAATGAGATCAGCCTAGCCAAAATACAATTTTAAAATATATTTTCTGCCTTAAAATCTCACTGGTCTTTGAAAACAGAAAAACTGTGCACTTAATAAAATATTCAGGGAATGGCAAATAGTTAAACCCAATAACCTAGATCACAGGTAAAACACAAAAGCTGATAGTCCCTCTGCTTGAATTAAAATGCAAAATCTATGTTGGTCATAACGTATTATCCACTTTTCCCAAGTGTCTTCTAACATAAATGAAAGATATATCAAGTGTTGTTCACAGCGGGCAAGTTCAATCTCGACAGATGTTAAATATCACTGTTGCTAAACACCAACCTATAAACGCAGCTGAGGCGAGGTCAGATAATGTGTGCATATTTGTTTTAACAAAACTGTCCATTAAACAGGGTGCAAAAGATGTTTAGCACATAGAAATAACAGTGAACATCAACAGTCCACTTTGGAATGCAGTAATTCAGAGGATAAACTGTAAAATCCCTACTGGGGTGAGATCCATAAACAGTAACAACAGCATTTATGGATAACTTCAAGCACTACTTTTATACACCATTTTTTTAAAAATAAGCATTACAAGTTTACTTTTTTAGCCTTGGAAGCATTTAAACATATTAAAGTAACTGCTCTTATCAACAGAAGGACAGGTAGCACCTGTGCGACCCGGCCCAGATTACTTGTGAAACTAATACATAATTTTGGGAACAAAATATTTCTGAACTTTCTTCTGGGTGTTTTAAATATAACATCATCTTGCCGCAGTTGTATAATCTTCTATTACTCATCTCATCAGTTTTATGCATTGTTCTGTTGCTACTCACTACTCTACTTCCAGTGATAGGAAAAAAAATTCACCCTGTATTGCCTATTTTAAAAACTTTTGCCAGAAACAAATTTACTTTCATTGCCTAACGGCAATTTTCTGTTGGACTGATTTTGCCTTTTCAGTCCCTTTCCTGCTCTTTCCCAATTACCTCAGCCAAAAAAATTCATAAATGATTTGTTACACAGCTTCACCTTTTCTTGAATGGACACTCAATGTTCTTTTAAACTTTGTTCTGCTTCTGCAGTGCTGCATTCATCTGCTGCACCAGATGTCTGCGCTCTTTGGGGTCCAAATTATCCAACTCAATTTGCAGGGCACTGTATAAGTCTGCAGTTGACAGCAGTCCAGCCAGGTGAGGCCAGTCCACCCGATCGTCCAGGTATGTAAGCAGCTCCAGCAGGGTTTCCCTCTCTCTGTCATCCTCCACTGTGCCCTGTAATTCCTCCTCCTACGAATGAGAGAATCATTTAGTCTTTCACAAGCAACGACTCTAGGGAAGTAATCTAATCCAGCTAGCACACCTGACCTTACCTAGTGTCTGTGAAAGTTCAAGATACTCCCTGTTAACTATAGACACATATATCTTTCGTGCAAAAATTCTTAGCAGACAATCCTAAATCATACTCCTGCCGTTGTGCTCATTGACCCTTCTGACAAACCTAAGCTCAAGGTTACTAAAAGTTGACAGGACACCTGAAGTTCACTTTGCAGGAGTAGAAACTGGCTTCTAACTTATTACTTCAGGTACACATGCTTTACATGATCCTGACTTGGTCACCTGACTGCAACATTGTGTCCATACCGTTTTATCTTTCCTGGCAAGACTGCGGCAGTAAAATACAGCAGTAGTGTTCTCTGCTAACGGTTCGGTGCTGGGAGTAAGCTGGAAATCTAATTTCTCAGCCTCCTTCAGTACACCTGAGCCCAAAAACATGGCATTTTTCACAGCCACACATTTTGAGGTTGGGTTGTATCCAGCAGCTGTCACAGTAACCAAGTAATCCCCATCCTTCAATAAGCGGTAGTAGTCACCATCTGCCACTGTGATCAGAAAAAAAAGCCATTAAAGTATCTGTTAAAAATGACTTCTTCCTATTTGGTCCTTTCTTGTTGAATTCTCATTTTGGTTTAAGACTTATTTACTCGGTCTTAAACCCAGTGAAGTCATTTATCTGATATGACAAATTGCTTTCTAGTTCAACTAAGATTCTAAGTTAGCAAGAAAGCTGAAAAAGAATGTTCTCTGTGGACTGAGTGTTCACACCAGGCTAAAGTGTGGTAAAAGACAGTAATAGATATGATCTTTGCAGTCAAACAGTTATGTAAAAACATCTCATTTCCAAATACAGACATGGTCATGCAGTTTGGTTGTACTACACACCATATCCAAGAATATGAAAGAACTTGAATCCAACAGTTTATCAAGATTTTTCTACACACATAATCATCTTCCCTAAACTTCATTTGGTACAGTATCAAGGTACATGTTTACATAGTCTGAAACCCATTTCAGCAAACTGAAATGTCGTCAAGATGCTACAACCTATGATTTTGTAGTAAATTCACACAAACATTAATTGTATTAAGTCCAACGTTTGTAACAATGACATTTGACGTATAAAAAAAGTAAGATTTCAAGTACCCGTTACTGATAAAAGGAAGACATTTTTTGAAAGTAATTGTTTTTAAGTTACTGTGATACTTTAAAAATATTTCCATCGTTTAACTATATGCAGACCTATTAATAAATGCTATTTCTTATAGAAATTGACAACACTATAATGATGGAAAAGCTTTATTGTCATGGATAGGTTTATGGTTCTGAGATCAATTGAAATTGTTTTTGAAAAGGAAGTACTTACATGAAAGTATGTCATGATCAATAGGCCCGTTATCTGACAGATCCGTTACTTTTATCTCAGCGTCGGAGATGGGTTTACCAGACATGTCAGTAACAACTCCTTTAATTCCAACATGGGTCTGCAAAGACAATAAATATGTTACCACAGTCTGAGACTACCTGACATTTTCTGTAAAATGTCAGTCTGTCTGGCAAAGAATATTTCTTTTGCTGTGGGCAAGATTGAATGTATGTGCATCTGTGTGTCTGGGTGAATGATGGGGGAAGAGAGACAGCGAGTGTGCATGTGCATGTATGACAGAGAGAGAGAGCAAGTGGAAGTGTGCATCCATGTTCTGAGTATTCATAAAATGGCATAGATACCTGCAGCATGAAGTTTATCAGTGCTTCAGCATTGTCCTCCCAGAGGTCTCTCAGCTTGTCTGCTGGAGGGAATTTTGTGCAGCCAAGCTCCAGCGTAATTTCAAAACAATTGGTCTCCAGATAGTTGTAATCTTGCATTCCTATAAAAATCCACCCACAGATGTTTGGGTTTGAGTTTTATTCCCCTTACAGATTTACAAAATTGCGGATTTACCTTAATGTTGCATAATTAAAAGCAATTTTCATTTACATCTCAGTTTGTTTTGTTTTCTGTTGATGAAAAAATATGAAAATTTCACCATGGGCAAAGAGAGACAGCTTATGCTTGAAGTCAAAGCAAGAGCAAACCCTTGCCCACCTCTGCCTACAGAATACCAAGCACCACCATTGGTAATGCCATCTTGCTTGCCAAAGTTATCGCCTCCCATTTTGTCACAGGGCTTGCGATCTGGGTCTGCCATCGTTGAATGGAATAATGAATAAGATTCTGCCAAGTACCTGAAAACAAGATTCACTGTGTTTAAGTATCTAATAATCAGAAAAATACAGTAAGCATCTCCTCATATTCCATTATTCCTCACAAGCAAGTTTCATGTGTTCCATAAGTGTTTACTTATTCTTTGTCTTTGCTCCCCACAGCCCTACTCTCACCTGTGTACAAAAACTTACAGGGTGTCTTAATGATGTGGAATGAAAGGGAATGGGTGGGAAATGGTCTCATCCAGAGAAAAACACCATGCTTGTGCTGGTGTTGACCCCAAATGAAGAAAAAAATTCATATCGTTTAGAAAACACGACTGCCAAGGTGGACTCGCTGGCTCTAAACTTCGTAGTTTCTGAATGCCATGAATAATGCTAGCATACACTGACAGTTCTCCCTAGAATATAACGCATTGGGGGAAACACTAGCTAGATCTTGTGGAAACATGAAACCTGAAAGACTGCCAGCTTGTCACTATTTTATTTGGTGTTAATGCTTACAGGAAAGTGGCATCATCTGGGCAGGCTGTGTATTTTTTTGTGTCGCCAGTGCGAGTCTCATCGTAAGGATAATTAGCGACAAGGTCGCCTCCATGGAGGTTTGCTGATAAGACAAAGCCAATCTCTGACAACCACTTCATCACGGCACGGGTTTCAGGCTGCAGCTGGAAAACACAATGGAGAGCAAACTAAGAATCTAAAACTCAAGCCTTTAAAAACATTGCAAATAGTGAACAAGCTACTGACAGGAGATTTTATCCCTTTGTTCATTCTGATTAATTTTGACTGCCCATCTCTAGAATGATATGAAAGGGTGCTAAAGGACGCCTCTCAAAACTGCAAGTGAAAACATGGCAAACTAACTTCTCAAAAAGCTAAGGGCCTGTGCCATAACTGACTAAATAATTGAAATCTCAGTGATTCTGGTGGACAAAATTACACGGTCTGAAAAATATAGGACCATGGAGCTCTATATAGCTAACGCTAACAGGTGTTTAAAATTGTTTCTAATATCTAGTAGTAAAAATTACATCTGAACTTCACTAATAATGCGTCTAAATATTAACCACCCAGAATAATTTTCAAAAAGTTTAAGAAAATGAGAATGCGAAAGTCAGAGCTCAAAGGCAGTTTACCATGCTGAGGCATGACATTGTTATCTGGCCTAATTCCCATACTAAAAACTGGGAATGTCCAGAAGCGAAAACAGCACCAATTAGCTGAAATCAAGTCACATGCCTGATCACATGATAACTATATCTGGAAGACAGAAATTTCTAAGCTCAAGGGATTCCCCGACCACTTTCAGAAATCTGCTATATAAGCCATGCGGCTGGGCAGATGTGCAGCCTGTTTCACTTTATCAGACTGCCTTGGTGGTCTAGCGGTTAAGAGTATGTGTAGAATGAACAGCCTTGGGTCCGAAACAACAAAACTTACATCCTTGTCCACTTCCAGAGCCTTCTGAAGCTTCATAAGATGATTGTTCCGACCTTTGCCTGTTTGCTCATGCTTGTACATCTCCTTGTTCAAGTCAGGGAAATTGCGATTGAGATCAACATTGTTGTAGTTCGAGCGCCCAGTCAACCATCCCACAGTGCCATTTGTCTGAAACAAAAGATAAAGGGTCAACAATTTTCACAGATGATCTGACATCAAAAACTACAGATTACACTAATAAGTCCTCTCTCTTTTTTTTTTTGGTGCAGAAAGGAAAAGTTTACCAGTGCCTTTACTGATGGATATGGCCATATGCTCCTAAGCTAAAACTCTTATGCTTATAAATCAGGAACCCTGCTAAAAGTTTTCTGAAAACCTCACCCTGCCTTTCCTTCAGTTTTTGTTATTGAAATAAAACAATTTACAAAAATGACCTTTTGATGAAAAAATGGAAATCTGTTAACAGAACTCTTGACAACACTGTAAATCAAAAATGGAATAGGAAAACAAATGAGACACGAAACAGACATAGACCTTTAGCTCCTCATAAGCCTTTTCCCAGCCATCGGGGTTCATAGTGGGCATAATGTGCAGGCGGGTTTTTTGCACAAGGAACCTGACAAGCTCGTTGCCTTGGCGATATTCGTCACAGATATATGCTACAAGACGGAGCAGCAGTTCTTTGCCCGTCACCTCATTCCCGTGCATGTTCCCCACATACTTGAACTCAGGCTTTCCTGAAAACACAATGCCACATTACTTTCTAGCAGGGTCAAGACTCCGGATTCAAATCCAAAATTAAAATAAGACCAGATAAACTTTACCAATTCGTAGTGACAGACTGATCCAACACAATGTTTGGCTAAACAGGTAAATGGTACAAAATAACACTGTCGTATGCACTCATTATACACTAAATGCAGTACATGTACTATCATTTGATATCTTTGAATGAACTGAAACACCAAGTTGTGACCAACACAAAGTCTGCTGAAAAGATTGCATGCAAATGGGGAAATAAAATTTGAAACTCAGTTACTGTCATTAAAAACACCCGGGAAGAGATAGGCCCTATCATTAGAGGTCTATCATTAAAATCAGCTTATGGACATCTCTCCATTCTCAATTGTTCCAGATTTAACATGCTTAGCAAATTGAAATTCTTTAATAAACTTTTCTTACCGACAACATGCGTGCCTGGATTTTCAGTTATCTCAACGACAATAAGCGAACGATTTTGGACAGAAGGCTCTGTAAGATTGTAGAGCCTGGTTATGTCGGGACACGTTTGCTGGATATTCTGAAGCAGTTTGATCGTCGCCTTATGGTCATGGTGGAAGTAGCTGAAATCATCTCTCTCGACTGATCCTTCTGTTAACCTCACCAGAGCTATTAACAAGCTCACCACTGACTGGAACAAATTTCCAGTACGGCATCGCATTCTTGTGAATAGCTTTGATGAGATCGGAGAAGGAAAAGTAGTTCTGCTGTCCAAGATGATGTGAATCAACTATGTACAGTTAACTAAAACAGCTGTGAATCGCTGGAAGCAAAGCGTAGGCTGGAGAATTAAATAAATTATGTCATGATTGACGTCTGAGGGAGGTGTCTTTAAGTTCTTCAGATTGAAACAGCCATTTTCGTGTAAAGATCATGAAACTGTAAGCATAGTTACCAGTTTTTCTACAGATGATTTTGTTCGGGCGTTTGGGTGTGCTTTAGCTTACAAAATAACGTTTATACTACATTGCCTTTCTTTACGTTTGATTAAATAATGACTGCCACAGATGCTCGGTGTCGCAAGAAATTCGGTACACCGAGAAATCTGGCATACAGAACGCGCACGAGCGTATCGAGTTGAAAAACGCTAGCCCTAATCCCAACCCTACCCTAATCTTAATCCAAATGCTGAGGGCAAAAACGATTCTAATTTAACTAATAACTGGCGATTTAAATCCTCGGACTACATTTGGCTCAGTAACCAATGACGCGTACGCATGCGTATGCTGAAACCTAACCAGACCCGGACCAGAGATTTCTTGGCGGATCGAATTCTTTGCGACACCGGCACAGCGCGCGAGCAATCCAAAGATGGCTGTCGCCTTGTCGTGTACGCGTAGCGTTGTTGGTACAATCACCAAACGCTTGACATTCTCAGTATCTAGGTATGCTGCGTATGTTAGAGCTAGAAGATGATGAGAAATGTTTCCTTGCCGATGATTTGTCAGTCGTTTCATGCACTTATCAGAATACACATTTTTACTAGCCTAGTTTGTTTACTCTGCTGATTCGAAATAAAAGTTCAAGAAGTTCTTGTGGTTCTTCAGATCAGAAAGAAGTACAGAGTAGCTTAAGCTTGTAATAAGTGAATTGTCTTCAGTATTAATGCTATTGATGGGGCCTTTGTTCTGTGTTATATTGTGAAATAATAGTGTAAATGCTGTGAAAAGGTCAAGATTTCTAAATTTTCCAGCCAAGGCACAGACTATCAGCAAAACTTTGTGGACTAACTAGACAAAAACAATTTGTATAGTCCGGCTGCATAAAATACCCGGACAAATAATACCCCACCCCCGCACCAGGGCTTCTCATCAGTTTTTGGTTAAAGAGTGCTGTATTCCCTGTTTGGGATTGTAAAGGGCGAGCTTACTCCCATAGCAAAGTTGTAGAGAGTATATCTCTTCAAAAATATGAGCATGCTTGTGGTTGGCTTAATACTCATGCCTTGCAAGGACTGACTTTTGAAAAATAACTGAATTGGCAGTTAACAAACTTGTTGTGACTTAAGATTTCTCATGCATGATGTCACGTTAGCAGTGGAACAAATGGTGGAAGATCTTACACCATTTTCAAACATGAATCAGCTGAACTCTCGGTTCCAATTTTCTTAAGAAAAGGTCAGCATGGTATGTGATTTCTAATGTGCTGAAGCCAGCGGTTCAGTTTCAAGTTCTACGTTAACATTTTCAGTAACAGGAAAAAAATGTAGCTGCTTTTGCTTAACCCTTTTAAATAGGGGACTCACACTGACTGAGAGAACAGTAAATGTTCCAGTTTCATAGAAGACCTGCGTTGATCTTCACAATGACCAATCAGAACAGTTCAATACCTGCAGCCAGCAATTTCTTTTTGCAGCCCATGCAAAATATTCATCTTTTCTGACTTGAGTATTATATGTAGTTCTACTGTGGAATTTAGTTGGGTATGCATATTACCACAGTGAAATTTTGTTGGGTATGCATACCCACACTGTGAAATTTTGGTGCATATTTTGGAGTTTTATTGTTTATATTATGTGCATAAACATAGCATGGTGAGCCCTGCTCCCCCCAACAATACTTGAACAAGATCTGGCCTGTACATAAAGCAGCAAATATTACCCCCGTCAGCCCAACTGGCTAATTTGTCTACATGAATTAGGCCAGAGACATTAGTTGTTGATAGCTGATGCTTCCTACCCATAATATTTTCCTCAAATGTGTGATTGATTATTAGCTTAAATTGACTACTGTTGTACTTAAAAAGCATAATTCAAACATTGTTTGAACCTTTATGCTGTCAAGAATTGCAGTGCCATATGATAGCAAGCAGCTGACAAATTAAACCGGTGCAACATGTGGATGAAATACATATTCTGGACCTAAGATGGGGATCGGTTTGCTAATGTGCCTTGCACCATTGGGGCATCAAATAAGGAAATGTCCCATTGAAATTCTGTGCCATGGGTCAAACAGCAGTTAGATTATGGATGCCTGTGCGCCATGCAATGGCTGTATGTGTTGGAGGATCATGACTGAAAATGCTAATTGAAATGTCTCTGGTTGCACGAACTTCTCTCGAGCAATGCAGAAGTATGTGTTATACTGGTGCATGGAAAGGTAGTAAGTTCCTAACATAAGGCAGGAAGCAAACATCACCTAAGGTTGAAAGCACCTCACCTGCCTAGAGAATATGCTGGAAAACTCCTCTGATTCTCATTGCTTGTGAATTGTGTGAAATTGCCCCAAGATGGAAGCACTTTCCCACCAAACACACACACAAACACTCGCAAATACCTACCTAGCAACATGGTTTTCAGTTTCATAAAAATGTTCGGCAGTTATTTGTTTCCAGAATTTGGTTGTCACTGACAAATTATTGGCCCATAAACATTTGGTGCAAGAGGTCAATTGACCTGTCAGGCTGATCCCTGCTAAGATATGAAGCCAGAACCCACAATTTTGCTGTCTCGGCTGCATGTATTAGCTGTTGCACCACCTGAGAATCCCAACCTTTAGAGGCATATGACATCACTGCAAGCACAAACATAGTGGCACCCTGGAAGGTCTGAACTGTGCATTTACCTTGCCATTTTTAACTAGAGGGCAAATCTAGAATATTAATAATGTAATGTTAGAATGAGAGGAAGAATGCACTGCCAGTAACTTTGCTCAGGACTTGCATTTCCTATAATTACAGAGTAAACCAGTTACAGTAATTATCTGTTGCTTGCAGACCAGTTCAGGAAGCAAGACACTTTGCCAGCTTGTCTCTGTGCTTACATTCCCCGGAACCACCGAAAAGGCCTCTTGTAGCATTCATGAAGTTTTTCAGAGACCAGCATGCTGAAATTCAAAACAACAACCCAGGTATATTTACGTTTTTAATGTAATCACCCGGACACATTTTAATCATTTTGCTTTTCTTCATGCTATATTTGAATTTGATTATTTAGAGTTCATTGACTTCTTTATGTGGAACAAATAACAAAATAGGTCACCTTTAGCAACATCTGGAGTTCAGCAGGACTCGTTCAAGTGGCAGTAGTTTTTTGGAGTGACTAGACAGTAGACTTTGTAACAAGATGCTAACTCTCCAAAAAATTTTTAAAAACCTCTTTGTCCATTCATGAGGTGTAAACTTCAAAATACCAGCATAAGACATAATTCCTTGATTTGAAAAAAAATTGAGTTTGACTTTAAGTGGATGGAATGAGGAGATTGTCAAATGTATAGGAATCCATTTAACTGTAGCTCTCCATCTTTCCAACCATTCTTTTGTCAAGGTTGCACAGCCGTGGAAGCAGCGAAGATCGCAAGCCAGTTATGGCGTGACTTAGACCCAGAGCAGCAGAATGTGAGTTGCAGATATAAACTGGTTGATATTGTGAGAATCACATAAACATAGGGTCTGTTTTCTCATTGTACCTGTTATTTCCATATTTGGAATTTAACACATTCCCAGTATAGGTTTTAGATCTATCTTGTGGCTAGCTTGGGCATTGGTTCCATCAGACACGCTTCCGGTTTCCCAGGACGACCTGGCCTTACTTAAAGTATCCTCATGGGTTCCGGTTACAGTGGGCATGAGGTGGGCCTACTTTGACCTCCGCAGTGTGGCCATCTGTAACCGTTCCGACGTGTCCTTTGTTGTAGATTCTGCTATCAGAGCCTTGGAGCATACCGCATGGCTTTCTACCGGGATGCAGACTTTGCTTTGTCACATGTCTGTTTCCATGCCTTGACAGGGGCACTGCAACCTTCTGTCCAGAACGCCTCCCACATGTATGTGCATGTGGTGCTGGCCAAATAGGACACCTTCTTTCAGGTTGCCCCGAATGTTCCCAGGCACATGGCTGCCAACTTGCGGGTGCGGACCATCACTTCCTCCTTCTTTCTCGGACCTTATGTCCTGCAGCCAGAGAGGGAGTTAGTTTCCGCCAATCAGGAGCGCCAGCTTGACTCCTTGTTAGTTTCTCAAGGGAATTGAAAGGCTTCTGCTGGCAGGCCACAGCGGCTTACTCTAGGAAGTTCAACCCTGGCTCCAGGTCTCACCCCGGAGGTGGCCACAGCACTGACCCATCCTCTTACAGAAAGGGTGTCAGATCACCAAATTGTTAGAAACCCAAGATTATCCAACAAAAGCTTTCATTTCTCTGTAATTTAGTTTATTGGAAGTGTGTTGTATGTCTGAATGTGTGTTCATGTTCGAAATTTGTTAGATGCCTCAATCCACCCGAAAGAAGCACAAGCGTGGATCTATTTCCAGCTTTTACTTCAAAACAACAAGAAATTATTTAAATGAGCATAAAAACACTTACGTTCATGTCATCGTCCCACACACACTAATTAGATCTATTCCTCAGTCACGCAATCCAAAAGAAGGTTCTTGTTTGATAAAAATGAATGCTGTTCCTTTGCAGTTCCGCACACACGAGTCGTGGTTGACGAATATTTAATTAAAGTTCTTTTCAACGCAAGCCAATATTTCAACGTTTCTCAATGTAACAATTCAATCTCTCTTTTCTTGCAGTCGTAAGTTGACGTTTCATGTACACTCAGACAAGTGTATTAACTTCTTCACGTGTTCTTTGTCATTTGGCTTTCTGGAATCAGGGACAAACTCGGCAAATCCGCCGATTCCTGCGTGATCTATAAATGTTCTCTCCTCAACACTACAGTCCGTAAGCCCTAGATGCTCTAGTGGATGCAAACTCAATCTTCAACTCGTAACTGCCAGAGCTCGACTGCAATAGTTACTCGAAATGTATAACCTCTCTGGGAAATACATAAAATAACAGAACTCCAATTCTCAGACTTGAAACCTATCACTATACTTCGAGTTTATTGCTATAAGGCTCTTGTCACCTTGGATAGCCGGCCACTGGCTTGCTAACGTCAACGGTTTTTGATGTTACTCCATGGTGTAAAATGGAGAAGAAAAGTTTCGGGCTGCTGCTGGCCCTAATATACTAGTGGTCATGTGATGTGTAAATCCCATAATATTTGGTTGTTCGAGAACATTCTAGAAGGTTTGTTTCTACTGATTCAGCAATTTTTGTGCCTACACAGCACCTTTTGTTCTTAAACTCGCAGGGAAACACAGGAATACCTCGTCACTTTTGACAGTTTGAACTGTCGCTGACCTGCTGGCTGAACTCCCTATTTCCTGTCTTTCTTTTTAAAAGTAAACTGTACTAGGCATTCCTGACAAAGGGCTGCAGCCGTTGAGGCCGGAAGCAGCACTACTATTGAGGGGGCCCTGCCACAGAATCCCCTGCTCCCGCTCTGTCACGGCGGGTGGGTACCTTATCTTATTGGACTCGACTTATCCAGAATTACTGGACAACTTTTATGGTGATCTTGTAAAATGTAGATTTAATTTAGCAATCGTCACCAAAACCTTTACTGCTTTAGGTCAGTGGTTTCTAAACCAAAGGGTGACGATGCTGTGAAATAATGTGAACAACTAGAGCAATCTTCCGAGGGAAAAGATTCTCATACTTCGACACGCTCGCTCAGTCTCTCACATGCAAAACACTACTAGCTCAAAAGCCCCCACCCTCGTAAAACACTCAACTGCAGCGAACTGTTATTCAGCATATATTTCCAAACACTAACTGGCTCGACAACATCAAATATCTACAAAGTATTTACAAAGAATCACCGTGCTCGTGTCTAGGGTAAGACGCTGCCTGATGACGTCATACCACGTGCAACCGACAGAGGAAATAATCAAATCAATGCAAGAGGGAAACCAAACTGCCAAACCGGCCTATGATCCCGCTCAATACACATGTACAATAAGTGACCGACAATAGAGCTACTATTCTTGTCACCACTGCAACAACAACTTCTGCGATACACAATACCAAA
>SMGT01009888.1:19836-35206 GCA_004794575.1 Lanistes nyassanus | reverse complement strand
GTCTCAGTCCGTCGAGGCGGTCAGCAGATTACACTCGTAACTGCAAGAGAGCTGGAGTCTTCCTTTTGGCAAGATGGCAACTGAGGTCCGTAGGCTAGCACGTGGTCGCTTCACTGGGTCTCTTCCTAGGTGCACGTCCCTCTCTGTATTCTGTGTCGGTACTCTTGGCGCTCTCCTCTCGCTCTCTCCTCCCTCCTCTCTGTGTCTCTATCTCGCGTTTTTTCCCTCTTAAATTCTAACCCCCTGACGCCTTAAAACTGGGCTAAACCGGTTCTGGTCAAACTCGGTGGAGCCGGCCAACGGCGCTGACCAATGGCGAGCTTCCAGCTAGCCCCTAAGTGTCCAGAAAGGGCGGAGCGATAGCCTGGTGATGACGTATCTTCCCCCTACTAGCTTACTAAGGGAGGAGCTAAAAGGCTTACCTAGGAGTGACAGGTAATAGCCTAGGGTGACATGTGACACGCTCCTCTCCAGGCCGATGGCCTCTCTTGCACCACGGGGGATGGCAGTACTGCATTCACAGTGCCTGGGTGCAGACTGCGATTCGGGTAGGGTTCATCCTGTTGTGAGACGGCTGTGGCGCTCCTCTGGTGCTTTCCATTCCTCCCTTTTGCCTGCTCCCCAGCAGGTGAGAACAGGATGGTTTGGACTTGGGCGTGGCCACCCTCTTGCAGTCTTCCACAGTGGGGGTTGTCCACTCCTCCAACTCCAGATTTTACTGCCGTCTGTTCAAAACGGTTTTCAGCCTGTCAACTTATCCCCCCCCCCCCCAACCGCTTCCTGCGCAAAATGCGTTTACAGATGGAGAATCAGGCTTTGTTCCGCGAGTCTCTCCGGCCAGGCGATTATTTCATGTCCCCAGACCTGATGGATGCCCACTTCCAGGTACTTATTCACCCAGTGCACCGGAACTGGTTGTTCTTCATCTGGCAGGGCCTGTCTACCAGTTCCATTCTCTGCCATTTGTTCTCTCACTGGCCCTGTGGGTGTTCACCTTGGTCGCACACAAGTTTTGCACTTTGATGCCCAAGCAGAGGATAAGCTTTTGGGCTTACCTGGATGACTGAGCAATCCTCGCAGCGGATGCTGCCCTTTGTGATTTGCACACACAGTAAGCCCTGGCTCTGGCTGGGGTTTTCCATCAACCTCAGCAACTCGGATGTCCACCCATTACAGATGTTTACGTTTCTTGGAATGTTGTTCAACATGGTGAGCTGAACAGTACAGCCTGCGCCCCGTTGGCTACAGCAGTTGATTGCCTGTTTGACTGAGGGTCTGTTTATTGCCCATCAGTTTGCATCACTGGTGGTAATCCTGGTGTCCTTGGTGTCACTGCTCCCCCTGTGGCAGTGTTCCTGTGACCCCTCCAATGCACCTTTGCAGCGTGCTGGTTCCAGTCCTCTCTTCAGTGGGAGGCTCTAGTTCCGGACCTGGATTCATTCGCTCATTTGTTACAGCCATGGACCACCGTGGCCTGGCTGACATCAAGCATTCCCGTTGTACACACTTCCCAGACGAAAATCTTCACAGACTCATCCCTGGGAGGTTGAGGTGCGCTCTTCCTGCACTGTGTCGCCTTTGGCACGTGGTCGGAGTGTGAAGCCCCAGGGCTTGGGCTGCTTCCTTGGGGTCCCAGGTGACGTCCTCGTGACGCACTTGGTGACGTCCTGCAGGCTGCCTACTGGCAGTCAGAGGACCTTTCCATTAATTTCAATAGTGGCCACTCAACACCTTTGGCAGAACACCGGCTCCTAACCCTGGTAATTTTTTTTTTCACCTATGGAATTAATATTTATTTCACAGGCAATAAAGGCCAGAAGCCCTGTCATTTAACTGTCATGTCATGTTTAACATACTGACAGGTATACAAGTTACGTGCCAGAGAAGAATTCCAGGCTTACAAACAGAAATACGCATTGTTTATGGATGAAATCAGTGAAGAGAAAGCACAAATCACAGGCGACAAATCTAAGACGATACGGCAGCACAGAAGGGTTAGTGAAATTTGATGTTTGTGTTTAATCCAGGAGTATTGGTGGTATTGGTACTTGATTGCTATCCCCTTGTCATGAACATGTGTTTTAAGTCCATTGTCTTGCACACACTTTCAGACGGTTGAATCGCTATGCCACCAGAGGGCCTTTTCCCCATAGTTACTTTTACCTGCGCAAGAGTTGTTACCATATCCTTCACTAATAGAGTTTTTACAAAATTGGTAAAACATGCATTTTTAAAAAAGAAAACAAATGCAAAAAGGCAGATGTACAAAATGAAACACTGATTGGACTTTCAGCATAAGGTCTTATCAAATCTTTATTTGTCCAAGGATGCATAGCTGTCGCAGCAAAAACAAACAGCAATCCTTCTAAAACACTAAATACATGTATTAATAACAGCTACTGTTTAACTTCCCACTGCTTGCTACCCTTCAGTGAATAACTTTTCCTGCAGATCTTAGTATAACTGTCTGGTAAAATGAGTAGCAATCACTACATCCCCAAGCTGTAGCAGAATTAGATAACAGTGAGATTTGTGTGAGGATCATGATGTCAGCCAAAGGAAAGGCAGTAGTTTGTCATCTGCTGATCCTCCTCGTGGCTGGCTGCAAGATTCCCCCCCCCCCCCAGTGTAGCAGACAAAAAAAAAAAGTTCTACATTTATAGATTGTGCTAGCATGTTTTCTTGGTGTAGTGAAGAACGTTTGCAAAAAATGCATTCACAACAAACTGTAGTTTGTAAGACATAGCAATATGCCAAAAGATAGCTGTTAGTGTACTTAGTATTCTGTGTTTGAGTACCTTTTAACAGGTGAGAGGCCACTTTATGCAGTGCATACCCAGGATAACATTAAAGGCATAAAGATCATTATGCTTGTTATTTCCTCTGTGACTTGTGAGGCAGTGCACTAGAACTTGTTATATGTGTACCTTGTAATATTTACTTTGCAGGAACTGCAAAGGCTGGGCAAGCCAAAGAGACCGCCTTCTGGTTATGCATTATTTGTGCGATCTTCACGGCTAGAGCGGGGAGACACCCCCTTGACTGTGAGTATTAAAGACAAACCCAGATTTTTAAAAAAACTGATCTGTGATTGTGTGTCCATAGCTGTTGGTGTTACCAGATGATCCCAGAAAGATATTTAAAGGAATGTCTGTAGGTTTGAATGAGCCCTGAAATATGATGAAAGAGAATTGCTTGGTGTCTACACATTTTGTCATTTATGCATAGCCCTGTTTTAATACTTTTTGCAGAAGCCACTGACAAACAGTAATCCACACCAATGACAGAATAGTCTTTTTCTTTCTCATGCTGTGAGGTAGATTTGTTTTTGGACTGGAGGCTGGCTCCAGACAGTAGGTAGTGCCTGCCATTTTGTGCTGTAGTATCCCCAGAGGGAGAAAATACACTTAACAGATTATGTTCCCCATTCTTTGCATTCTTGTTTGGAATTTTCTTGCAGTAAGAAAATGTCGGTTGAAGAATGTGTTCTTGGAAATCAGAAATCAGCACATGAAAAGAGGACATACATGTATAATAATGTCCACACACAAGAGGGGTGTTGAGAATAGTTTGTTGTCATATTAACTTTGGCAAAGAACTGTTGAGTTTTGGCAATTAAGACTGATGCACAACCAGTATTAGTTGTTGATGTTTTGCTGCATGTTTCTTTTATTTTATTTCAGAAATTTATTAAAGGTCTTGGAGATTACTGGCAGAACATGCCTGCTGAAGAAAAAGAGGTTAGTTGTTAGCAACATTCTATGGAGAGCACACTTTTCCACGTTTGTATAGCACAAATTTTGAATCTGCAGTTAAGGTTTAAGGTGGTATCTGCTGGTAAGTTTTAAAGAAGATTAGACCCAGATTTTCTTGTATATTATGGGCATATTTTTTAAAAAAAAACTAATGTGAGTTTGGTTTTTGACAGATGCATTGTTGTTGGCAAGTTTATTCTCTTATTTATATGAACATTGATGGTCTTTTTATAGCATGTGACCAGATTCCAGATTTGGAAGGTTTTTTTTTTCGTGGTCCGGGTAGAGTTGCAAGGAGGAGGAGGGAGCTTATGACTTCATTTCTACTAGCAATAGCTTTTTTTTTTTTTTTTGGCTACATCTGTACCTTCAAAGATGAGTGCCAGAAAAAGTCATTTTCTGACCAAAAAAAATAAGTTTCCTCAAAACTGAATCACAAAGTGAATTTTATATTTTAATTGAAAATATTTTTCAAACTACCCTTTTTTTAAACAAGAAAACAATTGCTTAACTATGTATTAATTACCTGCCAAACTGGAGAGTTGTAGCTGTAACAGGGTCGAGCGGTAGCGGGTCTGTTACTTTCTTAATTGTGGAAATGGCTCTATCATCCCTCCACTCTGGACACAGCAACACAAGACGTCCTCACAGCTACATGGAAACTTTTATTTTCCCTCACGTCACTGTGAGAGTACAGCAACTAAAAGACGAGCGACTGACTCGAAGCTCGCACTCTGAATGAATTACTCCAATCAACTCTGAACTGAACTGGTCGCGTCTCCTCTTGTTACCCACGCTCCCCGCACATTGTCGCTGACCTTTCGCCCTTGCCTCCCGCCGAGATGCTGGGTACCCCCTTGTTCTAGAGCGACCCTGACCCCCTTATGACTCTAAGTTGCCCTACCCTTCACTGGGGAAGCCTGGTCGCACCTAGATTACGTCAAAGGGTTACGGTGGCCTCGGACAGTGAGTCCTTGGCCCTTCCCTGCACAGATACCCTTTGTTTCCCACTCTTGAGTAACAGACGACCAGTAAGGTGCATGATGCTACTATTCACGCTTGCCGACTAACAGGGAGTTCAGGGGCCGGTCGGCTGGACGCCAGGGTGTTACGTAACCACCACCCGGCTACATAGCATTTGTCATTTTTAAATTATAGGCTTTTGTAAGTCGACTAACCATTGCCAAAACGAAACAGAAAACGAGCTTTGCAAAAATCAAACTGTATGCTGGCAATATCAGCTTATTCATCACTTTTGCCAAATAATCCAGGTGAAATATGTTTCCCAGTGCTTTCCTGTATGTGGTTTTGACATAACCTATTAAATTTTTTACTGAAAGCTATCTTTGAAGAAATTAACATAAATGCTGTTAGAGTGTGCAAAATGCGACCAAACATGGTTAATATGTCATCTTTTTTGACAAAACTATTTGTAGACTGTTTTATGCAATAACACTCATGGGATGGATACTGGAGATGCACCACTGTTATAATATGCCATTATCTCAACATTTCTCAGTCTAAGATTTTCATCAAAATTTTCATAAATGTGCATTGGCTTTTATCTTCAGTCTTAAAGCTGTCTTTCTTTTTCTCTGAAGAGGTAAAAGAACTCATGGAAATTAATTTCACATAAATCTTACAGATATACCAGGAAGATGCCAGGGAAAAAAGAGAAGTGTACGTGAAAGAAATGGAAGAGTGGGAGAAGAAAATGCAAGAAATTGGTCGAGAAGATCTTATTCGCAAATCTTCTAGCACCAGAGCCGGAAAGACATTGGGATCAAAGGCTGGAGAAAAAACTTCTCTTTCAGGCAAAAGACAGAAAGAAGCACCCAAATCCCAAAGGAAAATCACAGAGAAGTCACCAGTTTCAGAAGAATCAAAATTGAATTCTTAACATACTTTGGTGTGTTTAAATATTTTCATATCTGTGTATCTGTGATGGCCCGGCGGTACCTTTACTTATTGGACTTCGACTTTCCAGAATTACTGGTCAACTTTTATGGTGATCTCGTAAAAATGTAGATTTAATTGAGCAATCGTCACCAAAACCTTTACTGCTTCAGGTCAATGGTTTCTAAACCAAAGGGTGACGATGCTGTGAAATAATGTGAACAACTAGAGACATCTACCGAGGGAAAAGATTCTCATATTTCGACACGTTCGCTCAGTCTCTCACAGGCAAAACACTACTAGCTCAAGAGCCCCCACCCTCGTAAAACACACAACTGCAGTGAACTGTTATTCAACATATATTTCAAACACTAACTGGCTCGACAACATCAAATATATCTACAAATTATTTACAGGGAATCACCATGCTCGTGTCTAGGGTAAGACGCTGCCTGATTACGTCATACCACGTGGTATCAGACAAAGAAGAAGATCCAACTCCAGATGGGAAATCAAATTGCAAAACCTGCCTATGATCCCGCTCAATGCACACATACAGTAAGTGACCGACAATAGAGCACCTACTCTTGTCACTACTGAAACAGCAGCTTCTGCGATACACAATAACAAGCTATCAATAAGTGACCAACAACAGAGCGCCTACTCCTGTCACTATTGAAACCACTGCTTTACTGCAAAACACAGTTACGATACGTGACCGACACAAGAGCACCAACTCTGATCACCGAAACTACTGCTTAACTGCAGTACGCGGCTCTAAAGCTATTCATCGACCGACACAGAAGCTATGACACCCACGACTGCACTTCTTTCTGTCCCACCTCTTTGGCATGTGCCCGGCCACTAGCTTATGACGTCTCCTGTCTCCGGCAGGATAAAACCACTTATCTTAAAACAACGCGAGTCCCCGACTCTTAAGATAAGTTTAAGGTAAGAGCAGACCTTACTTATAAGGCACGTCCCGCAGTCCCTTTACGCGTCAGTCCGTCGAGGCGTTCGGCAGATTACCCTGTGTAACTGCAAGAGAGCTGGAGCCCTTTTTCTTCTACTTCTTTGGCAAGGTGGCGAGGGGGGGCAGAAGTCTGTGGGCTAACACGTGGTCTTCCTACATTGACACTCTCTCAGTGTCCGTCCTCCGTGTGTCCTCCGATGTGTCCCTGTGTCGATCTGTCGATCCCTAGTAAGTGTTTTTCCCCTGCTTAAGTACTAACGCCCTGACGCCTTAAAACTGGGCTAAACCGGTTCTGGTCAGACTCAGTGGAGCAGGGCGACTTGCCGTGACCAATGGCGAGCGTCCAGCTAACCACTAAGTGTGATGAGAAGGGGCGGGGAAAACAAGCCAACCTATGAGTGACAGGTGATACCCTAAGATTGACGTGACAGTATCCACATTTATTCCTTCCATAAATTTCCTCAAAGGGTGAATGTCTGCTCAATTGCAGGTTTTCTTCTAGTGCAAAAATGTCACAAACTGCAACCATTAGTGATTAGCTATGTTTTGTCTGGAGAGATGCATAATCATTTTAATCAGAATGTGAGAGCATGTCTTGTGGTTCTTAATCCAGAGCTCTTTAATTTCCCAGATTTTTTGTTTCCAAGAAGTTAGTAATAGAAGTGGGTCTGTACAGAAATCCCAGAAATGTTATAATCTCTTCTGATTTTGCAATTTTTTTGTCATCCTTATAGGTTAATACTAGTGGTGGCTGCTGAAATGACAAAACATTAGGGCTGGTTTGTGTGAGCATTCACATCAACTTTGCTGCACATAACAGGGCCTGTTCACGTTGTGGAACTAAGGTACTTTTGTGCACGTAGATGACATTTTGTCAATCACCCCAAGGAGTTTGGTATGTATTCATGGCATAGAGCATCAGAACTGGTTTGTCAGCATTATCGGTGATACCAGACTAATCTTTGAGCTTCAAGAGCCAGAGCGGAGGTTACTAAGCCAGAGTAGTATCAGATGTGAGTATGGAATGAGTGTGTTTGCCGGTCAGGTCAGATGCAAGCCAGTGTGGTTGGTAACGGGAGGGTTGTGGTGTGGGTACAGGGGTGCTACGTCCTGTCGCAAACTAGGTGCATATCAGGATGGTGTTGCTTAGACAAAGTTTACATGCTGCCCCACGTGGGACTGCTGGTGCAACACGGGCCTCAGTCCCACCCAGTCACATTATACTAACACTGGGCCAACCAGTCCCAGTACTGTTCCCTGTAGTGCCAGGCGTCTGGCAGGGCAGCTGCTAGATTGTCAATTTTTAAGTTTTAGGTATGACTCGGCCGGGATGCGAAGCACCGACCTCCCGCCTCAGAAGCGGACGCTTTAACCACTAGACCAAGGATTATTTCCTGGAGTTACACATTTTCCAAACTCCATTCAGCCAGTCCCCTGCACATTAATCTACATATCTCCACTGACCATCTTACTGCAGCTATCAGTCTGGTGGTTCTTTCGATGCATAGCTTAGTAATAGGACCCCGTCTCCCCTATAGTCCACCAATCTAGGTATGTGTCCAGTTAGTGACAGGACATAAAGCAAGCAACCACCTACCAACAACTTTGATTTACCTTGTAAATGGTTTTGATAGGAGGTTGTACTTTGGTATAATTATTTGCCAGCAATATGTGGGTGAGATTGCAGTATTACTAATGCACTTTCTTGGATTGTAATAAAAACAGTACTGTTGATACTGACTTGTGTCAAGCAGAATCAGATCCATGCTCATTTGTAATAAACCACATTGATTGGATTGGATGACTGACGAGTTTACCCTTGTCTGTCCAACTGGTGGACAACTGGACACTGCTGTAAATGGAGTTTGTCACAATACAGAAATTCCTGTTAGCCAAGGCTCTGGAATGTAGTGTTTAACTCTACAAGTGCCTCATAGTGTATGTTTATGCTATAGCCTTGTGCGCCATTCCAAGCCAATGACGTGCTATTAAGCTATGACTTGCAGGAATTCCTGGTTCTGCCCATACAGTGGTTAAAGGGATGAAATTATGTTGAATGTGTAGCTTAGGCGTTCACAATTATGAGGCTGTTTCCCTTTGACCATGAATTGAAATTGCCTTAGAGAAACCCATAGGTTTTTGCATGCATCCTCAGGTTGTCAAAATGGTGTGCACATCTGTACATAAGGTGAGTTTGTGCAAAATGGATTTCACTGCTACTGGACTTTAACTAAATTTGAGAAGATTACAAAGACTAAAGTAATGAAAATTTTATTCAGCATATGTTCAGATTTAAAAATCAGTTTGTTTCTGTTCTGTAACCCTGACAGCTGTTGACAATTTTTAATATATAGCCTTCGATATCCCCTACAAAAAATGACCAGCAGTTCAAAATGGCTGGCTATGGCTGCCATCTGCTGAGGTGAGACTGCACATTTGTTTTTTCCTCGGGAAAGGAAAGGCTGAGGGCATTATGTATGTTTAGATAAATGATCTGCTGTTTTTTGCAAATTCCTTTGTCTAGATTGTGTGCATGTGCTCATATGTTGTGTGTGCATCTGGATTAAAACACATTCTTAAAATCATGATGTTCTTGTTTTCTTTTCATTGGATTTTTTTTTGGGGGGGGAGGGGGAACAAGTTCTTAGTTACAATGAACTCTTGAGAATGCTATTAACAGATTTAAATGAGAAAGGTTTTTGTTGCAAAAATATTTTTCTTCAAAATTCAGTTAATTTGGTTAATAACTATATCAAAACATTGGGGGATGCTTGCAGTGTGTGTGAGAGAGAGAGAAATGCGAAACTGTAAATACAACATCCCAGTCTACCTGTCCTCTCCAGTGGCAGAAATATAAACAGGACTTCTTGTGTTTCAGTAGACAAGAAGCTGCCATAACTAGTTTTTTTATATCATTACCCCACCCCCGCTGCAACATATATATATATATATTTGTCTAAACCATGTCTTCTTGAATAACATCATTTGGGTAGAAAACCAGGTGAGATAATCCAGCAGGTGGTGCTGAGAACCAAGCAGATTAGCACATACCCATTTTGACATAAGCATACAAGAAAATACAATGGTAATTAAAATCATTTGGACAAGCAATGTACCAAGCAGGAAGGTGATGTATTTTTGTCAACTAATATTTGGTTTTATCAAACTGTGGAATTGGACTTACTATGATTATCTTGATGTCAGGGGCATCCTCGATTGTCATGATTGGATAAATATCTTTGTGGGTGTTGTCCAGGACAGGTTTTTGCTGTTGTTCCCTTTTGATAGACATATACTGAAGGACACTTTCAGAAAAGGAAGAGGGTGAAAAAAAAACCTAGGGATTACTAGCTGTATGTTGATTTCATTCTTAGAGGTACAACAAAAGGAACTTAGCCAAGTGAGAGTTAGACAACAAGTCAACATTTCAGCCATAACCCCTTCTTCGGGACGGCACAGACAAAACAAATAATGATAGCTGACAAGGACGCTGATCATGCACAGTCGATGTCCAGGAAGAGAATGTTGTAGAGAAAGACAGCCTAGAAAGATGAGCATGCCAATCAGTGGCGAGGAGTACTACAGCCAATAGAAAGGCGTGTGCTATCGGGACTGGTGAAAGAGATGGAGGGAGAAGGTCAAGGAAAAGAGGTGTGGGGGTGGTTACAAAGGGGGAAGGGGAGAGGAACATGGGTGGAAGAGAGGTTAAGTGAAGTCCTGTGGGGCCATTGTACCGAACAGGGAGATGAAATGGGGCCGTGTTCTTGCGGTCTATAGAGTCTCCAGAGTTTTGCCAGAAAGCAAAGATTTTCAAGTTGTCTAGAGTGTGTACGTGGTGGAATGTTGAAGTGTATCGCAACTCACGAGGTGTTTCTCTTGTGTCTTGTGTCAGCAAGATGTTCTTTGAAACGGGCAATGAGAGTGCGCGCAGTCTCGCCTATGTAGAGCAGAGTAGGGTAGAAAAAAGAAAGGGCTGTTGGGCCAACTGTGTGCGGTATGGAGTTGTAAGCAATGTCATGAATAGGAGAGGTGTGGGAGAAATTGAACCGGTCAAACGAGATAGCGTCTGTAGTATCTTTGATGTGGCTGGGGAGCGATTGCAAAAGGGGTTGGAGTAAGGTGTCCAGGTAATGGGAGATGTTTTCAGTGGGACAGCTGCATGCTGAGATAGTGGGTCGACCAGGGTTGATAGGCTTGTGTATCTTGGGCAGCACTCTACTACACATAGAACTAACCGAATTCTCCTTTCCACCAGCCCCAGATTTCTCACATGGACACAAACTTATTTCACTCGACACTTCTCATTCCTCTTTAACACCTTGACGTGTAACGTGTGGCTGTTTATCTGACCTGTGTTGCAGAACACCTAACCGCAGACCCCTTCCCTCCATCCTTTCCCCAGATCTTCTCTCCCGGCCCTCCCCTACAGTGCGGAATCACCGGGAGGTCCTGGTCGAGTTGACCGTAGATCCTTTTCAAGTTACCATCACTAGCTATATAGATGCCTTTGAGTGAGCTGAAACACTGAATTCGTGACCAACAAAATAAAGACCGCAAGCAATTGGGAAATATATTTTGGATTGAAATATATTTGTAACCGATCACTATAATTGTCATTAGAAAAGGCGGAATCAACAGCTTTAGGAAATCTCTCAATTGACTATAGACTATACTCGGACAATATACACAGACTATACTCCTCGCTCTCCGCTCTTCTAAGGACGATAGACTGTTTTGTGTCCCAAAATACAACAGAGAAAACCCGGGAACGGATCAGAGCTTCGGCAGTTAATGGCTGGAACTCCCTCTGACCCCCCAGTCGATCTGTCCGCCACCACTGTCATTCAAGAATCTTAAAACGTGTCTCTGTCATATGCATAATCCTCGATGTTCATTCTTGCGCGCACACGCGGGTGTATGTGTGTGTGTGTTGTACAGGTGCAATCTATTGTAAGTGGATGTAACCATCGCATTTTAACGCGCTTTGTGATTTTGGAAAGCGGTGCATGTATTGTATCCTATCCTATTATTATTATAATCTTGCTGACGCAGCAGAGAGGGAGACTTTATATTATGGCTTTGTATTGCTAATTAGAAATGGGCATTCGACATTCGACCAGTCCTTAATACTACGCCTCAGGTGAATATCAACTTAAATCGTTTTATCCTAGGTTTTATCGTTTTTTATGCTTCTCCCCCATCCCGCATCAAGAGAACCATGATCCGCCCATCCTGACGCTACATTTAATAATTAGCCTTAAAATACAAAATGTTCCTATACAATAATACTAAAGAAAATATTAAAATTTGAAATTTCAAAAAATCTTTTCACTTTTAAATTTTTTGGAAGCAAAGCGTAGGTAGAGACGATCGCCATCGAAGGGAGTTGTCTTTATCGACTTTATGTCCTTTGGATTGAAACAATTGTTTTCGATTAAACGTCGTGAAGGTGTAGGCATAATTAAAATATTTTCAAGAAATAATTGTTGTTTTTGTTTCTGGGGGTGTTACGGTATTTGTAAATAATATTTCTGGCATATTTCCTTTCTATAATTTTAAGTGAATAATGACTGCCACAAAAGCGCGGAAACATGGCTGTCTCCTTGTCATCCAGTATCGCTGGTAGAATCGCCAGACTTTTGACATTCTCGACATATAGGTGGGCTGTGTATGTTAGAGGTGAAAATGATTCCTTGCTGATGGCTTGCTAGTCGTTCTACGCACGAAATCAGAATAGAACTTGCGTGATAGCACAGACCTTATATATACGTAAGGTCTGTGGTGATAGCTAGTCTAGTTTCAGTTTGTTTACTGGAATTAAAAATACATTACATGATTATAGGTACGTGATATAAAAATTCAAAAAGTGACGTATGTGATTTTAAAAATACAAGCAAAATGAAATAAAATTTATTAAAATAGGCCAAAAATTCAGGGAGTTACGAATTTTTCTTTGATTTAATTTGGTCACGTTTTTTTTACATGGGGATCTTAAAGGGCTACTTTAGTACTTACACTTGCAATGCTCTCAACGTTGAGCGAAAACATTTTCCGAGCATTCTCCCGAAATTTTCAGGAAAATTTGTGTCCAGCGAACTGAGTTTGTGAGCGTTAAACGTTCATAACTTCTACAGATCTTCACCAATAGTTAAAAATAAGATATCAATGGAAAGCTTGATATATTTATTAAACATTAAATGACGTTTTAATTTAAATAATGAAAATAAGTTTCAGTTCATTCATTTATATTATTATTTTCTGTGTACTCCGCTTTACTTGTGGAGAAAATTACATCTTTGTCTAAAAAATAAACCGTTGTGTAAAGCAGTTATATTAAGTTTAAGGTTATGTACAGTTAATAAATTAGGAAACAAAATATCTGCCTAAAACTTATTAACTGTAGTAACTATTTTAAATTGAAACAATAATACTAATTCTATATTAACCACAACAATACTTGTTTTTAAAAAAAGGGCTGCTTGAGAAAGTATATGTCAACATTTCTAGAGGCCGAAGGGGCAAAGGTTGTCATGATAAAGTTTAAACCAATATTTCGCAATCTTTTCTGTCTCATGATGAGATCTTGTGGCATGCTATGTAAATATATTGGCCTCTATTGGTATACCTGCTTCATTTCTCAGTTTTTAAAAAATGAGTTCGCTGCAGTCAGATTTTCGACTAGGTCTTTTTTGAGTAGACACTGGGATTTGCTTAATACGAAACCATTTTGTGAGTGCAGACGGGACTTTAAAAAAAATTGAACTAAAGGCAGGATTACAAACCTCATAAAATTAAAAAGATGCAATTACAACTTCTTAATTCGTCAAATTATTCAATATTTTATATTCTGGTTACTTAGCTTCTGTATCGCAAAGTTGTTTTTGTTAGCGTCTTTTTTTTTGGTCTGCTCCAAGTTGGCTTACAAACAAGTGTAACTGGAAAGAGATGTTTTAATGATAAGAACAATTAGTATCATCATTTGGGGGATTTTTTAAAAAGTAAATATTTCATGTATAATTAAAATCTTTGGTACCCCGCTCTCTGACCTAGATTGTCACATACATGATAATCAGATTACATAATTACATGTACTCGTTCTTTTTGATATTACATTTTAATCATAAGGTCAACAAGGAGTACTGAGTAGCCAGTGAAACGTAAATTTTATTTTATTTTTATATTATTGAAAGGGTGGTGATGGGGATACACATTTTAACTATACCACCAGCAGACTTTCCAGTTTAATTGTACAAATCCTAGAATTGTTGCTGTCCTGTCGTCGTATTAAGTTAAAACTACCCATGAACAAGTATTGAAGTGAAAGTTACCAACAGAAACCTTTATCAGCATCAGCATAAGCATTAATATTTGTGCCAGTGATGGGGCTTTGTATATGTGTTTATATTGTAAAATAATATTGTTAATGCTAAAAAGGTTCATTTGTCCAAATTTTCCAAGTAGGGCACAGACCACCAGCAAACTGCATGAAGACTTAACCTTAATGAGACAAAACAATCTGATTCTTGAACAAGATCCTGCTTCACAAAAATGCAACAAGTACTTCATCCCCACACCAGACCCTTTGCCTTACACTGTTTATTTTGTCTACATGAATTAAGACCAAAGACAGACTGCTTACATTGACTGTTGATAAGGTAGCTTCCCACAACGTTTGTGTTCTCATGTGATGGATCGTTAGGCTAAAATATTCACTGCTGCTGTCCTTAAATAGCCAAATTCAAGTACTGTTTGGTTAAAGTTTTATGCTAAGTCAGCATTTTTAAGGCTGTATGATAGCAAGCAGCTGGTGCTTAAACCAGTGGACCTATAGATATTATAAAGCCAGGACCCACAATTTTGCTGTCTCCATTGCATGTACTAGCTGTTGCATCACTTGAGAATCCTAAAGAATTTAAACTGTGAATTGACTGTGCCATTATAAAGTAAAGGGCTACTTACACGTTGCAATGTTCTCAACATTGAGACGAAACATTTTTGGAGAAATCTCCGTACACGCTGCAAGACGCCCGCAACATTTCATGTCACAAGATCATCATATGCATGATGATCACGTTGCAGCTGCTGCTTCTACGACAGTAATTATTTTTGCCCAGCAATCTGAAAATAAGTGAAGGAAAATAATGTGGGTTCACCAATTTACAGACAGTAAAAGGCCTTCCATTATCACTCTGAACTAGACTATTCTGTACTGGATAGCACGATTTTTTTCTGATAGGCTAACACACCTGCAACATTTTAAGCCCCTTGCAAAATTTTAGCCCAGCATGCTATCAGGTTAAAATTTTGAGAGGCTTCCTGCAACATTTTCTGTCAACATTTCAGCTTCCATATATGGTAAAAATTGCAACATAAGCTGGAAACAGTGCAACCTGTAAGGAGCCAATAATTAAAGCATCGATAATGTAGTGTTAAAAATGAAAGGAAGGATGCACTGCTGCTAACTTTGCCCAGGACTTTAGATTTCTATATCTACAGAATGAAGCAGTTAACATCAGTTAAACATTGTGATTATCTGGTTCTTGCAGACCAGTGCAAGAAGCAAGACTCCTTGTCAGCTTGTCTCCATTTGCGTGTATCCCAGAAGCACCAAAAAGGCCTCCAACACCATACATGAAGTTCATGAAAGAGAAGTATCCTGAAATTCGAAAGAACAATCCAGGTATATTTAGGTTCACTGCTAATGTAATTTCTCTCTCTCCCCCCCCCCCCCCCCCCCCCCCCCCCC
>SMGT01009888.1:0-19811 GCA_004794575.1 Lanistes nyassanus | reverse complement strand
CCCCCCCCCCCCACCACCAACACAAACACCATTTTTTAATCCTTATAATTTTCTTCGTGGTAGATTTGACAGGCATGGGAGTATTTCTGTAGATTCTTTGGATTCCAAGATTTTTCAGTCATTTTCTGAGGAGAAATTTTTGCATAGTGTAAGTTTTTCCCCTGTATCGGTCTCCAGGTTAGCCTGTTCAGAGTCTCTGTGCAAGTCCTCATTTTCATTTTTACGTGTCCTGCAACTTTTGCCTGACCACCATTAGTGTTGGCAGTAGCACATGGTTGTAGATGATTCGGTTCCACTTTGACGACAAATGGTGTGTAAATCGTTAATAAAGGTTTTCTTTTTATGTTGGGGAAGAACAAATTGTCATTAAATTTAGAAAAAATGAACATGACCAGCAGTATATTGCTAGTGGTGTCTTGCTTTTTTTTCTTTCCATCTGAGCTTCTCACAATTTCATTAGAGGATAATCTTCAGCTGCATTGTATCACACTTGTGGTTATCATTATTCTGAAGTAAAATATAAATGAAGAAACACTGTTTCTTGCCTTTTTGATTTAAAATTTCAGATACAGTGAATAATTCGGAAAGCACTATGGAAAACTGAAAGTAATTATAAGTTACGGGAATTTGAGAAGGTCACAAAGGCGTTGAAAACCAAAGCACAACAGAAGTAACAGAAAACACTGTTTGGATGTCACAACGTTCCCACAAAATGCCAGACTGATTTAAACAGGATTTTTGACTAGTGCAAGAAGACAGCAGCAAACACTTCTTTCTTTAAGATTCAGACTGTAGATAATGTGACTTAAATGCAGGCAGTTACGAACCCTTAAATTAGTGAAGGAAGTGTCTATCCACATGACTCACCAAGTTATGCTAGCAACACTCATTTTCTTAGTAAAACTTGACATGTTAAAAAAAAAACCAACAAACCTTTGATTCATAAACTACAAAATGCACAAAATGAGTTTGGTTTTTTCTTCCAGCAAGTGAACCTAATGTTTTTACTGCACTCAAAGCATTATGTATGACTGTTTTATTTTAAGCTTTTTTAGTAGTGTTCACCATCCTAATAGCTTGAGTAAGTCAGGACTTGTGATTAAGGAAGATCACTGATGATTGCATGTAACAGTCTCTTTATGAAGCTAAAAAGGTAGTAGAAATCTTAGGGCAGGCAGGAGTTTATAATATTGATTACTTTTGTATATGGTGTAAATCATCTCAATATTAAGTCAATACTGTTTTTACTTTTTATGATTATATACTAAATTGTTGCTGAATCTGCAGCATGTCCAGAGGCCCAAGATTTTTCAAAGATTTTTGAGCTTGGCAATTCCTATGCCTTATTTAAATTGCAGTATTTAGAGTTCATTGGCTTCTTTATATGAAATGAATAGCAAACTCAATAATTACACCACCTTTAGCAATATCTGGAGCTTAATGGGGCTCATGTAGGTGGGAGTTGGTTTTTAGAATGACTCATATTTTTTTGTAACAAGATGCTAGCTCCCAAAATTTGATTAAAAATCTTTTCCATTCCTGAGGTATAAACTGCAAAATGCTAGCATTCCCATTTAACTAGAGAAAGAGGTCAAAACCATGTTGTCATTATTAGTACATGGATGTGCTTCATTAGCATTCTGCAAGTTTTCCAATTAGTTATGCCTGTAGTGGCATGACATATCCGTGTGTTCAGTAGTACTGTTAAAACATTCCTGTCGCTTCGGGGGCCTTTTCCCCAATAAAAATTTGCTACAGTTGCTGGTGCATGCGAGAGGGTTTTACAATGACATATCAAAAACATTCAGTGAAAATGATTTTGATGGAAAGGGAAGTAACTCATGTTATCTGCTCCATAAACCAATTCCCTTTGGAGTTACCTCCCTTAGAGCACTAAATGTATATCAGATGGGGAAATAAAGTTTTCCCTGACCATGCCACTTGCAACAGTACTGGTTTCAGTGGCCAGCTGCCACGTTGGTTCAATTCAGATACTTTTTGCACAAAATTCACATCAAATGGATTTTAGGTAGGAATAATTTTATTGTTTTTAAGTTTTACTTTCAAACTGTGTTGAAATAATGATTTTATCACCGTTGGTTTTTTCCCTATATTAAAAAAACAAATACATAGAGACTACAGGGAAGCCAAGGTACATAAGATAGACATACATACGAAGTTATGGCCTCTTTTAAGCCGTTGAGAATGAGTTAAGTTACGATGACTTTCTGTGCATGTTAATGATGAAGGCTTGTATCTCATAAATTAAATTAGTTAAATATTAATAATAGTTTCTTGTAGAACATTTAATTTTTTATTTGAAAATCTTTTGAGTTGGACTGGACTGATCAAAAGATTGTCAAATGTTTGAGATGTTGCATAGGAATCCATTTAATTGTAGTTTTCCATCTTTTTAACCATTCTTTTCTCAAGGTTGCACAGTCGTGACAGCAGCGAAGATTGGAAGCCAGTTATGGCATGACTTAGACCCAGAGCAGCAGAATGTGAGTTACAGATGGATCCAAACTGCTTATGATATTGTGAAAATCACATAACGAAGCATGGGAATTTTCCAGGGATTTTCGGTATTTCAAGAGTTTTAAGTCCATTACTGCAGAGAAAAATTTCTAAGGTACATTTATGCACACTGTAAGTTTTTCCTCCAGTCTCAAGGTTAACCTGTGCAGAGTCTTAGTGCCAGTCCTTATTTTCATTTATACCTTTCCTGCAAGCTCCACCCGGACCCGGCAGCCATTACTGTAGGCAGTAGTGCTTAGGTATGATGCAGTTTGCTCAGTGGCAAAATGGCTAGTGTGAAATTGATTAACTGAGCAGACCACTTTGGCAGTAAATGCTGTGTAAATCGATTGTTTACAAAGCTTTTTAAAGTTGGAGATGAAGAACAAATTATCATTGGTTTTAATTTATAAAAGTGAACACGACGAGCAGCGTACTGCTACTGCTGTCTCGGTTTTCTTCCATTCCGTCTTGGCTTCTCTGTCATATACTATTCCATTAGAGGATAATTAATCTTCAGTTTCAGTGTATCACAATCGTGGTTATCATTATTCTGAAGTAAAATTTTATGATGGAGAAACACCAAATGATTCTTGGCTTTTTGATTTCAAATTTCAAATAGAATGGAAAACACCATGGGAAACTGGAACTAAGTATAAATTTCTAAAGAAAATGTCTTTACGCTTTTAGTGCCCCTGTATACATGTACAATTATGTTCTATGCACATGCAGGAAATTTAAAAGGATCATAAAGATATTAAAAAGCATGACAGACGTAACAGAAAAAGGCCATGATAGAAACAGCAGCAGTACATGGTGATGACGGATGACAACAGAGGCTCTTTGAATGTCACAACAATCCCACAAAACAGATGCTCTGATTTAATGAACACTGAAATCTTTGACCAGTGCAAGACAACAATACAGCAGATACCTTTCTCTTTCTTTAAGAAACATATAATAGGCATTTGGCTCTTTCTTTGTGAAACTTAAGAGGTAGTAGAAATTTGATACCGGACAGGCAGAAGTTTAGATTATTGATTACTTTTGTATATGTTGTAAAAAAATTCAGTATTGAGTTAATCCCTTTTTTTTTTTTGGTACTTGTGTTTGCTAATAAATTGATATCACTGCATTTGTCCCATGTCCAAATAGTGGCCTGAGATTTTTCAGAGATTTTTGATCTCAGCAATTCTCATGCCTGCATAAAGATGGGGCTTGTTTTCTCATTGTAGCTGTACATGCCATGCCTGCAACTTAAAGTGAGGGTAAACTCTCCATGGCAACTTTGTATGCCTAAATAGAATCAAATCTGGGGAATCGCGTGGCACTAGTCATTTTACCAGAAGATCGACCGATCAGTCACTATTTTAATCGAAAGTTCTGCATTGAGGAGACTGACCTAAAAAACCGGGAACAGCCGAATCGAGGCTCGTGACGTCAAGCGGGTATCAACAAAGACGGCATGCCACGGTCATACCAAACCCCCGCACAGCCACGGTCTAAATAAAAGGGTTTAAAGGTATATCACGCATCAGAATGCACTTTCTGAATTATCTAATGCATAATATGCCAAAATTCGACCCTTGAGTACGTACATTTTAAATATTTGTGTCAGTATAGTTATCGTCTGCTCGTCCGCCATGTAATACCGAACACTGGAACAGCCACGAACAGCCACTGAAATCCATGGTTTTAGGTCTAAATAAAAGATTTTAAAAGTATATCAAGCATCAGAATGCACTTTCTGAATTACCTGATGCATACTATGCCAAACATCGACCCTTGAGTACGTACATTTTAGATATTTGTGTCAGTACAGTTATCGCCGTGTAAAACCGAACACTGGAACAGCCACCGAAATCCATGGTTTTAGGTCTAAATAAAAGGTTTTAAAGGTATATCAAGCATCAGAATGCACTTTCTGAATTATTTGATGCATAATATGCCAAAAATCGACATTATTTGTGTACGTACATTTTGCAAATTTGTGTCCGTACAGTTATCGTCTGCCGTGTATACGAAATACCGAACAGCCAGGAACAGCCACCGAAATCCATGGTTTTAGGCCTAAATAAAAGGTTTTAAAGGTATATCGAACATCAGAATGTACTTTCTGAATTGTTTGATGCAAAATATGCCAAAAATCGACACCTGAGTAGAGTACATACATTTTACAAATTTGTGCCAGTACAGTTATCGTCTGCTCATCTGCCGTGTATACGAAATACCGACCAGCCAGGAACAGCCACCGAAATCCATGGTTTTAGGCCTAAATAAAAGGTTTTAAAGGTATATCGAACATCAGAATGCACTTTTTGCATGCCAAAAATCGACACGAGTTCCGACATTTTACAGGTTTGTGTCAGTACTGTTATCGTCTGCTTATACGAAATACCGAACAGCCACGAAAGATCATGGTTTTAGGTCTAAATAAAACGTTTTAAAGGTATATCCAGAATCAGAATCCACTTTCTGAATTATTTGATGCATAATATGCCAAAAATCGACACTTGAGTACGTACATTTTACAGATCTGCTGCTCTTCTGCCGTGTATCATTCCATTTCGAAACCCCGAATAGCCACAATTCGATCGGTATAGCACGTGCGAGAACAGATAAGCTATTATCAGAATATACTTTTATAAGTTTCTGATGCAAAATATACCAGAAAAAATCACAGATGTATGGAGCTTTTGAAGGTATGTGTTTGAAATGTCATCGTATCCTTGTCTGTCGAGATGCACGAATAGCCAAGAACAGCCACGAACAGCCATCAAAAGCTACGGTTTTAGGACTAAATAAAAGGTTTTAGAGAATGCACTTTTATAAGTATTGATGTATAGTATGCAAAAAAATGACACTTTTTTAAGCTCCTGTAAAGACTTGTGATTGAAATTTTATCATCTTTTTACTGGTGTTTGTCCCGCAAATTTTCCCCATTTTGATCTCTCTACTCGAACACCGCCAGTTTCTCACATAGCAGACATGATGATACCCTGTTGACGTCATATGGGAGGGGACATAACCGATGTCAAGTTTTCCAGATACATGTTCACAGAGTTATCTTTTTGCACTTTTTAGTGCACTTTTAATATATAAATAAACGTCATACTGAAAGTTTACCTCAGATAATGACGTTTTCTTGTCATTTCCCATGTGTTAGTGCAGTATAAAAGGGTTGTTAGGTTTGAGTGTACACTCTCTTTAACCCCTTAACTGCCACGTTACGTTGTGTTCATACGCTTCCTATTTGCCAGGGAAGAAAGGAGATTTTTCACCTGTTTCACTAAAATTGCTCCTGTTGAGTCATTTATTTAGATACATCCATGAAATTTGGACAATAAACTGGTAATACATTGTAGATTGATAAAAACCCAAAGTTGTTGAGATCCTACATCTTTTATTGGATTTTTTTTGTTTATTTTACTATGATTATGAAAAAATGTATGTTTACACACAAAGCATGTTTAATATTTTCGTTTATGTACACTTTCAAATGCAAAAAAAATAACTTTGAAGTCCAGACCCTAAGCAGCCAACAGTCATTGAACAGCTTTTCCTTCAGAATTACTTCTAGTTTTGTAATTTTGTGATGGATCTGGCTTGACCGCGACTTGCGCGAGGACGCTTTGCACCACGCCCTCTTCCTTGTTTACACCCCCAATCCCCCCTCCCTCTCGAGCCGATTGCACCTCTGCCTTTTATAACCCGTTACTTGCAGTTGTTTGTATTTCTGCCTCTACCTCTAAATCAAAAGTATATTTTGAAGCTACTCCACCGTCATCACCTGTGGGCACGAAGTCACTGTCACAGTCACCGTCACTCACCGTCAGTGTCACTCAAGTGACTCAACACACTCATACCACTCTCTCCGAAATTCGCTTGTGTTCTGTCTGAATCTTCGGCATCTGATTCTTCAACATCTTCTTCTCCGCTGTCATTATCGTTTACAATTTTATTAACCACATCAAAAGCTGATAACCGACGAAACCTGGTTGATCGGTTGCTTGCTTCACCACTCGACGACGCCATCTTGGAAAAATTACGAGGTGCTTGCACTAATTCTCATTAGATTGCTTTGAAAATCCATGTTCCGGCGAAATAAAGGGAGGCAACCTAGTCTTGAATCATTTTCTCAGCACCATTAACAACTGGGAGAGTTTTGTCCCTTTAATTTTTTTGCCTAAACCATGTTATCGAGCGCCCGTACGAGATACGTTCCCTGGCGTACGACAATACAGAAGCAGGCCCGTACGTTATACGGTTGGGGCAGTGAAGGGGTTAATATTGGTGTATGTAGATTTCTGTGTATAAAGATGAATCTGATGTATTTGAAAGCTTTTATTTATTCAACCAGTCCTAGGCAGGCTAAAGTCCTTTGCACATATGCTGGAATTTCAGATTTGCATAAGACCCACATATCACTGTTTATATTTGGTAAGTGGGTAACCTGTAAAAGTTTATCTTATGAGTTGGTAAGTTTCTAAAGAGGTTTTTCTGGTTCTGCACAATCATCTGTTATTGTTCTGCCCATATAGGATTGAGCTGAAAACTGTATGCTTTCACTTAAAGTGGAAATCATTTATTCCTACCACTGTTGTGTTTTACACACTTACAGGCATACATGTCAGGTGCCAAAAAAGAATTCCAGGATTACAAACAAAAATACTTATTGTTCTTGGATGGACTCAATGAAGAAGAGAGAACACAATTAAAAGATGAGAAATCGAGGACAAGACTGAGGCACAGAAAGGTTAGTGAAATTTAACATATCTGTTTAAGCCAGATATGGTTGTGGCTTACTATGGCATTTTCACCAAAATGCATCTTAAGTCCATTCTTTTTAATGGACACACTTGCAGAAGGTTGTATCCCTGTATCGCCAGAGGGCCTTTTTTTCCAAAGGTAATTTTACCTGGAGCAGTTATTACCATATCCTTCACCAATACATCATTTTGTTTCTGGCATTATCTCTTGCAGATATTAGATTTTTATTTGTGAAGCAGGGTGATACGTTTTTATATTGGATGCTACTGATTGTCATTGACAAATCAAAGTGTGGTGAAAGGGCTCATCTCCCTTCTTGCCAGGTTGATCCTTGAGATTAAAAAAAACTGTTGTTAAGCATGGATTTCTGAAAAGAAACATATATAGAAAAAAGGTGAAAAAATGAAGCAGTGATCAGCTTTTCACGATTTCAGCATAAGAATTGTAAATATCAAATTTTCGTTAAAAGTCCAGGGCTGGCTTGCATAAGCGTTCTTATCTCCTGTTCATTCATAAAGGTGTAAATAAAAGTGTTAAGGAGAGTGGACCTTGCAACCACTCTTATGATCGGAAGAGCCATCACAGCAAAAACACACAGCAATCCCTCTAAAACACTAAGCACTTATTTATCACACCAACTATATAACTTCCCACTATTTGCTAGCCTTCAGGGATCAACTTATCACACTGTGTCTACTGGAGTAAAATGCATATCAATCAGTGTGCCCCCATGCTTTAGCAGATTGAGTTAACAGTAAGATTTACTCGAAGGCTGTGATATTAGCTAAAGTAAAGGCAGTAGTTTCTCATCTGCAGATCCTCCTGTTGATGTCACCTGTGTGTTCTTATGCGTTATAATTTATATAAATCTTCAGACTGATTGATTTCCATGAAGAGCTTTTGCAAAAAAAGCATTCACAGCAAACTGTAGTTTGTAAGACATAGCAATATGCCAAAAGATAGCTGTTAGTGTACTTAGTATTCTGTGTTTGAGTACCTTTTAACAAGTGAGAGGCCACTTTATGCAGTGCATACCCAGGATAACATTAAAGGCATAAAATCATTATGCTTGTTATTTCCTCTGTGACTTGAGGCAGTGCACTAGAACTTGTTATTTGTGTACCTTGTAATATTTACTTTGCAGGAACTGCGAAGGCTGGGCAAGCCGAAGAGACCGCCTTCTGGTTATGCAATATTTGTGCGATCTTCACGGCTGGAGCAGGGAAACAGGAGTGTGAGTGTTAAAGACAAACCCAGATTAGATAAAGCTGACCTGGAATATGTGTCTGGGGCTGTAGTTGTTAAAGACTATCCTAGAATGAAATTTAAAGGAGAATGTATCGCTTACAGTAAAACCTCCCATATAAGACCTTCCCATATATATGACTTCCTCCAGCATAAGACCCAAAAATTTCTGACGGAGACCATTTACTATATAAACGACCTCCCATTTATGACTCCCTCCTTAAGCCTACCATTGACCAACAGAAGTGGCTGGTTTTGTCCAGTATATGACTTTCTCTGGTCAAGTGGGGAAAAAGAAAATGGTTAGCAGAAGAAAAGGACTTAGCTGCGGTAGATGGGGCATGTGGGCTGGATAGTCAAGGCTGAATGGTCAAGGGACAGTGAGTAAGAGGGGCAGCCAATCACAAGGTGGGTAGGAAAGGGTGAAGGGGGTGGAGAGTGGGCGGGGGAGAGAGAAAACTGCGGGTAAGAGGGCATCAGTGTGTGAGAGAGTGGGAAAGGGAGGAGGGGAGAGAAAAAGTAAAAGAGGGAGAGAAGGGGGGGGGTGAGGGGGTTAAGGGAAAAGGAGGAAGGGGTGAGTCAGTGTTTGAGGTTGAGTCCTGCTGGTGCCATGATTTGGCAGATAAGAATGATGCAAAAGCCATTTCCATCATTTTTAGTGTTTTGCTAAAGCTGTAAAGGTTTCTTTTGTTTCAGCAAATGAAAGATCTTGCAAAAAATTGGCAGAACATGTCTAGTGAAGAAAAAGAGGTTGGTGGATTCTTAGCACTAGTCTATGGTTTAAATTATAAGACACATTTATCAATTGTTTGTGTGACACAAATTTTAATTCTGCAGTTCTTAGAGTTTAGGTTTCAGGGGGTGTCTGATGTTGAGTTTTAAGTAACATTAGATCCAGATTTCTTGTATTTGGGCTGACACAAATCCAACTTGTATTTGTCTTTTAAAATATGCCCACTCTACTGCATATTTCAAAAGACTTTTATGAGTTGGATTTGTGTCAGATCCATTGTTGTTGGCAAGTACATTCTCTTAGTCATATAAACGTTGACAGACTGTTATTAGAAAATAAATATATTTAAACCTATTTTTTTTTAACAAGCAAATTAAGCTTGGAGAATTGTATCTTTTGTCATTCTGATATAGGCTTTTGAATTCAGCTGGCCATAGCCAACAAGAAACTGAGAAAATAAGCTTTTCAAAGTTCAAACTGCATGCTTACGGTATTAGCTTATTCCATCACTATCCATCAATCCAAGTGAAATAAAAATATCCCCGGTGATCTACTGTGTGTGTGACATAACTTATTAATTTACCTTTTACTCCCAGGCTATATAAGATAGAGTGTGTGTGCAAAATGCAACCAAAGCAGTTTGATATGCCATCTTTATTGACAAAAAGTATTTGTAGATTTTTATGCAATAACAATAACAATGGATAATGGAGTTGGTAAACTGGCATAATGTCATTATCTCAAAATAGCCCAAAATTAAGATTTTCAAAAACAAAATAGAACAAATGACTGCCGCTTGGAAATAAAAACTGAGTTAACAACAGAGGAACTGAGCCAAGCTACAAACAGCACAATGTCAGCAGTTTTGGGCATTACCGCTTGGTCAGGACACCACAAACAGACAAAAACAGATACGTTCCCCACCTCCACCCCCCAATAAAAAAACTCCAGATACTTAAATGAATTTAAGTCAAATGGCTCGCACAGCATGGGATGATACAGCTGGGACAGGATAAACTTCAAAGTGGGTTGCAAGGGAGGTCATGCATATAGCCACTCACAACCCTTTTCTGTAGTTGCAGCCAATCGCATAGCGGGTAGCATAGGAGGAAAAAGTGGCCAGGGGTGTGGGATGGTGTGAGGAGGGTGGGTGTAGGCTACTTACAGAGAGGGTTCCTAAAGGAACTAAGATTAAAATTAAGGATGAAAAATAGAGAAATAAATAAGCAGTACATTTAAAAGACTGTAAATGGAACTGGTTAAAAGATACAAAAACAGAACTAAGAGTCATCTAGGTGAGGAGTAGTAAGAGACGGAAAGGAGGAGTATCAGGGTGTAGGAGAAACAGAGTTTAGGTTTAGTTCTGTGGGTGCCAAAGTGGCAAATTGGAAAATAAAATAGGACTCCATATTCTTGCGCTCACCAAAGTCACCATTCATGTGTCAGTCAACACAGGCTTTTGCATTGTCTGTGCTAGCTGCAGCTGCAGAGAAGGGTTGTGGTCTGATAAGTCTGTATTGTCCCAGTAGTATTATCCCACGCTAGTCAACCCACTTGACTTCACTCAGCTAAGTGCCTTTTTTTCTGGGTGGATGAGTTGGGCAGGGGGCCTTTATATGTTTCTGTCTTTACCTGACGAAAGGGTAATGTCCCAAAACTGTTGACCTCTGTGTCCGTGTCATTTATAGCTTGGCTCAATTCCTCTGTTGTTAAATTAAGATTTTCATCAAACTTTCACTGCGTCTTGCCTTAACTGTTAGCTTCAGTCTTAGAGTTATGTCTCTTTTTCTCTAGAGGGATAAAAATCCATGGAAATTAATTTGCATACATCTTTCAGATATATGAGGAAAATGCCAGGAGAGAAAAAGAAAGGTACTTCAAAGAAATGGAAGAGTGGGAGAAGAGAATGCAAGACATTGGACGAACAGATGTTATCCGTGTACTTTCCCGTATCAGAGTCAGAAAGACATTATGAAAAAAGGCTGGAGAAAAAGCTTCTTCGTCGGGCAAAAGACAAAAACAAGAATCAGCATCACCCAAATCCCAAAGGAAAATCACAGAGAAGTCATTAGTTTCAGAACAATCAAAACTGAATTCTTGACATACTTTGGTGTGTTGAAATATTTTCATATCTGTGTATCCACATTTATTCCTTCCATCAACTTCCTCAAGGGGTGAATGTCTGCTCAATTGCAGGTTTTCTTCTCGTACAAAAATGTCACAAACTCCAAGCAAATATGAGTAATTAACTGTATTTTATCAGAGGAGATTCAAGATCATTTTTCACAAGAATATAAGAGCATGTCTCTGGTTTTTAATCCAGAGCTGCTTACTGTGCCACATTTTCTTTTTCCTAAAAGTAATAGAAGTAGGGTCATGCAGAAATCCTAGACTTGTACTGGGTGGCGGTAAGAACTAAGTCAAAGGGTGTTTGCAGGGCAAATGCATTTGTATGATAACTACAGCCTGCATGTAGGGTGATTGTGTGTGTGTGTGTGCAACAGTTGATGATAGAATTTATTTACATCTGCATTTCTATGTTTATCTTCAGTAGTCAATCGGGAACATACTTTACAAAATTCTCATTTTATAGACTAAAGCAAACTTAGGATCTCATCATATTCACTATGTTGCACATGCCCCAGAACCCCTGAAGTTTTCTTATTTCACATTGGGCTTTTTCCACCCCCAAGGTAAAACAAATAGCTTTACAGTTAGATGTGACGGATGATTGCCAATACAAACATTGCGTTTGTTATTTACAAAGATGTAAAGACAATGGTACAAGATGTAAAGACAATGGTGCAGTAGTAATTCTGCCACTCCATGTGCCACACAGTGGCTTGTGTTTCGTAAGCTGCATGTGTCTTTGCTAAGAATGTAATTTGAAATACATTGTATAAAAGCTGCAGAAAGAAGTATTTTTCCCCCCTTCTGCGTGCTTATGCATCCATTTGTGCTGTGAAGTTGTGTTTGTCAAACCAACAAAGTTTCACATATGAAAGGCTGACCTGTTAACTTTCTGACCCTCTGACCACTCTTCACCACATTTCTCGTCCAGTGGCCTTGGCGGACCATCGTCTCTCTCCCCCTCAGTTAAGTAAATCATTTTATCTGTCATCCTGAAGAAGGGACAGTGCCCTAAAATGTTGACTTTGTTCTTGTCTATTTTTGCTTGGCTAAGTTTTCTTTGTTTTTCCCTTTATTTATCCCAAGCAGCGGTCATGTTTCTTTCCACCATGTCTCACCCTTGTGATCTGTGTGGTAGTCATGAACTCTGATAAAACGTTTAGAATTTTGCGACATCAAATGTGACTAAAACTGTTCCATAAAAGCCACTTTTCTGCCACTCTTGATTCCAGAAAAAAAAATCGCCCAAAAGCTCTCATGCAATTGTTTGTTGCTGAAGGTGCCCAGTTAACTGAAGAAGCTATATCAGGCCCACACACGCTGACAAATGTTATCAGTACCCTAACAAGTGGAAAATCCTACCTACTTTTAACATATACAAACAGAACACTACACACTTTGTACAAAAATCCTGCATGCAGACTCCTGAATTGCAGCAGGTGACTTTGGCTTATTGGCCGGGGTCGGGGGCCAAGAGGCTGGGTGGACGGGGGCGGAAGCCTTCTTCCGAAAACGAATATTTTAATATTTAACTGGCAAATTCTAGCCTCTCCTGCAAGGAAAATGTTTTCATTTGTAGTGATGTTTGTTTCATCTGGTCATATTTTCACGCTGCAAGAACGTGAGGCAATGACGTCTAGCGACCTGGAGAGCCGCACATACAAAATGGCGTCCGTTTCTGGGATTCAAGCCAAATAAGCATACATTCCGTTCCGTTCACTGATAAGCACAAAGTTGATTTTGGCGTACCAGCCTCACAACTTTGGCGTACGCCAGGGTTTGGTTTGGCGTAAATACGCCAAATGGTGTACAATTCAGGAGTCTGTGCATGACAGTCCCTGAACATGAAGTGTTTACAAGGACATAAAGTTGGAAGGCGCTGGAGAGTTGGGTGCTCTGATTTTTAGAACTGCACATAATAAAAATTAGTAAGATCTTTTGAGGAAAGGGCCAGATACATAAGAGGCTGAAAGTACAAGTACAGTAAAACCTCCGTCTTAAGACTTTCCCTTTTACAACTCTTAGACAAGACCACCATTTTTTTCATTGACCCCTCCTGGGCTACACGAAATTTACTCTCTTCTTAAGACCCCTCTTGGTTAAGAGCCAATTCTGGTTCATTTTCAAAAGTCTTGATAGGGAGGTTTCACTTTACCAAATACTATGACAGAAATATCTAGCATACTACAAAGATACACCCCCTAATCCCAGCTACATGACTCGTAGGTGGAACCATAAATCTGAGAAAACGGGTGGGCAACTGGATCAGATGAGGCAAATACATGTATTGGAGAAAAGAAGTGATAGGAAAGTGTAACCAGGTCACTGTCAGTGGAGGACGTAGCAGCCCATGCCTCCCTTTAGGGCTTATAAAGTCACGTGTGATGATGGTTGGTTGATGGTCGGTTGATGTCTCATCGCAAATGATGTGCACATCAGAACAGTGTTGCTTGAGACAAGTTAATATGCTGCCACATATGGGACTGCTGTCACAACACAGGCTTCAGTCACATTCAAACACCGATCCGACCAGTCATAGTACAGCTAGACATCTGATAGGGCAGCTACTAGATTGGAAATTTTTTAGTCAAGGGTGCAAGCCACTGACCTCCCTCCTTGGAAGTGGGCAACTTAACCACCTGCCCACTGAGGCAGTTTCATGAAGTGTGAAACATACTTCTGTGGTCTATGTGAAGATAGGATTTTAGTGGTTTAACAGTGTAGCACTGTGCATGGTACATGTATTCAGATAATCCACTTTTAAATAGGAAAACATGCATCTAAATTTAATGGACCCATTGCACTTGATGAACTAGGTTTGGTCAGTCACTGACTAATGTACACTAGATAAGCTGGACTCGGTACCACATATATTCACAGCTGGAGTCAGCACCATGTACACTAAATACAGCTGGACTCAATACCATGTCAACTAAGTGCAACTGGACTTGGGACAGTACCATGAACACTAAATATACTGGACAGCTGGTCTTGGTACCATATACACTAGACACCTGGTCTCAGGACAGTACCATGTACACTACACTAGACACCTGGTCTCAGGACAGTACCATGTACACTAAATACACTAGACAGCTGGACTTGGGATAGCACCATGTACACTACACAGCTGGACTTGGGACTACCGTGTACACAAAATACATGACAGCTGGACTTGGGATGACTGTGTACACAATACATGACAGCTGGACTCTGGACAATATCATATATGCTAGATACAGCTGGACAGCACCATGTAAACTAGCATTAGACCATTACAGGTTTTTAGTGACTCAAAATTCATCTTATTCTCAGGTTCCAAAAGCACAACAACAAACTGTGTATGTATATAAAATTGTACTTTTCTTGAGGGATTTCTCAATACCACTGTTTTATCCATGCTTAGTACTAGAGATAAGCCGAACGATTCAAACATTTTAAGAGGTACATTGTGTATAGTATAGATGTACTTCAGTAACAGCCAAAACAGCTGAACCCACATAAGATGACCAAGCCCCAACATCCGACACTGCTATTTACAATAGTGAATGAATATATGAGTATATACTACCGTGTCAAAGCATCTAAAATTTGGTCACTGACATGAGTTATTCATTGCACCAGTTGCAAGTTTGTTGAATGCCATTTCTTTAATAAAAGTAGCATGCAAAATATGTTTGTCCACTCACACTCTCGCACAAATAGTTTTATGCATTACACACAACAATCCACATGGCATGGATATGGTAGCACCATTTGAAGTTCACAATCTAATAAAATTCAATACGCAAATCCTATATGTTCCACAGCAGCAATGCCTCCATCATACAAAAAAGGTAATGCTTTTACTCAGCATGATGGGCAAAGGGGAATGTTTTTTAAAGGTAGCATTTAACACGGTTCTGAAGGGATGTTTCGCAGACGGCAACACAAAAGGGAAATGACTTCCCACACAGCAATCTACCATAGTTCACATGTAGTATCTTAACCCTCCACCTGTATGAAAGTATTAAAAACAATAAAACTGAAGAGAAAGATGGTAAAATCTTCGGTGACTGCACAAATGTAGCCCATCATTTTATTGTACAAGGTGATCGCATCTTGCCTGATCCCACACAGCATCAGGGCACTAGACATTGTCGAAAACTTGTGGGGCAACTGAATATCCTGTGCAAACAAAAATAGCAAATTTTCTAAAGCAAGTCAATGATGATAGAAGTGTTGAGCAGAAGTGAATGAAGCGAAATGGTGATACATGCAGCAACATGAATAAGCACTATGGGCCAAGGCTAGGCTAAAATGCTCTTGAATCTCCTTTCCACACTTGTCCACATAAAAATTACTGAACCTTTGTATGGAAGAGCAGACAACAAATGCTCATGCAATCCAGCCTTGAAATATATGTAACCTGACAAAACTTTACAATGTGGTGTATCCACATGATATTTGAAATGTAGAGAATATGAATTTGTTGAAAGATTACATGAAAAGCAATTCTGCAATCCATTTGTATCTTTAAAGACTCTATTACAAGTTTTTCTTTAAATAAAAATGCAAGTTAATACAGTGTATATTGAAGTGCACAAATTTATGCACTCCATTTGAATCCTTTAAAGAATTAACTATAGAAAAATAAACTTTACAGATGCAAGCTTAATAGCTGTCTTTTAAGGTCTTCCCACAAAGATAGCAAATGCATAAAAATCACATCACAAACCAGCTTAATCTTTGTCTTTAGGGAAAATTCATGCATGTTGGCTGATTGTTCTTTCTTACACTTAATGCATGGTAAGTGAAACATAACCCAGGACTACACTGGCCTACCTCCATGTATGTGATGTGGAAATAAAAAAGAAATCCCTCCAGCAGAATGAATGGGACCAAGGCAAGCTGCAACAGACACATACATGTCAGCCTCTTATCTATCATCTAACAATGGCACAGCACATGAAGTAATGAGACAAACATGCATTCCTAGAGTAGAAGCAGGCATACAAGTGTGGGAGCCAAAACAGAAGGAAATTACCATATATGCATCATAATAATAATACATGTACACAATAGGTTAATTAACTGTTAATATTATCTTTACTATGGTCAATTCAAGTTTAAATTCACAAATGTGTTGCTTAGACATTATGTAATCATAACAATTGAGCAAATCCTTAAGAAAAATTGTACAATATAATTAATAAGGAACAAATGAGGACAGAGCGCTATAAATCGTCAAATGACAACCCCAACAAAGTACTAGCAGCGCTAGACACAACCGTATGCTGACGTGTGCAATCAAGGGGGCCTACCGTACCCAAACACGTAGCAAAGAGAGAGTCGAAAGTAAGGAACATGGCAGATCTTCGGCAAAAATTGTACATGAACTGACTGCCTTTTCAGAGATTTTCACTAGCCTATGCCAGTTATAGTATAACTGCAGATTGAGATTACGTGGTGACTTAGCTGAAATGTTACTTTACTTGAGTGTACGAGATAGGTGTACACTGATCTTGAGTACCGAGTGCTCTCTTAGCTCAGATACTTTTTTCCTACTAGGATGTATGCTAGCCTGCTAGTGACAATCACAAACTGTATGTCAACAATGATGCCTTATTTGAAGCCTGAGCTGGAAACAAAGGCACTTTTGATTAACAGTTTATGTCGGAATATAAACATCGGCGTTCTGTTTTCTCTCTCTGTTTCAAATTATCACCATCCTCTACTGATCACCTTAAACAGTAGCAGAAGAATATAGCAATCTGTGCCCGGCATTGCATCACGATATCACTACTGTACTGAGATCGGCGGAATGTTCCAGAGGTTGAGGGTGGGGGGGTGGAGGGCAGTGTATGGCAGACTACGTGAGACTAGCTGGACGAGTTATTCTAGGTTTTGTGGAACCATAATATCTGGAGGCACTTTTCACAATGTGCTCAAAATGTTGTTCCCTACACACTTTTCATTTTTGTTTTTGGTTTTTGTTTTTGTTAGTATCAAAGTCTTCTGTGCTGCTAGTTTATACATGGATTCAAAGATGGACTTACAGTAATGTTTCCAGCAATAACCCACTGAGCATGGACAACTGATCTTTTAGTACTTAGAAATGACAATTACGAAACAAAGGACATAAAATGATAAACTGCAGTGCACTGAACATTGGGAAAAACCCCAAAAATGCGCATGCATTCAAGGGCAGTCACCTAGATGCTTTTGGTAACTCATTTGCTGCACTACTGGTGATAAAACATTTGGCCTGGCCAAACTTCATTTTTCATATGCTATTGACTTAAAAATACATGCTTAAAGGAAACACGTTTCCAACATTTTGTGCGGGATTTTAAATCTTTGTCCACGAAACTTACTACTTTGCTTAGAATCAGGAACCCTGCTCTGAGTTTCAGAAAAACTCACCCTACCCTCCTCCCCAAAAATTTTCTCCTCGAATTTAGACGATACACAAGAATTCACTTCTTGATCGTGACAAAAATACAGAAATCCATTAACAAAAGTCTGGCATGCTTATGTTTCTCTCCCAATTTCTCAGTCTCTACATGCATGCATCCCATTAATTCGTATAATTTCAAGGACTGTCCAAATCTTTTCAGGATATCACACAAGCAACTCTTTGTGCGTATGCTGGATGCACGTGCAGATTCCTATAGTCTGTTGTGTGCTATTCACATACAGATATGCACAAACCATTAGATAAATGACAGCAATACTGCAGAAACAATGATCACAACATGCTTTTTAGCCTTCGGAAAAGTCTAAATTACCTCCATAAAAAGAATACCCAGTCCAAAGGCAAAACACCAGCATGTTAAAAATGCAACCAGCATGCAACCACCAGCTCTCATCAAATCCAGCATTTTTAGGAGTTCTGGCTTTGAAGTTGCTGGTCTGCGTGAACTGTCATGAATACTGCTGCCTCCAGATTGTGTTGGGATAGATGAGATTCTGCATGGTGTTGGCTGCAATATGTTTTCTTCACTTCTTGTAGGTTTGATGGGAGTTTCTGAAACTGTTTGTTGGAGACTGGTGGGTGTTACACAGCTATCAGCAGACTTGCTTGCATTATGTATGTTGAAAATATCAGCTGAGGTAACATTCGTCTCATGTTTGGCTGAAGGGAGTTTGGTCCCCTCATGTAGTGTGTTTTCAGTCTGTTCTGACGCTTCTTGATTTTGTTCTGGACCTGCCAATAAAGTTACATAAAGGACAAATAAGGTAACGGTTTTAATTAATAAATGACAACACATTTTTAAATGAACTAAATAACAAAATTACTCAACTGACAACAGCTGTAAGTCGGAGATGGTGCAAAGTTTGATTCTACAGTAAAACTTCCCTTGTAAGACTGGAAAATGCAACAAACTCAGGTCTTAATAGGGAGCAGTGTAACCCAGCACACAGACGTGAAGTGAGGATTGAGAAACACTCGCAAATTCAAATTAGTGGCTTAATGAAGACATTTCAGGATTTATATAAACCTAACATATATTAATTTACAAAGTTAATATTTCCATCCTTTAAGCATTGTTGTTTGCAGGTTATTTCAACAAGCAGGCCTACTTCTTAGGGGAAAAAACTACTTGCCTAGTCTTCTAGGGCAGCTAGTCACTGTTGCAGAGCTCCAGATCATGCACAATGGAAGGTAAATTACACACAAAAATTAAATGCCTAGGCAAGTAGAGCAGTTGGCTAAAAATTAAAAAAAGAGTTTGTAGAAGTGCTAGAACAAAAGGAGGATGTGGAGAAAATATGGATGTCACATGTGATGTCTGTGGCAAGATCACGTTTATCCTGCTTTGATTTTGAAGTGAAAAGGATAATCATACTTCCCCCTAGCTTCCTTGAGAAAGATCTCAATGTTAACAACTATTTGTAGACCCATCTTTAGGCACTTAGAGCAAACTTTTAGTTTGGGTTTATGCTGTGTGAAATAAATTATTATTACTAAACTGACAAAAATGTTCAACTTTCTCCCATCTACAAAAGATCAAAATGTTGGTCTACCATCAGGTCAACCATTATCAACTTGACCATTGTCTGACTCAACCACAGCATGGAGCCAACTCAAGCACCGCACGGAATTGACTCAACCACAGCATGGAGCCGACTCAAGCACTGCATGCAGTTGACTCGACCACACAAATTCAAACTAACAAAGAGGATAGCTTGATTTCAATAGTAGTACTGGCATGTTTACATTTTAAAATGTTTTAATTTCATCATTGAGTACTAAAGAAATGTTCAGCCTGTGTTTCTTAGTTTTACTACAGTGGATGTTGCTATAGGTCAGGTAACCAGTCACTGCTCCTAACTCAGTTTATTACACGTCAGCATGTCATTCTTGCTACAGGACATTGTCACGTGTTGGGGTCTGGTGGGTCAAGGAGATTGCACCATAGATTCCAGGTGT
>SMGT01009887.1:48659-71973 GCA_004794575.1 Lanistes nyassanus | reverse complement strand
TTTAGTTCAGAGGTTAGTTTACCCCCGCACTCTCTCCAACCCTTAGCCCACCACAGTATGTACCACAAGAAACATAATCATGATAATCAGGTTAAGAAAATCCTTATCAAAGAAAATATAGTCAGTGCTCCGATTACGACTGCATGAAAAGCTATTCCTTAATTACTCCAAGTACACACCCATAATTCAATTTTCTTGTCACAATACTGTACTACGACCCAAAAGTGCTAAATTTTCAATTAGCGATCCCTAACCGCACCGTCCAAAAAACAATCCCACCAGTGCAACCCCGGTAAGGGCCCCTCCGCGCATGCGCACACCATGCGCCACCCGTGCGCACAGCTCACTGACTATAGGTCGCCCTGACTTTCTCAAGCGCTGCTGTGCTGGCCGGTCGTGTTTTCTCCTGCCTGGATTACACCCTGCCTACAGCTTCGCGCGGCTTAGCCTTGGAAATCCCTCGCTTCTTCCTCACTGCGCTGCGTCAACGGTTCAAGGAACGTGAGCTTTTGTGTTCTCTCCTTGTTTCTGTCTATACGTACACTGTTTTCGTTAGGCAGCAGTGACTTAGCATGGTGCGGTTTCGTCTCTGGCCGGTCAGTTTGTATGGGGGTATATATGTTACTGGGTCGTTTCCCTGTTGCGTTACCTGCACTCATGCTTTGCTTTGTTGTTGCTTTGCGGGCCTGTGACTGTCCTTGCTTTGTGTCACTCCCCCGGTTCAGCAGTAGATGTTTTTGCCTTTTTGTTTTTTTAATTTTGTTTCACCTAGCTATGCCGTGTGATCTGCTGCATGTGTCTCTCCTTACTTCCGGTTCTGATGGAAACTCCGGCCTTGATCGTTCGCCGTTGCAAGCTTGCTCGGACAAAATGTCACTCTGGCGGTCATCGCCGCACGCCTGCAGCCACCGTCACCTCCGTCGATGTTGGTGTTGCGCTACCACGCACCGTGACTTCCGCCGCCGTTGTCTCGCTGCTGGTTCCGTTGCCTGGCCTCTTCGGCTCAGTCTCTGACTTTGATGTCTCCGACTTCCGGCTGCTCCACTACTTCTATGCACTCCCTGCTGTTGCCTGTGGTTGGTCCCGATGGGGTCCAGCACTTCGTACCCATCGTTCGGCCTGCTGCATCTCCGGCTTTGTTGTCCACCTGTCGTGGTGGGAAGAGTAGTGCGGTGGCTACTCTAGGGGGACCCACTGGGGAGGGACGGCTGCTGGTTCTTCCGGATCTGGTTGTCCATTCCTTAGGTCTCGCGCCGATGGGGATGGAGTTGCCCTTGCACCCTCACTCCCATGGCAAGGTGTTCGTCAGTGCCGGTCCAACCACGCGTTGCTGTGCACTCTGGGTCACTGTCCCTCTCAGCTCGAGCGCTTCTACGCGGTCCTGGAATCCCACTGCCGCTGCTCTGAGAATGGATGGGGAGGAGGATGCAGCTGTCAACCACTCACTGGGGGGGGGGGGGAAGGACTATCGGCTGTGATGGAGAGGGCATTGGAGCATGTCTTTCTCCGCTTCGTGGCGAAGCGAGAAGCGACCTGCGTTCTTGCCAGCTCTAACGGGTTCCAGGCAGACGTGCCTTCATGCTTTGGGCAACCACTGGAAGTTCCCCTGACGTCCAGGTGTGTGTCACACCGACAACAACCCCACTTCTGGTTCTGGCAGTGGCCACGAGCCTGGCGTCTCTGACACCCCTGGTCTAGAATCCCCTGCTCCCATTCTTCCTCAGGCCAGTGGCCTGGCGCGCACCAGGGAGGCAGTGTAGTGCCTTGGTGCAGCGTGCGATCCAGGTAGGGTTCCGTCTGGTGTGGGAGTCCGCTCCCCTTCCTCATTTCTGTCTGCCAGCCAACAGACGCGAACGGGAGGCCATGGACTTGGCGGTGGCTGCCCTTCTGGAGTTGGTTCACTGCCCCTCCACCCCCAGCTTTTACGGCCGTTTCCGATCCTGAAACCAACTGGTGGGTTCTGCCCAGTGCTGGATCTCTCCCCACTCAGTCGCTTCCTGCGGAAGGTCCACTTCCGGATGCAGACTCCGGCTTTGTTCTGTGAGGCTCTCCACCCAGGCAACTTCGTCACGTCTCTGAACTTGCATGATGCGTACTTCCGTGTACTCTATCGCCTGTCACACCCGAAGTGGCTACGCTTTGTCTGGATTACGAAAGTCTACCAGTTCCGAGCACTGCCATTCGACCTTTCCCTGGCACTGTGGGTGGTCACCATGGTGACTTGGGGGTTTTGTGGTCTACTGCCATGTCTGTTCTCGTTTCCGAGATGCTCATACCACAGACGATCAGCATTTTCTTTTCAGCCCTTTTCACTTAGTATCTCCCACATGCATATTTTATATGCTTTGTTGTGTCGTTTTGAATTCTACATGTCGATCCCTCTGGGATTAAGAATAAACTCTGCCTTGTCTTATTTCAAAATAATGGAAAACAGTCAAAAATCTTTTGGTTTTCTAGAAACCTTTTGGGATTAAAAAAAATACAAGAGTAACATGAATATAGGAGATAAAGTTGCTGTTTGCTGTATACACAGAACCGTCCAGGTAACATCCAATCCGATGCTGTTGGGTTCTAATTGTAAAGGCATGCACAAAATATTTGTGAATTCGGTGTTAAAGGGAGTCTAACCACCTAGGTACTAAGTTTTGCTGTTCGATAGCGAGTTGCCTATAGTTCGTTAAAAATGTATCACTCTAACCAAAGCCGCCGTCCCGCTGCTACAAATCGATGTCAAAGATGCTTCAGACGCTCTTTTTCCGAAGATTACCGAGCAACGCGCGGAATAACACGAGCTCGCGGGATTCCGGAAGTGACGTTTCAAAGTCAATAACAAAGAAGGGAGGCGGGAAGGAATATGCACTTTGACTCTGGCAGTTCCAGCGATGAAGAAATCGGAAGTGAAATAGTATTTAGGCACATCGAAGTGCAGCCTTATCAACTTGAACCGCTGTAATGTTTTCAGTCGGCCTCGGCTGCGGAATCGCCTGACAGTGTGGCTGATCGGTTGAACACAGACTGGTAAGTCTTACTCTGTCTGCCTCGTCTTCCTCAATCATTCATTACATTCAATGCTTTTACTGTCTTCGGTACTTTGATTTTTTGTTTTCTTAAAAATAAATTTTTATAGAACCATCGAGTATCTTCAAGAAGGTTTGGATTTAAAAATCCGTTCGATAACAACGCACTTTCATGTTTCAGTTAGCTTTATTTTTAAGCGTACGTTTTCCGACTTGTTTTCATCGAGCGCATGAAAAAGATGAACGTGCGTGATTACGACAAAACTACATTCGTTACAATCTTATTGTAATCCATCCGTCATTAGTACCTGCTGTATTTATTTGGTTTTGTTTCACCATCGACTCAGGGACCAGATGTAATTGACATAACCCTAGTAATATAATATTAATTGTAGTAATAATGTGTCTGATATAGGAAATGTTGCCCAGATATTATGGATTCCACCTCATAAAGTATATGCTTGCAGCAACACACTGTGGAAAATAATACAGTCTTTAAGAGCTGAATTTTAAAGCTTTTTTTTTAATGCCATGCATAGGTGTGCATGCGACTACAGTGTTTCAATGCCTACACAAGAGGAGAGCTGCTGCTGAAGAAAAGTTGTACAGATATGGAAGAAAGTGCTGGATAATAGGTAAATTTTTGGCTTGTTTATGAAATTAGTAATAAAATTTAGTTCTCAAGCAGACCTATTTGTTAGTTTTAAAACTCAAAACATTTTAAATGTAGTGGCCTTCTGTGTTGTTTCCTGGGCATGATCATAAAGTCACAGTCAACAGTGACAGCTGGATGTTTTACAGAAACAGATTGAGATTCAAAGCTTTAAACATTTTTAAGATTTGGGGTTGTTTTCTTTTCCCACTGTGTTCAAGGCAGACACTGTCAGTGTTGTAATGTCAGGAGGATAGGATTCCTTTACAGAATATTTTTATTAATTTCTACACTTTCGTGCTGACAACACAGCAGAACCAGTGTGTATTTATTACAATAACATTGGTTCCTTTTAAGGATTTTTCTTGTTTATCACTTTATAAAACCAATTTCCTGAATTTAAAAACAAATTGAAACTCATGAAAGCCTTTGGTTCACTGGATACAGCATGCTTTTACCACATATCTAGCTTGCTGTTCAGTTTCTACATCTTCCAGGAATCAGTCATGTTGGCACCCAACAAAGGTCTTATACAAATAATTAACCCGCTTTTTCTTATGCTTAAATAAACTTATTTTAACCCTCCAAATCTGAGTTTTTTTTTTTAATAATTATTATGTAGGACAGTCTACAATTTAAACAGGAGCAAGAAGAGTAAGAAACAGTTATGAATTGCTTTTTTTTAATATGTACAAGTAATACACAATGTCTACAAATCAAGCATTTCTGTTATACTAGAGATGTTTTCAAGAGAATTACAAACCCGATATAGAATTGAAGTGCACAGCAATTATGGGTAAACTTTTCCTGTTTGTTAAAATCTGTGAATTGTGGCTTTACAAATACAATTAACACTCCATCTTTGCCTGTCACAAAAATCTTTTTTTCCACCATTATGACTTCCCTCACTAAGCTCTAGAGAAATTTCTGCTCCTTAGCTTGTTTAAAGTATAGTAGACAATACAACCTTCCAAAAAGAATCCCAATACCTATTGTTCCAGCATTTAAATCTTATTAAGCAACAAATTTGTCCGTGCTGTATAAAATACATGTAGAGTACTGAATGTAATACTTCTGTCACTAGTGTGTTTAGAATGCTGTGCATTATCATATGCAGCAACTGTAGCCTTTTGGCTTAAATTTTCCTGTTAGATATAGTGTGCCACTGTTGGATTATGTAACACAAACATTTTGCTTTGATGCTTATCAAACGAATGCTGGCATTTTCTCTTTTTTTTCAGAAAATATCGCTACACATCATACAGACAGCTTGTTAGATGGTGTTATGGGATTCTTGGCCGCAGCATTACCACCATGTGCTGTTAATGGAATAAGAATGGCGTTTGCAAGTGGAGAAAATATATACAGAGGCTTCAAATGGCCAAAGCTGTAAACAACTAATAAACAGCCAGTTACTTGCCAACAGCCACAGAAAAGTCTTTCATATCAGCCATCATTACTGATGTACCAGCTGTTTTTCACATTATGATTTTGCAAATCTTGCAGTGTATGTAGCTCTTGGTTTATGTAGCTCTCGTGTCTTCAGTGATATGCAGCTGCCAGTGCAGGCGGCTTCTCGTGAAACTTGGTGGCAGTGAAGCAGCAAGGGCAGCAGGACTGGCAGCATAGTCTGCAAACAACCCAAAAAAGTGATTTATTTTCTTACTCATGAGAATCTGAGTATCCATGTGACTTTCTGTTTATAACGCATCATTTGCAAATGTGAGCCCATTACAAGCCTGACATAATTACAAAATAACTGACCAGGTTAAAGATAAAGGTTGTCCCATCAAGGTGACTAGGGTGTAGAGTGTTTGGAGTAAACCACTTTTAAAATGCCAGGATTGTGAGGAATTTTTTTTTCCATCTTTGCCTTTTCTTTCCCAAGTGTATAATGGCCTACCCATTTGTACAGCTGGGTGGACTGAGGCCAGAGTGCTGCAGCACACTGCCACCATTCCAGCCAGTAGCTATGCTTGCTGCTGCTTACTTCAGGCTTGGATGCCTTCTGTTCTAACCACCCTAATAGAAATGATCAAGGATCAGTTATGAGTCCTTACCATAGAAACATTGTTTCTTCAATATCTTAATGCTGTATTCCCCTCTTTTGGCTTTTGGGAAGTGTACAGACAACTTTGGCTTCCCGTCGGACTCTTTTTCTTCTTCTCGGCTTGAATTTTCGTTGAAGTGCATTGCTGCCAAAAAGGTCTGAAAAGAGACATAAACAGAAGTTGTGATACATTTTTAAATGACATACTGCTGCTACCATTATTAATCACTGAATTTAGATGGACACATCAACCAAATTATATGTACATATCAGAGAATGATAATGTGTTGATCAGTCTGTGTTGTGCATAACAAAGAACACTGACCTGCAGTACATTCCCAGCCAGGAGAATGAGGTGTGCTTTGGGCAGAAATGCAGGATGAGACTGAAAAGACTCCAATCCAGATGTCTGTATACTGGTGACAGTTTCCGAATGTCTTTCAGCAAGTACTTGTTCTCCACCACTCGGCAGACGGCTTCATACTGCTGTGATCCTGTATACATAAATGTATTAGGAAAATATTTTTTTTAATTCAAGGAAATTCATTTCTAAACTGCTCGATGTGCACTCGTTTCTAGCAGATTCACCATTTTCATCGGAGTCCTAGGATTAATGTTATGGTTGTATGGCATGCTGTACTTACAAAAAAATTATTAAATAAAATCCATACCTCGTGTAAACCAAAGTTTTTTTCTGTTGTCTGCTGACAGTGGTCAATGTTCACAGACTGGAATGAGCTGCCCATGGAGTGGCATTTTGATGTGGTGGTTGAGGCGTAACAGTAACTCGTCATGCCCTTCATGCCTATCAGCAATATGGTTGAGCAGACTGAGCCACTTTGCCATCATTGTGTCACTATCACCATCTGGTGCCCAATGTAGATTTGCTCCATAAAGCAACTTTCTCCATTCTGGTTTTGTTGGCCAGCTGGTTAAGCTTCTTGGTGACAGCTGTAATCATTACCACAACTCACCGAAACAGTGAACTACATGTATTTCATAAGACTATTTTATCAGACAATGTAATCTGCATTAGAAAATATAATTTGGAGAATAGACCAGTGACATTATGGATGATTACCATTAATGTATGAACTCACAGTATTGTTTCCTCTAGTGGTATTTCTGAAAAGGCAGGTGAACAAAATACTAATTAAAAGAACTCAATCCTACCCCACTGTTAACTTCATACATCCACTACAATAATAAATACAATGTTACAGCCACATGACTACTATTCTTAAATTGTATGTGCTGTGCCTTGTGTATAAAAACACATGTAATATTTGCACACAGGGCTATCAACTTAAATACAACTTACCTTTGCTAGGCTTATGAGGTCTCAAGTTTGCCATCAAACCACGGTGATGTTGAATGCATGTATTGTGTGTGCCTACTTTGGCATCTTTAAAATTAGATGAAGATGACCCACTTTCTTCACTTACAGCATCACAGTGGATGCTGGGTGGTGCATTAGATGCAATGTTTGCATCATCTACACTGGTGCTGCACTGTGGGATTGGATCTTGGATACCCAGTGTATGGCATGTTGCCTCTTGCACAGTATCACTCACGTGCATCTTCACACGCTTTATTATATCCAGATCCTGCAATGTAAACCACATTCCTACAGTTTAAATTTATATTCCTTCCATAATTGATTGTTGGATGACAAAGCTACCTGCTGCATACTTTGCTGATATGGCACAAGACATTAAATTTTTCGAAGCAGCAATGAAAATCACCTTCAGTGTTTATGTACTCACTTTGGCAACTTGAAGGAAAATACCCCATAAAACCTTGTTTGGAAACTTAAATATTTAACAGTTTAAAAAGATTTCTATTGTTTTGAACAGCCTGATCCTCATTAGATGTAAATGCTTAGCATTACCTCCTGCTGTAATATTCCTTTTTGATTCTTTCATCCCCAACCCCTAATTTAGTAATTACCAACCTGTTTACAAACGAACATATTTATTTAGTGATTTACTACTGTACCTTCATCGTTTCGCTTTTTTTGATCCTCTTTTCCGTCGAAGTCGATAAATTTTTGGGGTGGCAACAGCAGCCGGCGAATGTTTGGACAAAGCAGCTACACATTTTCCTGTTAAAATCCGGCCTCCGGATCTATTATACTGATCCTCGAAGGAGTCTTCGGTAAAGTGAAGGCCACAAATACATTGGTACTTCGTGGGCTGCACAAAGTCTTGCCGTGTCCTCTTTACAAAATTTACCCAAAGTCTTCGGTAATGACTTTCTTGAGGTGGAAAACTGCATGCTAACGCCGCATTTGCTTCCCGAGTGGTTGCCACAGTCGCATACAGCGCACACGCGACCCATAGTTACCACGACTTCACTTTCTGACGTCAGCATTCCGGAAAACCCCTTCAAAGCGAAATCGAGGCTCTCGCGGCGCGTTTCTGCCAGCTAGGCAGGGGGTTCGCAATTCGGTCGCCGATTAGGCGCGTTTGTTCACTACAGGGGCTTTAGACACCAGCTGTAACTATTGGAAACGTCTTAACTAATAGTATCATAATCGTTATTGGTATTGGTTTAGCACTGGTTAGACTCCCTTTAACTTTTGCTTCTGCCTCTCTGTCTCTCATTTGCCTCATTTGCACGTACACAAGTCCAAGCACGCCTTCAAACACTCGCACATGCACACAGCGTTAAATATGCAGTCGATGAAGGTTTTCCCTCGAAGAAACCTTGCTTGCCTGTACAGCCGATATACTGGTATAAAATACTGGTACTGCAGTAAAATACCATTCTGTGTGCTGGTACAGCTTTCTGTACCAGTAATCCCCTCTAGTTTATCTTATTCATTTTTTTTCAATTGCTGTTTGTTGTCTTTGGTTTGAAATTATTTCTTTACATGTATGTAGCATTCAGCTAGGCTTCCAATAAAGTTCCATTCATTGATTTGGTGCCTTCATTTTCCATTCTCTCTCTCTCTCACACACACACACACGCTCTCACATTCACGTACACGCCCACAAGCACGACCACGTAGAGCAGTATAAAATACCGATAGCGGCTTCATCAGTCATATAAAAAGTAGTGATTATTGGCACAACGGAGTGTGCATGGTTCATTGGACTAAGTTATGTGCACAACTGGTGACATTCTGGCATATTTCTCTAGTATAAATTTCTGTCAAAGGTCCTGTTAGACCACGTTCAGACTGAAGTGCCAAATATAAACATCTACAAGGTAAAACAGCTTAAATTTCACGTGTTGAGAGTGGAGTTGATGATACCACCTGTTTGCAGCTGCGCTTGGTGGAGCACATCGGAGCATGTCTGAGTGTGCGTGTGCACATACAAGTCTATACATGCTCAAGCAGCACAAGGCGGCATTCACCACTCTGTAGCATCTTGGCATGTTGATTTATTAATTAAAAAAACCTTTGATCTGCTAAACTCAATACCATTAAAATATTTGGCATTTGTGCCGCATAATCCTTTGCACTAAATTGACTCCTAGATTCCCCCCCACCCAAAAAAAATTAAAAATAACCCTAACAAAGTCACACAAAACATATTGTGGTCTAAGATTGTTAAAGAGGCTGCCCTTTTGCCATTTATCTGCTCTCTGAAAAGCTTTATCAGCTCCCTGAAAAAGTAAGGTATGTCAAGAATTGTGAAGCAGAACTAGCTTTTTCCAAAAGCAGGTAAAGTTGATGACAATAGAAGCTTAATACAGGTATGAAAAAAATTACAAGTGGACAGTTTAGCAATCAGCATGCTTCCCATGGCTGTCAACATAACTCTCGTGCAGTTTTATGAAAGATTTATATTTATATATGCTGGCAATGTTTATCTAGCATGTTCACTATGACTAAGGAATTGAACTTCAAGAATAAACTTGTCCTTATTGCTAAAGCGTTATACAAAGTTGTTACTATACACACACTTCTGGCAAAATCAGTCATCATTCAGTCTCTGCTTTTCCTTCAAAACTAATCAAGTAGGAAAAAAATGAAATTATGTGCAAATAGAGGCATTCTGGGACAAGAAATATATTGAATCTGCATATATCAAACATCTTGCTTCCTTCCATTCCTTTTAAGCTTGTTTGCCAGTTAGACTTGTAAAATCTGAACATGGCAGTGGCTGTGTCAAATTGCATTGCTGTGCCTGTTCCCTAACTGAAAGCATGCAGTCATGCACTCATTTTCTTGTGTGCACATGCACACACAAAAATTCAAACTGTTGCTTTATTTAACAGCGAAGTAATGAATCTTGCCATCCCACAGAACTATGATGAACTGTACAAACAGAACCAGAGTGCGTACCAAAATATGCAGTTTGGGATGTGCAATTGGGAAAGTAGACACGTACTAAAATACTGTTATCAGTAATGCGTTGGACTAAAAATCTTTTATAAATGCTTGGATCTTTGATACAGCAAATACATGTGTAAGCTTTCTGTTTGTTAGTAAAGAGGGGCGTTTTGTTACAAGTCGGTGAAGATCATGTTGACAGTTCTTTTCAGACAACAGTCATGTTATCTCATGCCTTATCTTGAAATATAGTGGAAGCATTTGCTGCTAGGGGATTTTGAGCTACTGCTTTTGCGTATTCTAGGAGGATCCATTACTGTATACAGAGCAAGCTGCCATTTTCATTAAAAAAAATTTCATTCATTCATGAACCAGATTTGAAATGCAGACCCCACCCACCCCTAGCCTTTACTAACCCCTTACCCCAACCCTTGCCTGTTGTCTGCCTGTTAAGTGAGGCAAGGGAAAGTACGAAAGGGAAAAGACTGTGTGGTGATCTCCCTTGCACGGTGATTCCTGTCTATGATTTGTTAAGGGCGTCATTTTTATTCACTTTTTAGGTCTAGGTACAGGGTCGAAATATGGCCTATGAACATCTGTGGGCGAAAAGGAACCAGCATGCTGAATTTGTTATGCATCGGTTCAGATTTGTATAACCTGCAAACCCACAGATTTGGCTTTATATATTAATCATTATTACGTTAAACATTATAATTTGTCTTCATTTGCCAATAGAACATAGCCTTAAAAATAGCAATGGCTGTGTTGTGGACATAATGCGGTATCTTCCTTCAATCGACGAGCAGGAATGCCTTTAGTTTGATTTTACGTGCTGACAGGGCAATAGCTGTTTGCCTATGACTGGTTGATAGTATTTTGTCCAATCCCACAGCAAAGTGCTCTCAGTTGTAAACAACACAAAAATGTTATGAGGCAGATCAGTTTCCTTGACTCCTCTAACACTCATATTTTCATGGGAGTAATTAATAATTACCATTGGAGTAATTAATAATTACCATGGGAGTAATTAATAATTACCAAGAATGGAAGACTCCCTACAACCAGTGATGGCTGCGGTTAATCTGGACAATGTTCAAGTGAAAAGCATAAAATATTGAAAGGCAGCAAAGCAATGCAGACATGATCAAATACAGACATGGCAGTAATAGTTCGGAAATCTGAGGTAGGAAAATGAGTGATTTTACATGAAAATGTGAAGATGGTTTGGGGAAAGAAAATGATCTAAACATACAGAAATAGTGGCACATGGCAACAGGTATTCTGTCATCACCCTCCCTCTGTTTCTACATATTTTCAAAGTTAATTTGCTCATGTGCATCTGGCCACATGCATGCAAACCATTTAAAATTGAGAGGTTGGGGGAGAAACCAGGGCAGGCTCTATGGTTTTATAAAATGAAACCAGAGCAGGCTCTACGGTTTTATAAAGTGGTTATAGGTTCACACCAAAACTCCAGATCTTCTGGCTGTAACTGACATGAAAAGCATAGCAAGATGAAGAGCATATATTCCCACCAGTGGTTTTTTTCCTTTAGCTGCATCAGCAATTGAAAAAAAATTGTCATAATGAATATGAAGAACTTTCAAAAATGAACAGAATGTGGAAACAAGACTCCAAATTTGCATACAATCATGCAAACAAATGTAGATGCATGCACACTCAGAGTGGTTAGAACAAGGTTGGTCTTTCATAAACATTCACAACTAAATGCTAAATATTAAGTATGTTTCACCATATACAAAAACAATATGGAGAACAAACACATTTACAAAAGCAGTGTACAGCTGCTTATGTGCAGATTTCTGCCAAAATTCAGAAAACACAAGTTTTTAATAAACTATATACAAATATACCTCCTCCATCTTAACACAGCATGCGGTAGCTTTTAACAACCACACAAAAATATCTATAAATATTCAACAGACATTCTCTAGCTGCCTGCTGAGGATGCAGTTTCAGCTTAGAGAACATTCCCACAGCTTATCTTAAAGTGACTGGGTCCCCTTCCCCTCAGTCGTCTTTAACCACAGCCAGTTAATTTAGCTGCGAAGGAAAATGTTTTTCAGCACAAATAGTTTACACCAAAAATGCAAGTTCTGATTGTGACTATTACATGGTGCCATCTTAACTCTCTTTAATGTGCAGAAACCAAGTTCCCCCAAACAATGGTTGGGGTGGGGAGGGGGCTCTATCGATTTATTATATTTGCATCATAAAGTTACAAGATGGTGTTAGGAAAAATTAATTTAATCAAATTATAGATTTTTGACATTTGTAGGTTTGTTTTTTATTTTTAAAGGAGACGAGTAGTCAGGGAAAAGACCTCATTATTTTCCTAGTTATTTTGCCGATCGTTCCCAACAACATCTGCTTTACTTTACTTTCATGAGCAGTGTTAACTAATTCTTCGCCCTGTACAAATGAGTATTATCTGCTTAGCAAAAATATAAAGAAAAAGTATTTTTACTGGGCTGCAGCCAGAATTGGGAATTGATTAATATTACAGTTGGGTAATCTTGCTCATGCTCTGACCTACAGTGCCTGTGCATGTCCATGGATGCACACGTTAAGAGTAAGATAAAAGCTGTTTATTTAATGCAAGTTTCTGTGGTTCATGACTTATCACCGAGTTAAAATGTACTTCCAGTGTAAGTGACACGATTTTATTGTTCATCTCCCTCCAACAGGTGACGTGAACGACAGTCAAAGGCAATTCATAATTTCCAGGTCTTCCCTGCATCTGAGACTCCATGCTTGTACAATGGCCAAGAAAACACGTCTGGCTAGACTGCAGCAAGCTCTACTTCATTCAGCATTATGTCCTTGCGACCATGGCTGGACCCCTTTCAGTCGGGAGAGGAGAATCCGTATGTCTGGGTCCATCTTGCTGCAGACTTAGGGAACTTGAAGTCCATGACTGGTAGCAATGTTGCAGCATGCTCGACTAGAATGGTCCAGGTGTGACATATTTCATACCTGTTCCCAAGAAAAAAAAAAAGCTGAGTTCAGCTAGTCGTGAACAAGTCTGAAATGGTAACGGCAGGGATGAAGAAGTATATGATGGTGTAATGGCCCCAGGCAGTTAGAAATCTTTCTGGGGCATTAAAATCATCAATAACTAGGCCTCTGGGCTATTGCGTCTTATGCTGACTGCTGTAGTCTTACAAGGAAGTGAACACCACCTAGGCCAGTGGAAACTGCAGCAGGGTAGTGAATTCTCCAAGTTATTAGCCCTTCAGGAGAGCAAAAATGTTGAAACTTCACCATAACTTAGTCTAATTACTAAAGCATGATTTTTAGAATATAGCAATTCATTCTGAGGGATTTAAAATTGCTCGAACTGATTTTTATATTTTTTTTGGTATCTAAATGTGCAAATGGAAAGAGGGAGATAACCCTTCTGGTTACAAACTTATGACTAGAGACAACATCTTATGGTCACTTTTCCAAGTTACTTTAGAAAGATTACTCCAACAAAGGCACTGGCAGCGCTCAAACATAGCCGTATGCAGACGCATGTGCCCAAGGGAGCTTACCGTACCCAAACACGTAGCAAAGAGAGGGCGGAAAGAAAGGAACTTCGCTATTCTTCACACAGCTAACCCTCGGTGCACGTGTGCATACAGAGAATCCATGTTAATGAAGTCAGCCCGCTCACTAAGCGTGTGTTGACAACTAGGATTCAAAGACGAACACAACATACGACAAATACATGAAATCCTCAGATTGCCAAGAATCTTTACTCTGACCCATTTGCTTATGCACATAAAATCACCCATGGAAAGATTACAGGAAGCATTGTCTTACATCTGTCATTATTGGCTCTGTGAATCTCTGGTTAGCATTTCTTGAGCTCGTCACATCAGCACAAGATGCATCAGATGAGGGCTGTGACTTCTGGACATGTTCTGGTTTGCCTCCCCCTGGATCCCCGTCACCACTTGAATGATCCACTTCAATACCACTCTCTGTTTCAAGGCACATCCAGCGGGACACCAGGAACCATTAAAATGTTAGATGTGAAAGCAGGTTGAACAAAAACAGGATAATCTACTAAACCACACCATGAGGATGTGGACCATGGTCTGAGAATGTGGAAAAGTTTGAAAACAAAAACCCTTTGTCACCCTCCCCTCCCCCCCCCGCCCCCACCTAAAATCAGTGCAAAAGACTGGCACTTTTAAATGAAATTTTAAACTATTTTATGGCTTACACACAAGCATGCGCACACATATACACTCACACGCGTGTGCACACGCTCTCACGCATGCACACTCTGAAAAAATCCCTGAGTGCTCATGATTTGCTTGCAATTCTATGTGTGCATAAATAAAACAGTGATACTCATATGCACACACATGCATACACGAACTAAATAACAAGCTACTAAACAGAAAGACTAGCAAGAAATTCATATCTAACCGTTTGACAGAAGAGACTGGCGCTGAATACGTGGATTGTCTATGGGGTCAAAGGCCAAGTTGAGTGACCCAAAGAGACCCAGACTAGAGTGACTGCTGTTGGACGAGCTGTTACTGCTGACGGAGATGATGGAGTGAGGCCTTTTCGTGCCGTTGCGCAGGTATTCAAAAGATGACACAGCAATGGAGTTTCGTGTGCGAGCTGAAAATGATATCGGGTGGGCGAATATATTTTTTCTGAATCCACTCTCGGTACCATAGGTGACTATTGTAAAGAGATGTAACAAGTAAAATTTTCTTCGATAAGCCATCTTCTGATGTGTATGTTGTCACTGTTCATAGAGAAAGGGTGTGGGGGGGGGAGCGGAGATCAATGAATGTAATAAAAAAAACCCGACGAAGATGGAGATCTGAGACTAACCTCCACGACTAGGTAGGTCAATATTAAGAGACCGATCCTGAATGTTATCACAGCTGGGTTTGAGATCCAGGCAGGGCTTGTTGCCTATCCCCATTGATGCCATCTCATTGATGTGAGATTCTATGGCAGAAAAGAGAAATTTTCACCATATGAGATTTACAGGAAGAGGATTTTGTGAAAACGTCCATATGCCCAACAAACAAAGCATCTAATAAATGTACTCTAACACACTGCTTAGATATTTGTATAATTTTGTTAGTTTGATATAAAAATAGTGATATTTTCCATGCCCCAAATGTCTGCACCCATCTATCTCCTGGATCAGACCAAGAAGGAATAAGATTTTGCCGTCACCTCTGTTTTTGAGAGCTTGCTGCCAGAGAAGTTTCGAGATGTCTTGCACCCAGGCACGCTTAGATTCTGAATTAAGTGCCTGCAGGATGTAGTTTTCTCCTAGGGTTCTTCTCCGGAACCAAATCTCAAACTTGTAGCCACTGTCCCCACAATTTTCAGTCAAGCCGATGTCAGCCATCTTGAATAAATTGAAAAATAAATGATTTCTAAAATTACTTGTCATGGAGGTTGCACTAGAGTATGAAAAAAATTGTTACATGGTAATCAAAACAACCCAAAATATTTAGTCCTGAATGCATCCAACCCTTCCTTTACGTTTGCAAGTGGGGTATGGAACTTTTCAAATATAAAAACAAAGATCAAAAGTCCTCACAAGGAACTTAAAGTTATTTGCATTTTAAACAGCTCAACCAGCAAATTGATCACGATAAACATGTTCCAGCTATAGAAAATGCATGAAAATGCATGCTATCTTTCTTGCTTCAAAACTATCAACCTTTCAATCATGAGCCGAAGCACTAATTTCTGCATCCTTTATGTCATTACCTTGAAGCTGTGTTTGTAAACGTAAATGTCATGCTGACCCTGTCGGCCACGGCGAGTCTTGCTGAACAGAATGAGATCTTCAAACAGGAACACCCGACGCATCATTTTCTTTCGACCCTGGAAGACCAGGAACTCCTCCTGTCGTAACAGCCTCCCTTGCTCTTGGAGGTTGACCTGAAATATGATCCCGCGACCTTGCAGGTTTACTTGTGATGCTGAGGACACTGTACCTAAAGTGTGTCCAGATCTTCTGAAGACAGGACATCCAGCAGTTTTGCCAAGCTAGACTACTTGCACAGTGACCAATGGATCAGATAAATGTCCTTTTCTATTCTTTAGCCAAATTAAAACATTCAAGCATTTAACTAGCCAGTTACAATCAGGGCATATCAATGCAGACAAGAACACACGCATGCGCACACATAAACACAAAAAACTTTTTCGTTCACACCCACTTACATCACATTCTCGTAAAGAATCCATGGCCAAGAGGTCGTTGCCATGGCGAAGCTGAAACCTGACCATCGCCTCAGCAGCCTGCAAACCAGCAGTCATTGATGTTCGGGTCAATCTCACAGGGACACGGGGACCGACTTACTTTTGCAGATAACGCTGCTGCTTTGAAAAGGTTTCTTCAGTAAAGATTTAAAACTCTTTTTTCACATCAAGAAAAAAAAAAGACTTGGTTTTGCCCCCAGAAGATCCCTTTAACACACTGCCAAGTGAAAAATTCCTGTTTACATGTCCAGACCCATTTAGCAACACGACAACATCACAGCGTCCAGCTGACCTTGAGGTCTGCATGCTCTGCTTCGGAATCTGGACACTCCTTCAGAATTTGTTTCAGCAGCAGGCCGTACTTTCCCATGCGCTGCACAGGCTTCAGAAGGTACGAGGCTAGATCCATGCGGTCACCAAGTTCCAACTGCTTTTGCTAAAAAAATATAAAAAAAAAATAAATTGCAATATTTGATGTGACACAATTGTAATATTTGATCTGACATGTGCATGCCCTCACAGAGATGGCTTCACCATAAAACAATGTCACAGAATGGGGGAAAACCCCAAACAAAAATCTGAAACAGACAAAAGCATGCAACTCTGAGCCAAAGAGGGAATTGACAAGAGAAAAGGGACAGAGGGAGGGAGGACAAGAGAGAGAGATTAAAGACTGATCAGAGAAGGGAGGAGATCAAGAGCCGTGTGTGTGTGTGTGAGAGAGAGAGAGAGACAGGGCCTTCCTTTTAAAAACAAAAACAAAAAAAGCCCCCAGACCTTTCAAACACTGGGGTGGGGTAAGGGGATTGGGCTTCTTCATGGGAACAGATTTTTTTGGGAACTGGGTGTGAACCATTCCTGGCCTTGATGAGGCAGGCAGCATGGGTGAGCATGCATGCATGTGCGTGCATGGCCATGTGGCCTCAAGCACAGGTGCTGTGCATGTGTTAATGTACGTCACACACATGGGCTGTGCTCATCCATTAGTGTGCCTGCTTTCAAGTGGAAGTTTCAAACAGAAGATATACAGGTACATTATTCCTTCCCAGCACAAGTCACAGAATGCTAAAAAAAAAAAAAAAAAAAAAAGAAAAAAAAAGAAGAAAGGTTTGACAGGCTTATGTTTTGATAGTTTTAGTTGTGTTTCCACTCCAGTTGTTTGCATCTTTACCTCAACCTATTTTAACAGTGCAAATTACAAATGAGTGTGAAAGTGCAGAAGTTGCAGATGAATGGGATCGCAGGCAAGAAGCTGATGAATTGCACAGAGATGCACCAGTAATAATTAACAAGCATTCATACACACATGCATGTGAACACACATTAGGTAGTACTGTGCATCATCCACCACACACAATATATGAACTGAGACAAATATATGCGCACAAAGAAGAAGCATGCTTACATGTATGAACAGACACAAACTTTACAATGCACTTTCAAAGGGAAAAAAACCCATATGCAAAGATCCCCCCCCAACCAGAAATGGTGGTGCAGGTTTGTTGCCAAAGCTATAATGACTTGTGTTTGTTAAGGCAAACTGCCCATACAATGCCCGAGAGGCTGACAGACCCTCGGGCAGCAATTGCACCTCCAGCCCTTTGGCACAAGCATGTCAGTCAACAGGAAACTGGCTGCAGCCAGAATGAGGCCTCGAAAATGAGGCAGTGTGTCCAAATGATGGAAAAGCAACACAAGGGGAGGTAAATACAGGTTATGAGACCAAGAGAGAGGTAAAGAGTGCCCCCCACCCCCCAAGCTAAGAAGTGAAAAGTGTCCTATCTAATGAAGCACACATCAAACATAAAAGATTTTCTGTCATTTACTGTTCAACTTAGTAGGAGCACCTTTGCTGCCAACAAGTATTTCAACTTTTTAAAAGATGAGACAAAAAAAGAAGCAAAGACAATGATGACAGAAAAGGAGATGTGAAGATCTTGCTTGAAGACTGTAATCTCACTAACCAGCTAAATACTTTCACATTGGATTTGCAGTACATCACACCCGCACACACTGGCAGCATGACATGTATATCTCACTAGCATGTTTGCATATGCACACAGTTACATGCATGTACAATGTATATTCAAGCTATGTTCAGCTATATGCTACAGTTTTATACAAATTTTAGCCATCATAAAGAAAAACCAACAACAATAAGGTTTGCAACAAATATTCTGAATCCGCACACTAACCCTGAAGAAATGCTTCCCCAGCTCCATCATTAGGTCGTCGGACTTGGGTTTGTTCTTGTTGTACATAGTATACAGGTGGAAGTCATTCTCCTGTTTACAAAGAATTCTTCATGCCAATTCATCGTTGTGGAAACAGCATCACCTGAGCATCAAACTACGAACTGCATGGATATCCTTGTGCTATCATGTGTCTCAACATGTCCAAATATAATAAATTCTTACTTCCTTGGAGACTAACTTAATTGCTTGGAACATATGCATGTACTTATATATGTAGGCATGTAAGATGCAATCCCCCCCCCCAAAAAAAAACTGCTCGAAAAAAGATTTATGGTCACTAGTAATTTATTCTCTTTTTAGTAGGATTTTTTTTAAAGGGGGTGGGGGAATCTGTTCTTTGAATCTGGTTCAAAAGCAAATTAAAAACTCATCAAACCATAAACTAGCTGTTTGTTCAGCACACTAAAACATCTGAACACCACTACGCTACAAAGAACATTTTCTTGTTATTACAGCCCCTTGTCTTCAGACTTTGGGTGTTATATCTGCATATCCTGCTGCGCACATCATAATAAAAACACCAGAACACATTTGAAAACTCACGTGACGCAGGAAATAGTGGCCAACGAGATAGGGGTTCAGCTCACAGCACTCCAGCTCCCGCAGGAAGAACTGTGAATGGAACTGGTAGATCTTCTCAACGTTGCCAAAAATAACATTGCGCTTGCCCCGCAAGGCCTGCGGTACGTCCTGTCGATGTAGCTCCGGAATGTAATTCTCAATGACGTACTGCAGCGAGCGGACGTAGTCACGTTCTGTCTGAATCATTTCGCTCATGATGAGCAACACAGTCCTGGGGAAAAAAAAAGGCCACCATCAACTGCTGAGTCAGCAAACAGTGGCCCCAGAAAGAAACTAAGAGACTGTGGAAGGGGAACAAGGTGTGTGAACAGTTTCACTAGACGACAGAGCCTGTCTTCGTACCCAATAGACATACTCTGATCAAGCAATCTCTGCTGCTTGGTTCTTGTCAGAAAACAAATGAAACGTCGACTGATTTATCGTGCAAAACAGAACTTTTCATTCACATACATGCCTGCATGTGCGACCGACACACATACACACACACACAAGTGCGCGCACGGGCATCCCCAAACAGGCATGCACATACGCACTGCACTCACTCACTGACTCACACTCACACGTGTGCACACGCTTTCACATAAACCACTGCGAAATCAGAGCTGCATTGCAACATTTTACGTCTCGGCAAGGGCAATGACATCTAGAACAGTCTACACCGTCATATTTTACAGGTACAATCTGTTCGCTTTTGTTGTTGGTGCGTAACTACCTTCTACTTTTCATTTCAGCCTCTGAGAGACGTAGATCTGCCATAGGTCCCGTGGGGGTGGTTCGGGAGGGTTGATGAAGATGGGTGTTGACAGGGACAGGTGTCCAGCTAGTTGTCGTCTTGCCCTTGACGCTCTGATCGCAGTCCTCGTCCTCTTCATCCTCCTCTGGCATGCTGCAGCCAAGCACAAGCTATGTGAACGACAAGAGAAATATGTGCATGCATGCATGCGTGAGAGAGAGAGAGAGAGAGAGAGAGAGAGAGAGAGAGGGACAGACAGAGGGTGAAAGCAGTTTGAACTGTGGCAACTGAAAACCTTTTGGAAACAGTAGATCTTTAATTTGAGACAGACAGTTACGTGATTCGCTAAAGCATCCGTTACACAATACCTGGGCAGGCTGTCCGAGCTTCCCGTCAGGATGCTGAGGGTCTTGTTGCTATGTTGCTGTTTGAGTTGCTTCCCGCTTGCATCTGCTTCTTGATCCTCGCCAGTGACAGGCGTAGTGATGAATGGAGCAGGAGCTGTGCTTGCACGTTTCAGAATCTTCTTAACTGGCTGACGAGTGGACGACGAAACTGACGGACTGGATGAAACGATGGCAGAACTACCAGCTGGGAAAGGACTGGATATGGTTCGACCCAAAGTCAGCTTGGCGGTGCCGAAAGGGACAGACGATCTGAAATCTGCCAGCTCAACAACCTTCCTTGGTTTTTGGGAAAGTTGACTTGACGGGGCAGGAAAATCTGTACTGGACTCGCTTGCCAAGGACCTGGTTAACACTGGTGCATTATCGTCATGCAAGATCAGATGCCCCGTTGGCAATATGTCCAGACAGGGGCTGCTGTTTCTTTTAAAGTGGGAAGGCCGTGAATAGGTGTTCCCATAGAGGTCTGACCACAGCTCACACTCTTCCCTTCCAGGAGTACTTGTTTTCCTTGGCTGCCAGACTGGAAACGTGTCCTCTTCAGTCCCATCTTCCTCCCTGGAAGACCCACCGTTCATCACCATCTTAACAGACAGTTCGTCACGGACAGCACTGCCATGGACAGGCGACACAGCATCAGGAAGGTCCAAACCTTTTGGTTCTGACGGCTCCAGCACTGCTCCGCCACCACTGTTCCTCGCCTGCTCGGATGTCAAATGGTCCTTGGCCCGCCGCAGCGTGTTCCGGCGAAGCAGCAAGAGATGGTAAGTCTCCTGACACCTGGCTTTGGCCACCCGGCACTGTTCCAGCAGCCTGTCATTGTGCAGCAGCTGTGCGGTTTCAATCATGCGGCAGAAGATGTCATCGCACATAGGCGGATGTTCCTGCAGGTACTGCTCTAAGCTGTTCAAAAGTTTTTTCAGTCCCGAAGTGCTTGCACAGTGCTCCATCTTCATGGAGGCAACATACTTCATGGCCTCCAACGCCCACTCGTAACTCTGAAACCACAATTCGGCCGTTTATACAACATTTTAATCTCTGAAACCACAGTTCGGCCGTTTATACAACATTTTAATCTCTGAAACCACAGTTCGGCCGTTTATACAACATTTTAATCTCTGAGACCACAATTCGGCCGTATATACAACATTTTAATCTCCGAGACTACAATTCGGCCGTATATACAACATTCTAATCTCTGAAACCACCATTTGGTCATATATACATTTTCATGTCTCCTGACAATAATTGGTACTAATAAGTGGATAAGTCTCACAGATCAGCTTCCACGTAAAAACCACCATTTTACAGTATCTGAGAAAATATTTAACAAACAAATGCTAGCCTGAATTTAATGAATTAATGTGATTTAATCTGAGACTCATCCTAATGTTAGTTTCAATTCACTGAAATATCATTGTAACAGAACAGCATAGTATCCTCTCTCTTACTGCACCGAAAAAAGGTCAACCCTCCCTAACCCTGCCCCCAGTACACATGCACAAGCCTATGTGAAAACGACCTTCTGCCATTGACTGTCCACCATCTTTCAACTGCTGGCGTTTTTGCTCAGGCGATGTACAAACGCACCTACGGCTGCATGTATGCACGTGCACATATGCATACACTTTCTCAGTCACACACCAGCAGCTGTACTTGCATTCACTGTCTTACAAACACATCCCCACAACACTAGTCGCTGGACTGTACGACGCTCATGTCCGCTCAATAGAGCTCCCAAGGTAGGTTCAGCTTCTAATATTTAAAGCTATTTTTATAAACAAAAAATATTAATGGTCATACAACCCAGGCCAATGACAACCAGACGAGCTGCCTCCAAATTCTTACAGCTTAAAAAGAAGACGTCAGATATGATTACAGGGGACCCCATAAAAGGCGCTCAGGACTTGTCCCAAAACTTTATGTTTGGTTTAAATACTGAATTTTACAAGTACTTTTGGTCTGTTGCCTCGGTGCCTGTGGTATCCATTACTGAAATTTTGCTGACAACTTTTCCCCTCTGTTCTACTTGGACCCCCCATTCCGTTGCCCCCCACGCCGGTCCCTGGGCTTGTGTCAATGGCGTTCCTACCTGCGGGCCACTCAATTACCTTAAAACTGCTGTCAGACACGAGGCCAAACAAGCCAGGCCAACAACTCGCAGCAAAGTGTGGGCTCTCGCCACGAATGTCTGGGCTCTTTTGTCTTGGTTGAAAATAAAACACAACTCGTTGTCACTGCACATCCTCTGCCCCTACCCCCATCTCCCCCAGGCACAACAGCCCTCCCTCCCTCCCTCAGGCCTCTTCTTACTGACTGCCGAAGCCTCTGGGGCCGAGCGTGCGACTAGCGGAAAGTTTATCCAGGCCTGCACCAAGCAACCTGGCTTTTAAGTCAACTCTGTCGTTAATGAAGTTAGTTCTTCCCATACAGCGGCGGGGGAGGACCTGTGCAAAGCCCCGGCCTTGACATCCTGTGAGAAGCGACCACTTGAAAAGGGAGGATTAGCAGAGAAAAGGGAGAGCACAGAAAGCAGAAGGGGCTAGCGAACAGCGAAGGCGCAGGCTTGTTGTCTTGACTTTCAAAGCCCACGGCCAGCAGTGGCATTATCTTCACCAGGCGGTGACAGGTTAAAGCAACAGAATGGAAGACGGGGGCGGGGGGTGGGGGTGGGGAGATGGAGACAGTTCGCCCTCCGTCATCAGATTTTCACGCACGCTCGTTTCCAATAACGACGATCCAAGCCTCTGTCACGATTACAAACAAAAGCGGCTGATTTCGTGATTATTTTATTGGCCTTAGCAGCTGCACACTCGAAGGGGAAAATACTACCGTGCTGTGATGCTCTCTGGGTACGGGACTGAGGGGCTCCTCTGGTTTATCGGCCCCTTAAAATGTGAAAATAAAGGGCTGCAAGAAACTTGATCGTTCTCTGCTTCTGGGCTCACAGCAACATCTGTCCTCAACCGGCCCTGTCGCGCCCACCATGACTTCTGTTTTGACGACCTAGCGTACGTAAGTTTTACTTCAATTATCGCTTTGTCGCTGATCCGGCAAGCGTAATTCCCCCCCCCC
>SMGT01009887.1:37019-47292 GCA_004794575.1 Lanistes nyassanus | reverse complement strand
GGAATGTCGTCCAGACAGAGCTAATGCGCAAAATAAACGAGGAAAATACTGTTTCGTCTGATCAGCCACGCGCTGTACATTTGGACTCCAGTTATGAATAAATCCATCAGACGTGCACGTATGCATATGCTTTACCGACACCGCAGCATAACCTGATTTTTCGGTCTCCCTCCGGACATCTTTACCTGGCTACCTGCGCGTACGCGTGGATTTGTAAACGCATGCGTGTTCTACCATGTGTTCCTGGGTCGTCTTGCATAAGCATTCGGCAAGCCACAGTTCTGACAATTCTCAGGTTAAAAAAAGGGAAGGCAAACGACAGGGACAGACACTGTAATCAGAAGGTGATGACGATGCGAAATGTTATCCCCTGACAGTTTACAGGAAGGCGTAAATGGGTTTTCTGCCTAAGAGCTATTTCCCTGGTCTTCCCTCTTTGTCCCTCTCGGATCTCGCGACCTCACTGGAGCTCTTTTGTTACTATCTCGCGTCGCTCGCCCTATGAAACGCGCCCCAGCCAGCGCCCTCTTCACGCGCCTCCAGGCTGTCTGGGGGTCAGCGAATGACCGTGAACGGGGATTCCTCGGCCCTGCCCTTCCTCACGGGCCCGGGGGAGACTCCCGGCATTTTGTGGGCCGGAGGATACACTGGATTTAGGCCTTACTGTGTGTTACGGGGACACGTCTCCCTGTTGCGCAGAGGCTTGGTGGATAGGAGGCCAACAAAACAACAGCAGTCCTGTTGTGCCGATGCTAAATTCGTCATTACCGCGTCTGCCACTCTGTGGACAGTAGATCGTCGACACCCACTCTGTCAATGTGGTCGGAAGCACTGGTGATGCATCACGGGATGCTCGCCACGCCCACCTCCCCTGCCCTACCGCTCCATTTCCATAGAAGTCTTGGATCACTTTCCCGGGAAAACAGCTGTCTCAGCTACTTCTCCAGCCCTTGCTAGCAGACCCTCACGCCAAGACCTATAACCCACTTGCCTTCTGTTTGTTTTAGCTATGCTCTCGTGAAAAGCATTTCTCTCAGAAGTTACATGAGCGTTAGAAGCCCCTTACCACACGAAAAAAAGTGCAGGTAAATTGCAAGAAAGAAATTGCCGACCACAGCCTGCCGGAAGTGTTTATGCTACGGGGGCTGACAAAGCAGAAGGAATTGTTTGATGCCACACAACGTCTCTCACCGCCTCACTTTCCTGTAAATGAGTTAAGATTTATGTCGTGTTTTAATCTACCGAGGCACGGGATAACTTCGGGTTTGGACGTCGATGAGGAATCGTGAAGTGGTTGAATAAGGATCAGCATTTCGCAAGTCGTGTTGTGTGAGCTTCGAAGCTGACTTCTGCAGGCCACCCATGCTCATCATGGCAGAAATGAAACAAGGAGGAAAAGGTCTTTTTTAACATCGACCTTGCATGCATTTTCAATAAATAAATAAATAAGACTAGTAGCATGCAGTATAATGCACAGCATACAAATCAGAAAATCTCTCTCCCTCCAAACTCTCAGCTATCTCACCCATGTTACGGTTATCATACGACATTGTACTGTATTATTATTTGATCTATTACAATTTTTTATATTGGTAGTTAAAACTGTTCTGTTATTGCGACTCACGCCATGATGCATTATATGTTGATGGTGTCACCAGTTCAGGGGTATTGTGCATATTGTTTAGATAATTTTGAAAATAACCTATATTTAAACCAAACGTCTCCCCAGTGAAAGTAAGGGCAAATGTTTGCCTGCTCTCCAGACTTGAACACAACGAACACTATTGTCTTGCAAGTAAAATAATACTGAAATATTACAGTTTTTCTCTACTCACTTGTTTCATGTCTTCTTGAGATGTTCCAAAAACGCCAGTTAACTGTATTTTTTTTTAAAGTATGAGGGAAAGAGTTTGCAACAAAACACGTATGTACCAGTTGTGACATTCCACGCCCACAAAGTCACAAAACTAAAAATATGAAATTCTGTGCTTAGGGTCTCATAAAATTCCGACTTCGCTCGAAAGATGTCCCTCACAATACACACTCAAAGAACGAGAGCGAAAAGCCTGTCCACAAGGGGAATGATCCGGTCTGATGAAATCCAACCACTTTTTCTCTTGCGGACGATCGCCGAGAATAAGTTATCGCTAAGTTTGTTGGACTTGGTCGGACCATGCGAGGGACTGATCCCCGATTCCCTCACCACACACCAGAAGTTTCACAGCATGCAATTTCTTTTTGACGAGGTCGTACTTTTTTCTTTATCTTCCTCTCAAAACGGACAAGTCATCTGCCTTCTACACCTCCCCCTCCGCACACACACAAAGGAAAAAAAAACCTACTCAAAGACCAACACTCTAAACATTACTGCCTTTGTGGCTTCACAGTCAAGTCATTCTTGTCTAAATCTGATCAACTCCATCGTTCATTCTTGCCTAAATCTGGTCAACTGTGCCTTGGTTGCAAACGAGTCTAAACTAACACAGCCGATGCCAACCAGCTTCTTTGCACTCATCACTACGGCGGGACGAAAGTTAACCTGCGCATTCTGCTTCTCAGGCAAACCAATGGTCAGCTGGGGAAAACCTTTTTTCGGTCGTAGTGAGCGCCAGTTTCGTCCCGTGGCTTTACAGTTATTCTCCCATCTTTCACTTCTCTTTCCTTCTTCCCTCACCAATATTTCGGTGCCTTAATTTGTCCTTCATTGATCTTTCCAGTTCATTTATTCTTCCTTTACTGATCTTCCGATTCATTCAGTTTCCTTCTTTCATCACAGGTCTTCTACTTCTGACTGATCTGTCAACAATAACCAGAGTGCCTGGCATCGACAGTAAAATAGCACCAAAGAGGCTGGATAGGAGAATGGTTTGGTGAGCGAAATTCAAGATATCATCCCCCATACTTTCCCCAGCCGACATCTCTACAGCAGGCGTTGTTCAGACTTAATCATCTGAGTGCGATGATTGCAGAAAATGTATCTGTAATGATACTACAACGCGACAACAATCGCAAAATTCATGGGACAATTCCGAGAAATGAGAATATGGCTTCTGCAAGGAAGGAGTGAGCGTCAAAGTGGTGCCAAAGGTCAGAGAAAATGCGACATGCAGGGAAACTAGCGCACAATAAACTGTCTTCAAAAAGGTAAACGGTCAGAAATCGGGAACACAAGTAAATTTGCTGACTGGTAACTCGGAAATCGAAGGAACAGCCAGAAGTTTATCATGGTATATATACTTATTATATATGATAACCACAGGCGTAGTAACTCAAAACAGATACAGGGAGTTTTACAGTGTGTGTGTGTGTGTGAGAGCGGGTGGCGGTGGGGCAGCACTGAACTACTGTAACAGCGACAGGCTTCTATGTACTTGGTACTTTTATGAATTCATCTCTAAATTTGTATTTGGAAATGAAGATTATGCGACAGAAGTACACCAGATTCATATGTGTATATGTAAGAATGGGTACCGCAAGAAATACTTCTCAGAAGTCACCCAGAATTCATTCAAAACAAAACGTCCCATGTACGTCATATTGGAATTAACTGGTTTTTGAACAATCACTCCTAGCGATTCAAAATAACATGAACACGGCATGTTACTACACAGAAGAACAAAGAAATACCAATGTGAAGATGCACAAAAGAAAGTTTCACACTAAGCTAGAGAATTAGCAAGTGATAAAAATGGAACTGTACGTTACCGTGTCTGGGTCAGAGTACACAGGCATAGCTGTCGATAATTATAAAGTTAATCAACCCCTTCAGAGGACGTCACACCCGTGGATGGCCGACAACAAAAGCTAATCTTTTTAAAAGTCGCATCAGCTTTCTTCTACACTGTATCGGAGGTGAGTAGCCAATGGCTTCAAGATCTTTTCGCCGGCTTAACGCAAGTATACAACAGTTCGCCGTACACTTTGCCTCATCGTCAATGAAACTGTAGGCTGGACCCTACAGGTCCACCGTGTAGGCGTCTGATGTCGTCGGGGTGGTGCACATCCGATCGCCGACACAACGTCGACTGAAACAGCGAGCTCGACGCGCGCGCTAATGTCCCCTCATCCTCAAACCCCCGCCCGTACCGCCTCCTTTCCCTGCCACTTCTCTCCCCATCCCCCCTCCTTTTGACCCTACCAGGAAGGAGGGTGTGAAGGAGGTGGACGGGAGGCCACCACAGGGGTCGAGAAGGGTCCCCCAAGGTGCTTTCATGAACTTCTGCCAGATCAATATTTGGAACGCTGACAGTGTGCGGGTTCGAAGCAGACCCGGCTTCAGGGGAGGAAAAGAAGAAGAAGAAGAAGAAGAAAAAAAAAAGCGAAAAAGGAAACACTAAAGATTAAGACAAAGAAAAACAATAAAAGGAAGGTGAGGGGGGGGAGAAAATAAAGAGGGACAGTCAAGGGACGGCAAAAATTAAGCTGGATCTAGAAAAAAAATGTGTGTGTGTGTGTAACTTCATTTTTTCGCTCTCTGCCACCCATCTTTTTTTCCTGACGAAGTTTCCGTGAACAGAGAAATTACTTCTACAAAGACTGTCAGCAACAGGACACGCGCGCGTCGGAGGGCTCAAGGATAATGAGGGGTCTGGGGACGCTGGGGGTGGACGAGGTAAATGTACCACAAGAAACAATCACTCAATGAGAAGGCGTCCTCTGCTTTTTGGGCTGGTTTATCTTCTCTCCTCTCTCTTCCCTCCCCCTCCCACACCCCAGCGCAGAGAAAGCAGACAATATTGAAAGAGCTAAACTGCAAAACAAGCTCCAACCATGGCGAGTAAACACGCGATATCCCTTTGACCACCGTCCTTTCTCAGCATTGCCCCGAACTCCCAGCCGCCTAGAGCAGCGGAGGTCCGGAGCCAAGCATCTTCATTGTGACAGTACTGACTACATCATGCTGTCACAGATATTCTTTATTCTTTATCCTTCTTTATTATGTCTTGCACATCTAGCTGACAGATGACATTACGTCTATGCTGACGTACGCCGCCGTGTGCTGTTACAGACATACCAGCCAGATGCAGCACAAAATCCCTCAACTGCCATATTCAGCGATTCTGAAGCTGTCTGTTACCGTGATTATTAACTATTTGCAGTTTTAACTGTCCGTGTTACCGTGATTATTAACTATTTGCAGTTTTAACTGCCCGTGTTACCGTGATTATTAACTATTTGCAGTTTTAACTGCCCGCGATATGGCCCCAGTGGCTGGCAACAACAAATCTCCCCACGTTTTCTCTTCCGCGCGTGCGTAGACCGCCTCGACCGGTGGTGCAGCGGTTAAGGCGGAAGGTTGGCAGTTCGCGCCCGCCGAGTCCAACTAAGACTTCAAAAGTGGCAAATCGTCAAATCGAGTAGCTGCATTTTTCACAGGGAACAGTACTAGGACGGGTTCGCACAGTGTCAGTGCAATGTGATTGTGACAGCAGCCCCAGTGTGGCAGGAGGTTATAACTTGTCCCAAACAGCACCATTCTGATATTCACATCGTTTGCGACTGGACGTTAAGCAATAAAAACCAAAAATCAACCGAGCGCGCGTGCGTGCATATAAGTCAGAGAGAACTTTCAGTTTTATTGATATGCGAAACTAATTTTGTAAAACTAGGTATATCAGAATGACTGCTTGTTTTCTTCACAAGGGCTGATAGCCTATTCAGTCTAGTTTCTCTCACGCACTCACGCAAGCAAGCATACCCAAGGCAACCTTTTGCCCTGTCATACTCAAAAGATTAGAGTGGAATTTGCTTGTGCCGTAAAGATGACGAACGATAACATAAACGAAACAAAACAAACCAACCCAACGCATCATGGGGAAAGCCTTAATTCTTAATATGTTTTAAGAACCAAACTATAAGAGTCTCGTCTTGCGTGTTTTCTTGTTTTGGCGCCTGCGAACTGTGTGTGCGTGCATGAGCATTGGTCCACCGAATACTTTCATGTTTGATCAAAAAGTAGCCAAGCCATGTTCCACCCCTACCCCACCCAAACGAGGTCCGAACCCTCATTGCCCGACAATCTGTACACTCACTGACGAAATCCATTTCCAATAAGTGCCAACGAACCTTTTCGAGCAGTGAAACTATCTAGCATGCAGGCCACCCACCTTGTCCAGCAGACCGTAGCAGCGGACCGTGCCCTCGATGCGCTCATGAGTGTCCTCCAGCTGCACGGTGAAAACCTGAAGCTGCTTTCTCAGCAGGCGAGCCGTGTCCTTGTAGCCCAGGGCGCTGTCGCTGAACGTCTCCGACTGCGCCAGCATGCTGGCCTCCTCCACCAGGTCGTTGCCCTTCTCGACGTGCGTCTGCAACAGTCAGGGTAGGCAGTTCGATTCTGCATGGGAAAACCAGTGGAGGTGAGTTTCACCCACCAGAAAACCGCACGTGACGCGTGCAGGTGACGTACAAGCCCTGCGCGGTCCACAGACTCTCAAGACGCGAGGACCTCAAGGGATGTGATGTGTTCTTACAGTCCTAAGCAGCGAGCTCTAACTGTATGGCCCAAGGGTGTAGACGGGTTCTGCTTACCGCGACCATGAAGTATGTACTAGCCAAGACTGCACATGAGGTCATGCTGGCTGTTCTAAATCACCGGCCATGGCCCATTTTACCTTCATTTCTAGTGACTTTAAGAAGAAGGGAACTGACATCCTTTGCGGAACAGTATAAACACATTTGGCTGGTACGTTATATCGCATGTATTGGTAGTCAACATGGCGTCTGATGACGTCAACCTAAACCCCTCTATGATGCGCTTAGTTGAAATGTGGGAGGAAAAAGTCGGTCATACTGGAATTGCATTGTATTTAGAAATTAAAATGGTTTATTGCTGTGCAGGGGATGCAGCAATAAATATTCTACTGTGCTCTGCAAAGAAGAGGTACTAAGATTTCATGCGTAAGTATTTTTTGTTACTTTTGTGATAATTTTGAAATTATATCCCGTAAAAAAGTTATTACTTTATAAACAGTAGCTTTTAGACAGAAAATATGCATCCAAATAATGACATGCACTGCTAAAGAAGTGCAGAAAAAAGTGTTTTAATATTTACAATCCTAAATTGATTTATTCGTAGCGACGACGGCAAAGATATAATTTCAAGTTTCAAGATGGCGGAGTTTTTCTCTCTAGAAGACGATGGTTATTTAAGAGGGACAGTACTTCCACCTGGCGGTGATTTCGCAATGTAGGGGAATGGTTTCCTGTCATTAAGCTATATATAGGACTGAAACAAACAGCAGACTGATGGCTGTGCGGACAGGCAGTTTAATGTGCGGGGAGATGACCAAATGGAGTTTGCACAATGTATAACGCCAGGATATAATCACTGGCCACACATGGATTCGAACCAGAAATCTTTTACCTGCTAGTCCGCAGCTCTACCGACTGAGCTATTCAGGCCCCTCTAATTAGCAGCTGACGACAAGACGCTCTCCTGTTATAATAAAGTTCAGTGGTCCAAAGTAACGACCTATCTTCTCTCGCAATCCTTGTGCCCATGAAACTCTCTTTTAAGAATCGGCAGTTAAAAAGCTTTCAAATTTGTTATATCCCCTACTATTCTTGCAATGACTTAGCGTTAACCAACCAACAGACTGACAGACCGTGTGGTGGTGCCCAGGGATTGAAGTATTTCCGAAGTCTTAGGTATTTCTTTCCTTGTGGCGGAAGAAGACGGCGTAACATAATTTACAAATTCTTCCACGTGCAAAATTTGGGAGTGAGCTCACCATCCCAAACTCGACAGCAGATGTTGGTTGGTTGGTTATTTAGAGGGAAGTGCTTCCACCTCGCTGTGATTTGGCACTATGTGGGGAGGATGGGGTCCTATTGATAAGCTATACAACGAAAGAACCACCAGACTGATAGCTACCGTAAGATGGTCAGTGCGGACAGGCAGTTTAATGTGCGGGGAGATGGCCGAATGAAGTTTGTGCAATGTTTACCTCCAGGAAATAATCCTTGGCCACACCAGGATTCGAACCATCAACCTTCCACCTGTTAGTCCGCAGCTCTACTGAGCTATCGAACCCCCCTCCCCCCAGCAGATATGCCGTACGGTTTGATCTATATTGGCGCGACTGCCTCAATCGCGAGCAGACAGAATTAAACAGGTGTTTACGGAACCCACGATGCGCAGCTCAACGCAAGACATCACGCGCATAACGTCAGGGGTTTAACCAAACCCCCCAGACATCACGCGCATAACGTCAGGGGTTTAACCAAACCCCCCAGACATCACGCGCATAACGTCAGGGGTTTAACCAAACCCAAGACATCACGCGCATAACGTCAGGGGTTTAACCAAACCCCCCAGACATCACGCGCATAACGTCAGGGGTCTACCCCCCCCCCAAAAAAAAAAACATCACGCGGATAACGTCAGGGGTTTACCCCCCCCCCCAAACATCACGCGCATAACGGTCCCAGTTGTGCTGGACTTCAGCCTGAGACTGTGTCCACACTCTTCCCTCTGCGGGCGTGACGTCAGCATGGGACGTGATTAAAGCTTCTCAATGACTTTTCGTCAAGGACACGTTCGTGACATCTTTCCTCTCTCGTTCGGCCTCTGTGCGTGGCTGCGGACAGCTACAGAAGTGCAAGGGGGGAGGTGTATAATGAACCCAAGGAAAATTATACAATGTTGGTTGGCAAGCTGGTTGGTTGGAACGAAGGCTACTCGTTAAGTGCAGGTAGAAGGAAGCCAAGTATCTGCAGAAAATTCCCGACACCCATCCGTGTAAACAACTCCCCCCCTGCCAAGGAAGGACATGTACTACTGACAGGAGATCCGAACACAAGCAGTGCATTACCACTATGCTGCAAGCAGCTTCACATACACGAGAATAAGCAAGCAGCAACCCACACTCTAAGCACAAGAAGCAAAAGAAAAATCAAAGATTAAAAATTCTGCACGACACGCAAGTTGTGCACGCGCCAATACGTGAGAGAGCGAGAGAGTGAGAGGGAGGGGTTAGGAAGGAGGTGGGGAGGACGCGAGAGGCCTGTCGTGTAGGGATGAAGCTAACGGCGATTGTTTAAAGGTCGGTGGTAGCTCGCTCTCTCCAGACCGACGCAGCACTTTGAAGAGCTTGAAAGACTCTTGTCAGTCACGTAACCTTGACCTACCCCCCCACCCCCCCGTACAGACAGGCTGGAGACGAAACGGAGAAATGAACACGTTCATATTTGCGTGAGCCGTCTTCCAGCGGACAATAAACGATCCCAAAAGAAAACAAACACTATAGACATTTCTGAAGCATCCCGTTGTCATTTTCATTGCGTGCCTGCATAAGTTCTGAAAAGGGGAAGGGATTGAGGCATCTACAACGATTCTTTGCTTAAGCTTGCTAGTAAACTTTTCTCAAGGTTCCGTCCCCAGATGGCTGCTGTTTGTCTTGGACGTCACCTTTGCTACAGAAGTAATCAAAACACCTACATCGGCGACTGCGTGTACTGGACTGGCCCCTTCCCCAACTGCTCCCGCATCATCGACATCCCGAGTTTCCTCGTAGCAAGTGTGCGGTGATGGGCAACTCGGTAACGTGTTTAAGCTTCGACAGACGCAGCACTGCATGTCTCGACCAAGCGCACCAACGCTTGTCTGCCTTTTTCCCCCTCCTGTCATCCATTTTTTCCTGCTTATCCTATTCCCCCCCCCCCACCTAGTAACAAACGGTGCGTTCCCCTCTTCCCTTCCCCCGAACCCCGACACATCAATGCTGACTTTCAGCCAAGATTTTACTCAATCGTTACAAGACGCAGGCTAATTTTAGCAAAGTATTATTCAGAAGCTGACACTCGACCCAGACGTAGTGTCAGCGGTCAACATCCTGCTGCACTTTCTGGATCGAAGCCACGCCCCGCACGCTGGCCGTGCACGTGCACGTGAAGCCAGGGGCAAGATCGGGAGATCAGGGTGTCGACGCGGACAGGGGATCACAACAGGAACTTGGCCTCGTTATGACGCAATAACGCCTGGCCCCGGGCCACCAGGCTTGATGCGGTCAGGTCTCCACCAGCACCACGCTGTTTGTGGCTGCACAAACACGGCGAGACACAGCTGGACTTTTCCCTTTGAGTGCTAGCTGCATTTCTTGGCCAGAGACTCGCCGGTTTGTTTGTTTGCTGCAGTCCAGTCGACCGAACAGGTCATATCAGGACCACGCACGCGTCAAGTTTTCTTTATCAGTAACCGTAACAAGTTGAGGGCAGAAGTTGTTGCGAACTGGGGGTTTTGAAAGAGACACCCGACCTCCGTGTTGCTCTCCCC
>SMGT01009887.1:0-36901 GCA_004794575.1 Lanistes nyassanus | reverse complement strand
ACCTGGAATCTATGGTGCAATCTCCTTGACCCACCAGACCCCAACACGTGACAGAAGTCATTCGGGAGACTTGTCTCCCTTTGGGGAAGATACTTGCCAAGGTCTGCGCTCAGAACGATCGCCAGCCTGTTCCCGGTACTACTGGGATCTGTTTGCAGGCTTGGTATTGGCATTGCTTTCACCACCACTCCTCAATAGGTTGATGTACCCTGGAGACAAGGCTACCTCCGAGGTTGCTCTTTCCCACCGGGCCTGGGTCCGTATGCTCACGGCGCGGTCCGTTAACCTATATTACAGGCGGGTCAAGTCATTAACTCATTAGCAAGCGAGTCATTAGCATGTATGGGTCATCCTGCGGTGTTGCGATGCAACCCGAATGGGGTTAAGGAGGAATTAGAAGATCAATATAAATACAGATCGTGACTTCCATGAGTTGTATGGTGCAGTAGGTAAGACCACGACACAAAACAGAAGACACTAGATTTTTTTTGTATTAACCTTAAAACCTTTAACGCCGAAAGAACCATGATACTAGAATTCATACAGCCTGAAAATTTAGCTTTTACACAGATTTATTTTCCGTCTTGTGATAATGAGAAATTAAAGTTCTGACCTCCATTATTTCTGTCTGCAACCACAGACCTTATATATGTAAGGTCTGTGCTGCAACGTTATCGAGCAGGACTCCGCAAGTTTGTTGTTGTTTTTTCCGTTTTGGTTTTATTCTACCTGCCAATTTGTATGTGAATCATCATCATCGTCATCATCATCATCATCATCATCATCATCACTATTCTGGGGCTGAAAATTCACACCCTGCACCTGATGTCTATCTGCAACCCTGTCACTGGACGGCCATAAAGGAAATCCGAACTTCCTCACAGCCCTTGCACCCAGCCTCAGCACCTGACTTGCTAGGGGCTGACACTTCACACCGCAACATCCTTGCGCCCCGCACCCTGTCCACCTGTCAGCGACACAAACGGCGGCTATGTTACAGTGTCGTCCCCAGTTCCTCTATCTGCTCGTTTGTGTTTGCCGACGTTATGCCGTCTGCGGCACGCGGTTCTTGCCCGCAATGCGGAATCGGCCGCCTCGGCCCCAGGCCTGCCCTCTGTCGGCCAACAGCGGCCCCTCCACGGACCGACATCCCAAACGTTTCCAATCCGAGTTCCACGAGCACGTGCGAAGACCGGGGTGAAAGGTCTCTGCCCTCTGGTGTGTGTTTGCCGAGCCTTCTAGGATGGATCTGCTTCGCTTGGCAGGGAGGGTGAGAGCACAAATTTCCAAAATCCCTATCCCAACTGTCATCGCCACATCGGTTCTATTAAAATAGCATCTTGCAGACATGTTTAACTTCTGTTCACAAAACGTATCACATGTACTTGTGCTGCTTTTTACACTGAGTTTCGAACAGTTTTAAAGAGCTTTTCAATCAGAGCGCACGCGCAACTTTCAAGAACTAGTACTGTGAAGTTATTAAGAAAATAAAAACAGTTTCAGCTTAAAGCATTCTTAAGAATGAAATAATTTCGGCAAACGCCATACAACCAGAAAAATATTTCAAAAACCTTAGGCAGCATAACTCAACATTTGGTGACACTGCACCGACTTCTGGAGTAGCGCGCGCGCGTGTGCGCCGGCGAGGGGGTAGTGTGTGTGTGTGTGGGGGGGGGGGAATCAGCTTTGTTCGTCAAAGCGCTGCTGTGAAAATGACACCTCCCCAACAATAACATACACGCGCACACAAGCGCGCACACGAAAAGAAAAGTGGAAGGTATATGACAGGGGGTGAAAAGGACAAACAGAAAAAAGTCGGAGAGCTCTTGGGGACGGAGTTACCGGCAAAAGAAGTATTGAAAGAAAAGTGTTTCCGAGTCCCAAAATGGAAAGTAAATCCCTTCAAATACTAGACTTTGAGGATATGTAAGCTCTATAGCCTCATGCTTCCTCGCTTCCCTCGTTAAACGGTCTTTCCAAACAAAATACATCGGCAGTTTACTTGCCTTGGACCAGCGGGAATCGCCTTTTTGCCAAAGTCTTTTGTGGCCTTTCCTGTCACTTTCCTTACCTATGCCCTAGCTATTTGCTGCCCTCTGTCTACGCCCTGTGTAAAAACTGTAAAAACCACCCCCTCCTTTCCCCTCGCTACTAACCTCGAGGTGTGCGTGTGTGTGTATGAGTAGGAGTGGGGGTTGTTTTCGGATAACTGTGATTTACCCTCTGCTATACTAATACTTCGACCCCCCCAGACCTTTTTTCGCAAGATAATGTTTTTATTTATGACATATTTCAATAAAATCAGTCCTATGGTTATCTTGCTCTCGACTCCTAACTGTAGTAAACAACGGGAAGGAAATACTGAATTCTAATCCCAGCTTCAGACCACCAGACGTGTGTGCATCAGCACGGCGTTAACCATTTTCTGATTTTTATCCCGTTTCCCTGAGTCACTTGAGAATAATGTTTTACATATACTTTGCTTTGGGCTTGAGGTTATTAGCGTTTTCACATTAGATTCCACAAAATACGACTGCAGGTGAGCTCAAAAGAAATGAAATCTTCCCAGACAACACTAAGATACTGAAAATGACAATTCTTGTGAAAGAAGATGGACACCCTATATAATTTAATTCCCCGTCACTGCCGAAATTGATTTTTAAAACCCGAATGTGACGTTGCTAACTTAATTTGTCACAGACAATCAGAAGTCTAATCACAGAACACGGATTCAGATGATAGAGTCTACAGAGTTGGTGAAGCCGTCTACCAACGGAACTGTCAGGATAAATTCCCGGTAGGCAAGGCTTCGTGACGCAGTAAGGGCTACACCGTCGTGTTTGCTCCCAGAAAAGATTACTATTACATGTTCTGAACATGCGCGTGTCTTTTTACTCTCTTAAATTTGACCAGCTCATGGGATCTCTTTTGTCTTGCGTAGGAATGTGATCAGTGTAGGACTGATTGCTGTATAGAGTGTAGGTATACACAGATTACGGCTAATGGTTAGATTTACTTCGTCCGGATATGATGAGGTTTTGAGAAATGTTAGCACTACTTCTTTTGAACGGTGGACACCCCATGGAAATTTGCGGAGAGGAAAACGTGCAAACTCGCCATTTTTCTCCCCCATCCACCAAGTTTTCCATGCAGCATGCAGTGTTTTTGCTTAATTCTGCCAGCCAGGCAATCGCTCAGCCCCGTAGCGTTTCTGGTTATCTATGTCAGCCCCTGGTACTGCAACCAAGCTGCTTTCAACAGTTTGTTTGAACCTGAGGGGTTACCGGAGACTACAGGTAACAGGGTTGCAAAACATGCACAACGACACCAGAGACAGTCTTACACCGTCTTAGTCTCCGACAAGTGCATTTAATTGGTCTGGGGTGGGCTAGGCCGGCATCTCCATCATATGCTGCCTCCTTCTCTAATGGAGTTTCATGCACTTTAGCATCCTGAACTCGCTGCATCATAAGCAACCAACGGTTCAGAATTTCGTTCTCTTCAATTCGGTCGAAATTATTTCGAGCGACTGTCTCTTCATAATCTACTCAGAAACAAAACTTGCTCCAGTGTCTGGTCTGATTTGTGTCCACCTAAAATTTAAAAGACTGCATCATTTTCTTTTCTATGCACAAAACAAGACAGCAAAATACCAATTAGTAAACACGGTAGAAGCCAAAAACAGATCAGAGGACAGGTGAGGGGCTTCTCTTCATTGCAACAGGGAACTATTTGAAGGCCACGCTTCCGTCTTCCTGTCTTGAACAAAATACCAAACATTGACGATGGCGATGCCTTCTCCTTCATGTGTGGCCAGGGCTCACTCCGTGTTTGTAAGCTTGCCATCTGGGCCTAACAACCTGCACAAGGTGTAGGGTCAGGTGTGAACGCTGGCGGTCGCTGCTTCCTTTGGAACGATCATTGCGCGAAATCCGTGTACGCGAAGAGGAACCTCGCGTACATCTCGCATACGCGCCGACATTATCCAACCTAGTGAGAATATCTTTCTGCAGTATCAATCCTCTGATGTTTGGTCAGGGTTTGTTGGCAAAGACATTGCTTTTCTGAAAAAAATGTTTTGTAATCTCTTCTGTTTTCAAAGACTACTGTACGTGACATATATCCAACAGGATAAAGAACTGCTTTGAAACGAATTGAAGGACACAATACATGATCACAGATCTACAAGAGTTCATTCTGAATGAAACGGTTATACATACATGTAAGTGCTGCATCCCGCAATAAAAAACCCCCCAAACTGGAACAAAATCCGTGTTACAGAGTTATTTATACTTACATGTCGTTCTAGGTCAAACAGGTCACGGCTAAAATCGATTCTACCAGATTCCAAAACATCGCGCATCTATCTACCAGAAAACTGGCGACAGTTTCCGCCTGTGGCAGCTTGCCCCTCAGCTGGCGGAAGGGATTGTTGCACGAGCAGCGAAGTGCTGGTGGGCAAAGTATCGATCTCGTCAAACGAGAATCAGATCTGTCTGGCGGCTCAACTAGCTTGCAGACGGCTGCAGAAACTCAGCGCCTCACCTTTCCACGCGCGTGCAGACTCGCTTACGCTCGGTGCCTCGCTACCCGAGGTTCTGATGCCGTTGTCAGTGTCGCTAGCTGGTGGTGGTGGTGGCTGTGGTGGTGATGGATGGCCTTCGCACGTGCGGCGGCACAAGGCGGACGAGGACTGGCGCAGTGGCCGCAGGTGACTTTTTAACATAAGCTCGTGCACACAGCTAGCGAAGCCTTCTATACTCATGGAGCCAACGGTCTTCAAGCAGACGTGGTTGCTATCACCGCAGTTGTCGTTAATGCTGGCGTTGATGTCAGAGATGATGACAAATATGCGCAAAACATTTCGTTACTGTTCCCGATAAGATTTTTACAGGGAGTGATAGAATTTATATTTCTGTAAGAATGTGTTGCTTTGTGGTCTAGTTCTGTATAACTCGACCATGGACTTCGTTTTTTCAACAAAACGGAAGAAGTGAAGGAGAAAAAGAGGGAGGAAAACATAAGTGCGCATGGTTGTCTTTCACTGCACGTGCACCTAAGCACGAGCTCGCAGGCATGCCTACATCCACACACCTAACCCTGTTGGACCGCGGGGAACACATCAGCAAGCACAGACTTACATATGTTGCATCTAGAAACAGGAAAACTCTCACGGTCCGTTCCCATGCGACAATACGGCTCTTCAAAACATGGGTTAGGGAGACGCCCTTGCACGCGTGCACTGCATAACACTAATGTACTCACCATGGCACTACTGTACTCACCATGGCACTGCTGTACTCACCATGGCACTGCTGTACTCACCATGGCGGAGAAGTAAAGTTTCTCGAAGTCTTTCTGCTGACACCGCACGCTCCTTAGGTTGTCGGCAGTCGAGGCGTGGCGGTCCAAAATGGCCTGCCCATCTTCTCTCATCCAGCACAGCACCTGTGTGAAACATCCACGCTGCTCAGAGTTCCACAAAAATCTCAATTTTTCATAAAAAACAACCTGAGTTCTAAAAAAAGAATCTGACCTTCTTTTGACACGTCGTTTTTTATCTCTTTCTTTTTCCCTTTCAATGACGTCACCACAACCACCCCATCCCTAAGTTAGGGGTGGGGGGATTAAAAAAAACCTTCTGTTTTCCAGCACTTGAATAACTGCTAGGCAGCAAAACAGGAAATGGCTGTTGTGTAATAATCACTTGATGACTGATCATCGCTTTTAACGTATTCGTCAATCCCCATTAGTGACAGAATTTCTTGGCGTGTTCAGTTGCAAATTATAGTAGCACATGGTAATCGGAAGGCTCTGCTTCAATACACACTTCACTTGATTATCCGGACGTGATGGTGAAGCACAGCCGGACAGATGAACGCTGGTACGCACGCACGGAGGCAAACAAAGACGCACACATGCATGCAACCGCGCGCGCTCGACTGTCTGCGCTATTGATCGAGTGGCGGAAAACGTGCGCGGCGAAAACGCTGAAGATTAAATAGTAAATGTTCAATGAAATAGTCGTGCACAATTAGAAAGTATTCATAAACTCCCACGCAAGGTAATCATCTGAAATGCTGAGTCCGGACATCACTTACGACAATATCAGTTATCACAGACAGGCGAGTGTATTCGAGATATAAAACTGGGAAACAGCTTATGAAAGTTAAATACGTTAACTCGGTAAAACAATATGACTGGAGCAACAAAGATGAATCAACGGAAAATTAAAAAAAAAACACACACCAGTATTTTACCAAAAATGCATACATTTTTTTTTCATACACCCGGACACTGATCCAAGAATGACATATGGGAGAGAAAATGGAATCTCCATGCTAAATGCGTAGGATAAATAGAAATCTCTCCCTCTCTCGTGACTCTTGTGGTTACTACGTGTCATCGTCTTCCGTTCACATCCATTTCCCTCGCCATTTCTAACAGCAGCAACAGTCAGCAATGCCCGCAAGGCCTCTCCTTCCATTCCTGCTGGCAAAATGTAACAGGCTGATTGGCAATCAGTGTTTGCGATTATAAGCTTTTTAGCAAGGAGGAGGTATTCCACAATTTGTCCTCCATCTTCTAGACGTGGAAGCAATTCCCAAAAGTACGAACAACGCAAAGATACGCATGAAAGTGACAGAACATTCTGCGCTCAGGGTGCACACTATTACAGAACCGAAGTTTTAACTGTAACGCGAGAATTCTCAACTGAATTGCCTACCTCCATACAAAGAAAGATCAAACACGAGACCACTGGGAGTTAATAATCAACGACACACGGTAAAAGCACGATAGGTGCAAATAACTTATATAATGTACTCTAATACGTCAGCTGCTGTAGCCTGAAATCGTACCTGAGTTTGACCATACTTTTATCAGCGTGCACAGTCTGCTGCCTGTCGTCCCAACAAGCAAGAGAGCCGTTCAAAGAAACTTCACCTTGAACTTAAGATTTCAGTTTAACTCCTCTACACGCACCCATTCTTCAGTAACAGACCTTTTGTGATAAACGTTTAACTTGCGTGAGCAAAGGACGGAATGGGTCTGCGCATTATTGGCTGTCGCGTTCCTTATAAACAACGCCTTAAAGTGCAGCAAGGCTGACTCTCCGGAAAAAAAAATCGAATGATTATGCTAGCGTACGAAGAATCCGTAACTATAGTAACGAATTCGTCAACGAATCAAACTTCTCGATCGTATTTTCAAATTTCAAGTTTCGAATGAGTCTCCCACCATTGTGAAACGTCTTGGCATTGGCAGATAGGTCTGGCATCGCCAACGATAGCAAGGAAAATTCCGGACAAGCGTGAAGGCAAAACTCATCGCCATCAGACGCTGGCTGCAGGATGACGCGGCTGATACCACGGGCGAGGAAACATTTCAACTCGCTGATTCTGTTATCAGCACGAAAGCCTCAGAAACACCCCAGATGCCAAAACGAGCTAGACTTAAAAAAAAAAAGGCCTCGAAAACTTTAAGGAGATGGCGGGGCTAGTTCCAGGACTGACTGGTAGATGTTTCAAAATGTAAGGGAGGATGAAAAGGATGGAGAACGGACAGAATGAAAGACGTCGAAAGGTTTAGATTTCAAGCCGAATGAGCAAAAAAGAAGCTGGCTGGCCAATAATTCACAAAGAACATGTCTTAGTTCTTACACTCTCTCTCACTCCAACACACACAGACCGGTGTGTGCGTACAATCGTTTCATGCGTTTCTAACCACAACGAATTTAAAACAATTACCCACCCACCCCCCCTTTCGACCCCCCCCATTCTCTGCTCAATCCTCGTGCACCAAAGAACAGAAAATGAAAAATTACACATGGCACATGACGTCACATGGCAACCAAATGAGTGCAAGCTGACCTCTTACATAATCGCGAGCTGCACGTCTGTCGTCTGCTGCGAGATTAGAAGGGAGAGAAAATTCAAGGAAGCGATCTAGGGAGGGAAGGGGTGGATTGATGGGGATGGGGAGAATACAGGTGTAAGAAAAGCACGAAAGGGTCCCCATAACATACGCAGAACGCAAAGAGGCGCCACAGATGATCAGCATTTCCGAGAGACACTCTTTAAAAAGGAGGTCGGACAGCGGCCAGCTAAGTCTAGCATATTCTCACGATTTCAGAAGCGATTGATGGGGGGGGGGGGGGGGGGGGGGAAGAGGAGACCTTTCTAATGACTATCTAACGCGGTGCTACCAGATTTTTCTTCATCATACAGTTCTTTCTCTCCCGCTCTCCAACCTCCCTACTTCCCCTTTTTCTCCCTGCCTGTTCCTTCTTGCTTTCCCTTCTATTGCTGCTGCGGTTGATTTTTTGACTTAGTCAACTATATGCTACCGCCCCCCATCCACCCAAAAGCAACAAAAAGCTTGTAAGTCTAACCTCAGTAATGGAGAGTGTGACAACACCACAAGGAGGAATCTCCACTGTTTCGCTTATCGCTTCTCCATTAGGGTTAACAAACTCCATATCTGAACGTTGAGCTTCAAAGGCGTTTTCGTAAAGGGGATAACAATAACACTGATCGACAACATATGGTGTGCATGATAATGACATCATTACAAGCAGCCGGCAAGACGCCACATTACTCATAAATTAACAGAGGAAGGTGAATACAAAACAAACAACAACAAAAACCAAAAACAAACAAATAAAAAACCCACCACCACCCCAACAACAAACAAAACCCCCAAAGCTAGCAATCTTTGTCGATATTGTAAAACTATGCTGACAACACCGACGGAGCAAACGATAACCAGAATCAATGGTTATAACGATGTCAAAGTTACCAAGCACTAAAGTTCCTCGATCTTCTGTTAACCCTAATCCAACACAAACTATACAGGCCTCCTCTTTTCTCCCTTTGCTCTATAAATAGGAACCGCTTTAGCCCTGAAAAAACGTGTCGAAATTTTCTGTGCGTGTGGAAGACGATATAAAAGCCAAACTTTCCATATGGCTCTTACTCTACAGTTCCTGCAGATACAAACAACACACGAAAGCACTCACAGTCCAGAAATGGCAACATATCGAGTTCTGCATAATTATATGAAACAGTTTCATCAGTCAAACCAATGTTCACAAACTACTCTTGTTTCCGTATTATACCTGCCGTCGGCACAATTATTTCTGATGCAAAGCCGAAGGTTTATGGTGCATTTTCACCGGCTTGCTTCTCCACCGAAGGGGCCAACATCACGTGATAAGACACGCAAAAAACCCCAACGGCCACCTGGCTAATCGCTGACCGCACAGGGATTGTTTGTAACCTTCCCAGGAGGCAAGCTATGGGCCCCCGAGACTCCGTGCATCGTTTCTCCGCCGTGATAAGACACGGATTGTACACGCGCAGTTACGCGCTGTGGACAACGATAAAGGCTCCCGCCCGATTGCTCACAGGTGTTAGAACAAAGACGGCTTTGTATTTTTCGCAGGTCGACTGTTACTGAGGCACAGTATTTTTTTTACCTGCACAGTACCCTCCCCCTTTTGCAATCTGCGGTACAGGGCGAACTACTGAGAGCACACTGAAGAGCGCTTGTGTTACCTCCCTTACTGGTTTCTGCAAGTCCAGGCTCCCGTACAGCATCGAGGAAGACACCGGTGTATGCCAGGTGGGAGAGAATGATTCTAACATCACAAAAAGTGGTAGCATCACTTTTATCTTTAATTTTCCCCTACATGTATAAAATGTCAGCCTATAAAGACTGTGGGGTGGGACAAGATGGAGAGCAGACTGCCAGTGATCGACCATAGCTGATAGCATGATATTTTCCACTCCGAAATAAAAAAAAAAATTAAGAAATATAAACACACAACAAAATCTTCATTCAGCTTTTCAGTACTGTACAAATAATCTTGAAACTAGTCTGATATAAAATCGAAATTTAGACCGAAAAGCGCAGATAAACTCGTACTTTCTCACACTCTTCCTCGAAGCCTCGAAGCTGAAGACACTGCTCTAGACGGTACAAGCGCTCATTTGCCAGGCGAGCTAAATGGCTCATCGTCTCATGCAGCTGCTGGTACAGGGTGGTTGCCTTCTCTATTGCATCCCTGCACATATATAGTTCTTAGTGCATGTCATATTAGACACACCATAACACAGATCTCACAAACATTTTATTCCCACAATTTTAATAGTCATTATATTATATGTGGTCTCAAGTCTTCCAACTCTGTCAGTTCCAGATCTAGATTAAATCACTGTTTTACTGTCACAAATTTTGACAAAGTTTGGAAAATTCTACTGAAATATTGACTACTGTGTGCACATGTTTAATGGTTCCTAAAATATATCCTTATGCTAAGAAAAAAAAACTGATGTGCACAAATTCTCAAATATCTAGCATTTACAAATGCTGTATACACGTCTTCTCAATGTGGAAGAGAAGTTTGCTGAAGGTGTAGTTTGTGGAAACTATTATCATGTTTTCATAAATGCGATGTCACAATTTATATTTTATTTTCAGAAAGATTGTAAACTTTAAAATTTGTGAGTTTTAGTATGCAGTATTTTAGCACAAAAAACTGTTACCTGTGCTTCACGGTGCTTTATTCTAAGAATGTGCATATGCTGACACATCGGTGAGTTTAAGTAAGATTTATAAAGGGCTTAACAATCTCAGCACCCAACTGACCCAAAGGCACAATCAAAGCGCTGTGGGCAAAAGGGTTAGGGAGAGATACATGATGCAGGTCCATAAGCACTCACATACACACATTCCACAACACTCCCCCGCATGCGCACCTGCCACAGACACAGAGAGAAGTTTAACCAATCACAGAGTGTAGAATTGTAATTTTGAATCTAGAATTGTAATTTTGAACCTAGAATTGTAATTTTGAATCTAGAATTGTAATTTTGAACCTAGAATTGTAATTTTGAACCTACCTGTAATCTTCGCAATGACAGCAGCTACTCTCATCACGCCTCAGCGAACTCATGATGGCTTCACCATCATTCTGGATCGCTAGAAGCTTGGGGTCATTAAAGGCAGCCTTGACCATGGCCTCATGGCGTTCAATGAGCTGACGCGTCTTTTGGGTGCTGCGTGGCAGGACGTCAGAACTTGCTGTCTCTTGCATAATCTCCACTAGAAACTGTGCCACAGCTCGGCAGTTGGTTAGGAATGGCTCCAGTTTCTTGGAGAGACAATGGTTGGTTATATTAATCAGAATGCAAGTAGCTTTCCGCTAGCAGGGAACTAATAGCTGAAGTGTGAGAAAAGACATGCATGCAGCCATGTATACGCACACACGTGCACACTGTGTTAGACATACACATAACTCACCATGCGAAACCGCACCCACTCTTCATGACTGTAAGGAAATGTGCCGTCCAATGCAGGTGGGAGTTGGTCTAAACTGATGGATTTCAGCAGGTACTCTTGTGATAGCAGCAGGTTGAACTTGCAAAACAAAAAACAAAATCCACATTTTGCAGGCCCATGTTCAGTTTCATCATCTCCATCCATTACCCAGTATGCTTAGATAACATCTATTTGTTACCAACATTCCCCACCCCCAGAGAACAAATATCCCCAACTGATCAGATTATCTGGTAAAATCCTGAGACCACCATGTTTTACAGGCTATGTACACAAAACTTGTGACATAAAGATGTATACGTACAGAGATCCCAGACTGAGGATCGTACACTGGTGACTTCAACACCAGAGACTGTGTGGGTTTGTCTGTCAGCAGATGAATGACGGACACCTGGTTTGGAACATTGTCCTGCAGAGCACAAGTGTTCGCTCAGTCATCTTCTGTCATTCAGAATTTTTGTCACTAGTTTTTCAATCAACTTTTTTCCTCCTTTAATTTTTATCTCCCACTGGTTCAGGTATCTCAAACATCAGAGCTGCATTTTTACCCTAATCTCTTACCTTATCCTTACACCTTTCCCTAGGTTGCAGAATAACTTTAACCCTTAACTATGTCCAGCATATGTAAGATTTATTTCTAGTAGGTGATCATGGTCACAAAGACATAGTACATTTCCTGAATATGGAAAGGTTCATAAGAAGAAAAAAAAATTTTTTACACAAGCGCTTCATTGCAAAGTGGAAAAATCCATGTCTTTTGCCATAATATAATCAAGACACAACAATGTTTAAAGTTCGTCTTGGTTACCTTGAATAAATTAAGAGATTCCAGTAGAATATTCACTGTCGATGATGTAGCACCACGCACGTCCACCACAACTGTTACTCCTTGAGATACTAATTCTCTCCTATGGAAGCCATCAATAAATAATAAACAGGCTATAAATAATAAACAGGCTATAAATAGCTATAACTTAAACAAAACATAACGGTGCTTTTGGATACAAAAACTACAATGAGTTGGCAAAATAACCTGCCTTCTAAATTCAAATACTTGTGCTCATGAGCAATGACTGCATCCAGCTGCACCTCAAGGACAGGGTGTTTTATTTATCATTTCAGAGTAAGTTTGAACACTGGGGGTGTGGGCAGGACAGGGAGAGAACTGTACATACCTTAAAATTTTTTAATGTTTCAGTCTATTACTGACGTTCAATGTGAGATGAAAATCTCTTGATTTTTGTCAGTAAGTACATTGCGTTCCTCTACAGTCACATGCTCTGTATGAACACTATCGTCTTAGCGAAAAGTAACTCTTGAAAGGATCACTGTCAATGACTTTTCTGGACAATGCATATGCAGAGTGTTGTTTCACCAAAGCTAGTTTGGTCACGCAAAGTCAGGTATGGCTTCAAGTAAGGCATCAAACTTGCTCTTGTTCATTTTGGCACTGAATTAAATTACTTGGTAATGCTTCCCCTTAAAAAATTTTTTTCTTTGAATTCAAAAGAAGATCCCTATGTGTACCAAAAGAAGAAGTCTGCAAGATAACAAGCATTTAAGTATCTGACAGAACTTCGCAACACATACAGACCTCGGTATTGAATAATAGTACATAAGCAGACGGGCAAGTTCTGTGCTGACAATCTGTTGATTTAGCCAGAGGACACTGCAGGTGAAGACAAAGACAACACGCCTTCCTGTCAGGTCTGTACTTCCTGGAAATTATAAACATGAAGTTACTATACAGTGTTTTGAAGTCAGCATTACATATATGCATGTTAACAGGAAAACCCATGTAACAGGATAGCACATGCATGTAACCATTATCTAGCCATTCATTTCTCATCAGCTTTTCTGGACAAAGTACTAAGCCATGCATTGCCTGAAAAAAAATATATTTCAAATGTAATTTCCTCATCCTAATCTTGTACTAGGAATCAACAGAACAGTTGTTCATTTCAGAAGAACGGTCCCAGCCATAATATTAAGTTTAATAAGTTTGTAAAAGTTGGTTAAATAACCTCTGCATCTAAACCAAAGGACACTGTACTCAACACTGCCTGCCAGGGGTAAGAAACACATGGAAGCTTGACTCTTGTGACATGGTTACGTCGTGTCCTACTTGCCTGAGTGAAGCCTCATCTGCATCACACCTGTGTCTCACTCACCTGGCAAGATGGCAATACCCGAGCGTACAAGCTGAGGATCCAGGTGAGAGATGGAGTCAGGGGCAGTAACTACACGCTGGGTGTAGTAACAGCTGCCTCTCCGTTGTTGAGGGCACAGTGGTGATGGGAGATCTGGAACAAAGATTCCGGTGAACAGTGGATGCCATGGCAGCCTGTGTGCCATTCTCTGACTCTGATCCTTTAACGTTAAATCTTTTTGCTTTTTATTTTTTGGCACCCCTAACTCAAAATCTGCCAAGAAATGCCTAACTGATCGTTGTTATTACGACTTACAAGCCTCCATTTTAGAAATGATCCTTTGGCTCAACCCTCTCTAATCCATTCCATCAAAGTGAGGTTTCTTGAGAGGGTGGGAGGGGGTTAGGTGGACGATGGCTTTTTCTGGCAGAGGAGGGAGTCTAGGAGTTGAAGATGATTTTGCCATGTTAATGTTGTGCCTCAGTTCTACTTCTTCCCAACCTCACTAAAGCTATTACTGCCATAGCACAACTGCACAGATTGCCATTTCTATGTGGTGTTTTATGGGACTACTTAAGAGGAATTTATGTACAAGTACATGTGGCACTATAATAGATGCTTCTCCCACAAAGATGTTATCAAAACACAGAGACAGTGAATTACTGCATCACTAGGAAAGTATGCAAAAGAAACTGGGAAACATGCTCAGGATCAAGGCAATCTCTGCTGAAGCCAGTCTCGACTTCCTGAAACAATTTACACACACCTCTTGAATCCTGAACTGAGGAACGCCAGGGTGGGGAATTTGCATAGTTTGGGAAAGACAGATTCTCCGGCTAGTATGATGCAACACTCATTCTGATAAGAATGGATTTTGGTGACGTTGATAAGAACTGCCTTTTGACCTCGTCCAGATTGTGAGGAATGCACAGTTAGCAAATGTATCAGCTGAACATATGAAAATGCTCCCCACATCTCCACACCTAATGGCTGTAAACCTTACATTCCGCACATTAAACCAAAGCAACTTTATTCGTAATGAAAAGGACAGAAAATGAATCCATAACAAAGTACTTTGAAAAAATATGCGTTTTGTTACACTAAGAAAGAATGAAAGAAAGAGGAAAAAAGAGAAAGGAAGAAAACAAATAGAAAGACAGAAGGAAAAGAAAGAAAAAACAAGAAAAGGAGATAGAAAGTACAAAGTGAGAAAAGAGAAAGAGTGAGAGAAAGAAAAGAAAAAGGAAGAAAGAAAGAAGGGGGTAGGTGGGGAAAGAAAGGGGGTTACATGGTTACCCAGCTATGTAATGACTGAGTCATTCAGCCTGTCACTGATACCTACTGCATGAGTGGACTTAATACTGTTATCAAAGCTTGTTGAACGTGCTCACAAAGCCATCTGCTAAAGGCTGAAACAAGCTTTGATAAGAATATTTTAAGTGAAACATGGCTTTACATAACTGTACTGAATTAAGAAAATGATAAGAACTTCAAAGGAAGATGTGGTACCCAATAAAAATTTTGAACGACATCATTCACCCCAAGAAAATGCACAAAGGGAATTCATGGAATCTTGACATCTTTCTCCGTACCCATGCGATCCAGATCTTGTAAAGCAGAAAGTGGAGGCCCCAAAACTGATTTCTTTGTCAGATGAAGAGAAATGATTCAAAAGAAGCAGGTTGTAGGGGTCAGATCAAAATAACCAGCAACATCAAACATGACAACCACCCTATCATGCACAAACATTCTGCAAATCGGTGCTTAATTCTCATTCTCTGGCTACCCACACGTTGGCTAGGTTATGAGTCAGTCTACAACTGATCAAAGCCTTTTGGACCTTATCCTGCAGGTGAATGGGCTCTCCACATCCAGCAGTTTTCGGCATCTTGAGTGTGTTGGGGGATTATGCTACAGGCTGGACATCTTGTGCAAACAGTGAGTCACCAACATGTTATTGGGTCTTGCTAGCTCTTCTACTTGACTTTTCCTGACCCTCCTTGGCAGGCTTAACAGCTTGGCCTACATGACAGCTTAGCTCTTTAAGTGCCAGAACAGGATTTCTACCTATTGTGTCACACCTATAAACCTGCGCACTTCAGTCTGTGCTGAAGCATTTTTTTTTCTCTGGTGTCAACTGTTTATCTTGAAAGATAAACCCGGTGCACTTACATATAATGTGCCCATTTCAAAGTCACACAAAGAAGTTAATTACACATTTAATATCTATTTCTCTCCTGCCAAATGTTTGCTGAATTATTTATGTAGGTAAGAAAGAAAATGTATTGTAAGTTTTAAAATTGTCCTTTTTTTGGCTTTGAAGTTTGACAGCTGATTATCTCCATCTACTTTTATCGAAATAAGTGAAGAAATGGTTCTTAATGTTATGAGTAGGAAATAGATTAAAGGGCAGTCTATTTTTGTAGATTTATTGAATTCTTTATGGCAACAGATCAGCACTTATAATAAAGGCACGCTTTGTTCACTGTGTATGTCTTACTGACTCCAAACTGTGTAGATAGCTCACGATGGCTGATGTTTGCAGAGGGATCAAATCAGTGAGAACGGTGGGGCTACAGCAGCTAATGATTGCCTGGATTTGCAGCCAACAAAAGCATCGGACCACACTGACAGAACAAGGTGCGGCACTCTGAAGGCTGTCAGACAAGACCAGGGCCCAATTAAGAGAGATCCAAGGGGCATAAACACGGTGAAGGGGAGGGATGGCGGAAGACAGAGATATAGAGCTGCAAAAGGAAGAAAAATGTACACTTTTGAAAAGGATACAGTTGGTGAAAAGAACATCCTGGGCAAGGGGGGGGGGGGAAGAGGGTTGGTGGTGGGCGTAGAGAGAAGAACCTCACACAAATCGTCAAGAGAAGAATTTTTTTTAAAAAGTATAATAGCCAGGAATGTATCACCACACACATTCCATTCACAACACCCCCTCCCTCACAAGGGTTATACTATCTGCATTTTTTCATCATTCTTACCATAACCCCCCCCCCCCCATCGCTAAGAACGGTAAAACAGCAGTTTTTGTTCATGGAGGTAACTGCTGCTACTACTTGTTTGCAGATGCCTCAGCCCTGAATGTCCCATACAGATATCTTAAGAATATATATATATATATCATGTACTAACCTGAAACACATACGTACCCTGCTACACAAACCCTGCCGAGCTTTCACTATGAATGAACAGAAGTGATACATCGGCTTCATTTGCTGCTAGATGGTAAATTTGTTGGCCCGAAACGTGCCATCAAGCGGTGTGGGGTGCTTAGGGTTATATATCGCAGGTTGGAAGAGGGGTGGGTAGGGTCAAGCGTTGTGCTTGTGCGTGTGTGTGCAGGGGAAACTGGGTGTGGTTTTGTAAGCAAAGCCTGCTGAACTTGATTAAGTATCTTGTCCATGGCAGCCCGTCTCACCTTTAGTGGATGTACCTGACACATCCTCTTTTTGTGAATCACTGGATAGGGTATTCACACCTGCTACGTCCGTGGCTCCCCACGAAGGACCTTCCCCTGAGCAGTCACCAGCCCTCAATTTTCCCTCCTCGCATCCCCTGTTTCTGTCGTCCACACAAGTATCCACTGCACTACTGCTTTTGCCGTGGACCCAAAGGTCCACACTACTGGTTCTGCCGTCCACACGACAGTCCACAACACTATTTCTGTCGACGAAATCGCTGTCCACCGCGCTACCGAAGCTATCAGTGCTGCTGCGGGTGATCCCCCCTGAAGCCTCGTTTCCGACGCCCAGCGCCTTGGTCACAACCTCCTCCCACTGCAGTCGCTGCACGACGTTCTGGGTGGCCAGCAGGCAGTGCCGCAGCACCACCTTCAGATCGCTGTCTGACGCCTGCTGAACTCGGGTCAGCCAATCCATGGCGCTGAAGGCCTGCCGGAAGTCGCTCTCACACACCAGGAAGTCCGTCACGCCGTCCGAGGCGCGCATGCGCAAAGCGAGGACGGGAATTGGTTCCGGATCCTCGCCAGCCGTGTCGTCTGAGGGTAGATGCAAGCAGAAGAGGAAGTCGCCCTCGGCGGCCAGGTATGACGACAGCGACCCGGCAAACAGGTGGATGACCACGGCATTGTCGACAGCCAGAGGCCAGCAGCTCTCGGACAACGGTGTGGTGAGACTTTCTGCTAACGTGTCCCTCGCATGGTCACTCACCTGTAACAAGAAAGCAAAAAAGTCTCATGGACTCTGCAGGGATTAAAGAAAAATCGCGATGTGTTCGTGCAACCCAAGCCTGGGCTGGCTTGAATGAGCGTTCTTATCTCCTGTTCATTCGTAAAGATATCCGTAAAATACACAGAGCACTCTTATGACTGGTAGTGGTGATAAGAACGCTCATGCAACCCAGGCCTGGACTATATGCATGAACTGATACTATCAAAGTCCCAGACCTTTAACAATTAAATGCCTGAAGGCGCAAAATAAGCCTCGTCCTTTCTGTGTGGTCCCAGGAAACAGCGATCTTACCAGTTCATGAACACACCCCGTGGTTATGATACAGAGCTTGGCACTGGCAACGACTTCTAAAGAGGTGCTGGTTACAAAAGGGCAACTTTTGAACTTCATGCACACGTGAAAAATCTTCCCGAGTGCGACAAACCAAAAAAAAAAAAAATGCAAACTGCAGCCACGCGAGACGCGCACTTACACCAGCCGTCTGCGGGCTGCAGCATTCTCGCTGGGGATGGCTCCACAAAGGTCACATAGCCCCGCGGGATTCTCCACGACCCAGACAGCATTCACTATGTGGTGTTACGACACAGCTATACCCAGAATAGTACACAGCGATGACAGAATAGAAGTTTTACGAGGAATTTATATTTAAGTCCTTTTATATCCCCCAAAATTACGCAGAGAGACGTCAGAGAGACGTCAAAAAACCTCCCCTTCTCCATCATCATATCGATTAAAGTAGAATAATTATTAACGATATCAGGAAGCAGAAAGTCTGAGGTTGTTCTTCCATTTCTAACGTGACAAAAACACGGCTGGACTAATTCGTATCACGGTAGTTAGAAGAAAGAAGCAGAAGCACAACCATTTTCAACAAACACAAGCTAGTATTTTTAATTGGAACGAATATATTATTCACGGACACATACTTTCACTGACAGCTCGGAGGAGATAAGCTTGCTCGAGAGAAATACTTCATCAAAGTTGGATGAAATCTTGAATGCACGCTGAAGGGAGCGGAACGGAACCCACATCTTAAGCTCTCTAATCTTCACAAAGTTCTGTATCGCCTCTACTGTACCCATGAAAAGGCATGCAGCTTGCTTCTGTCTTCCAGTCAATGTCGCACAAGCCTGAACTCTATGCGGAAAACAATCCTGTAATAACCCGTTTCGTTACCACCCCCCCCCCCCCCAGTCTTCACAAGTGCGGATGTTCGGCAGATCACGAGTACTGCCTCCCAACAAATTTTTTTGGCGGCACGACAAACTTTTTTTCCCCACAGGGGAGAGAAAAAAATACTAGCGAACATTCTTGTCTCCAGACCCCATTTGCAAGACAACTGAACAGCTCTGTACTCCTGTAATGGCGGATATTCTAGAATAAGCTCCTTGAATTTCCATGGAGGAAAACCGAATAGCCTGTTTACCCTTCGTTATTCGGTAATAAGTTATTCGGTCGTCCCAGGAGTGATCGAATGGGTTATTCCAAGTTCGCCGAAAAGCGTTTTCAGAGACAGAAAAAAAAATCCGCTATTCGGGTATGAATTTAGTAGTTTACATGCATACGGGGCCAGGAGATGACTCAAGCTCTGGTTCACATCAACAAACGTAAAGATTAAAAGAAAAATTGCCGCCTGGCCTGAAACATCTATTACCCGATGTCACCCTGGGGAGCAAAGCAAGCTCTGAAGTAATCGCGATTTTTATGCGTTTCTTAGCCAAACCTTAACAAAACACGCTTCATAAAGCACTGCTCTACAAATTTTGATTTATGTTTCATTATATTCGGTAATAAGGCCCCTTGGTGGGTTAATCTGTGACTGAGAAACTTCCTAAAAAATCAGCTGCACTTGGTGCAGGGCCACGGACGTGTGTCGTCATATGTGCCAAACCCTTCACAACCCACCCGTTTAGGAAAATTGGAAACAGCATACGCAGAAATACAATCCAACTTCACTCTAGCAAAGTTAGGGTCACCGGTACACAGTATAGGCAGAAATACAATCCACGTTCACTCTAGCAAAGTTACGGTCACTAAAACGTAAAAGTATCTCCAACACTGTGCACAGTCCAAACATGTTTTTTCGTGCCAAGTGCCACCCAAACTCTCCTCCACTACGTGCACTTTCACAGCAAGGTATTTTTGGTGTCAAACTGTATTGAAAGTGTCGCATTGTTTGTTCCTTTAAAACAAGTTCTTTTAAAATTTGTATCGAACTTCACCCAAAGCGTCTTTCACAAACTGAACACTTCATTGTGTAAAACATTTCTCAAAAAGTGTCCAAAAAAAAAACAAGTTCTTTCCATATCAAACATTACGCAAACTGTTCCTTCAGCCTGCGATTTGGGAAACAAGTTTCTTTCTGCGCCAGACTTTAGACAACGTGCCCTCGAAATGTGCGTATCGAAATAACCGGCGAACTTCACACAAAGACTAAGAACAGCAGTCGCTAGTTAGGGGTGGGAATACGATGGGGGGATTTTCTTTTCCTTTTGTAGTTCGGTTGAAAAGCCGCTCCGGATAAAAGACTGGCACGATTGGAAGCAGAAAAGGTAACAGGCCCATCTTTGTACTTTCTCTCCCCGCAGTCTATAATCCTGGCACATTCTGAACCTGAGTGACTATCCACTCCATACTCCGCATGCCTGCCTCCATTGTCAGTCACACAGTCTGTTCGTTATACTGCGCGCCCCAACCTGCCCTGAACACATCCATTAGCGCAAGGGGAAGTAAACAGCATGGACTCCCCCCAGCCCGTTGGACGCACAGCTGCACTCCAGCAGACACCATCAAGCAAAAGTTAGGTCGAGATCTACAATATTCTGGCTATGCGATTTTAGGAAAAAAATCCCGTTCAGGCGTCACCAAATGTTTGCTGCCCGAAAAAAGACAACAAGTGTTGCTTTTTAACGCCTTAAAAACTGTTGCAAACTGAAAAGAGTACCGGACTAATACTTGGATTGCATTAGTCCATTAAATATACATCAGAACTGTCTGCCTGTCTTTATGCTTGTCTGTCTGCGTGAGTATTTGCTATTTCGCTTCCCTATATGGACATGTTTTGTGTGTGTAGCACACAGAAGATTTCTGAGAAGAATGGTTACAAGAAAAGAGCTAGAGCAGATCTCAGGAATGACAGAATAGGAACTGCAGGCAAACCCCCAACTGACAAACTGAGTTCGATAGAGACACAGAAGAAAAGAAGAAATACGATATAAGACCCTGTCCCTTTTCCATCCATCCTTCTATCCCTGTCTGTCTATCTTGCTAATGCTACTTGTATTTTTAGCATTTCATTGACTGCAGGCTTGTCTTCTACGAAGACCAACAATTATAACGGGACACGACACTGCTACACACAGTGAGCATACAATTCTTCTAGAAAAGAAACACGACCGTTTGTCGTCCCACTGTGCACTGAAACAGAGTGTGGAAAAGGTACTTTTGAAATGTGCAAGAACGCAGTAAAGTTTGGGGAGAGAAAACTGCAAACATCCGATGAAAGTAAGGTTCAAAACTAAAGTCCAGAAAGGCAGGACTATGCAGGTGTACTAGCAACAGCAGCAATGGCTGAACAGGCAATATAAAAAGATTTTAAAAAGGCATTTGCACAAAGATCGCAAATCTTATCGCATTATCGAGCACACTAATCTCATATATACCAGCGCTAATTCCACAATCAGATTTATTTGCAGAGCATTCTCAGGGACCGGAAGTAACTACAATAAGCGCGTGTCCAAAGTCACGGAGACGTGGCACATCTGCACCTGCTGACTCACGCACGACCACCGAGGTGTTTTAATTCGCTCCGGCGATACTCCTAGCCCCGGGGTGGCCAGTGACGGACAGCGTACACCGGCGGGCAGGGAAAGAGTTTGAGTTGGAACAGAGAAGGAGGACCTCCCATGACGATGTCAGGTTGAGTGACCTTCCGGGCGTGTCATCGCGCCTAAAGACCGACAGGTAAAGTTTCTTTTGTTCACGAAATCAGCTTGGGGATGTGAGCGACAGGATCACACTGGATTATTTTTTTAAAAAGACAATCAGACTTTGCGTAAAGGCAACTGTGCATCTCGCGCGCACTTGTGTGTGTGTGAGAGAGATGGGAGGGGAAGATGGGGTGGGGGAAAGGGACAAACAATGCAGGCGGGAGGTGAAGAGTTCAACAAATTATATTCCCACAGCCACATTCTAGTACTGATTAGAACTTCGTGTCCAGCAACCCTCAGACTGCCATCAAATGGATGAACATTGACTGCCCAACATACATATTTTTAAAAAATTGCAGTTAGGAGCTGCACGGCAGCCTGTCTGTCGTCGGCTAGCCAAGGCCGCGCCACAATCCTAAACAGACGCAGACCACACACGTACGCACGCACACCTCTCTAATTTATTTCCGCATGCAAATGCAGGGACACACAGCTACCTTGTGAATGAAAAAACAGATCCGTTTCCACCAGACAGCGCTCACGTCACCCCGACAACCTGACGCGCCGTTATTTCAAAACTTCTTTAATTGTCGCTGTTCACCCTTCACCCCACTCTCCCTCCGAGCCTAAATCTATCCGGGTCTGATGACAAGTCACTAACACTGTCTTGTCTGTATTCACTGGACATGCTTTACCCATTATTTAAACTAATGGGGTGGGGGGGGGGAGGGGAGTGTAGGACGGGAACAGAAAGGAGGAATGCAATGAGAAAGAGGGGAGGCCGATAAAGAAAGCAGCATTCTCTATATACATTCTTCTTTCACGCTGGACGAGTCGGCATACGGGTCTTTCTAATCAGTAGAGACAGTCTATAGACCTTCAAAAATCCTGATTCTATAAGTTGGAGCTGATTGTCATGTCACACCTGTCATTTCACACCGTTAGTTACCCACTTTGACGACCCTCCTCTATTACATTTTGCTGAAACCTAAAAATACATGTAGGCTGCACTGCCTTTTACCATCTTTTCAAAAAGAACTCTTTCCCCTCACCGATTAAGAAAGTTTGCAGAAATCTACAAGTGGCAACGCGAAAGATCGTCTACAATGCGGGAGGCTGGATAGGGGGACAAGCTGGGCTTGAAATGACCTCAGCAAGAGTCACGTGCATGCAGAAGGGGAGACAACTCGACATACTGAAAACCTTGTAAACAATCTACTCCACGCACGCCCCCCAAACCTTTTCTCCACATCCGACGGTGTGAGAAAAAAAAAAGGTAATTTTAACTCCTGCCTCCCCACTCCCCGGCCCACGTTCTGTATACGAACAGGAATTAAGAATATATTTTTTTATGTTTATATTTTGAACATATATTGCATGAGTCTTCGTGCACGTTTTTCCATTCAAGAAAGAGGTCGTCAGGTCAGTGTCGCCTGCGTCTTTTTACGGGCAATATTACGTTTGGAAAGGAAAAACTATCATGCGGCTTTGCAGCCCAGCACTAGAGTGGCTACAATCTATTCAATTACATTACTCAGGTTATGTGCTAAATCAGCATTTGACCCCTCTCTGCCATCCACCTGTGCGCACCTCGACCGCGATTCGCTCGGCCATGAGATTTGCCACAAGGGAAATCTTCCTTAGTGCTATCAATCTGGAAAGTAGCTTTTAAACTCGTTGACATAAAAAATAATAAAAAAGCGGCCAAAACGCGTTCCTGTCATGGACGAATGACTAACACTATAAAAACGGATATCTCGCGCGCGTACAAGCATGCACACAAACACGCAAACGCTCGTACCCGCCCAAGCTCACAAAAATAATTACTAAGCCAGATGAGATGTACGCTATTGTCTTTTGCGACTTGAAGCTTAACCTCCAACAAGCTTTAGACACAGCTGAAGGGATTCCTCCCATCTCTCTAGGCATCATGTCGACTTACATTACTTTGCAATTTCGGCCACATTCACTTCACACGCCCAACCATTTGTAAGAGATTTTGTCACCGTGTATCAGAGCAGGAATCTTTCAAGCACCACCTGCTTTTAAAATCAAAGAAATGTAGACAGCAAGATACAAGAATGAACTTCTCTGGGCCTTAGCAGTTCAGCTCATCTGCTTTATGTTTGTTCTCTTATCGTGAAAGGGTAACGTTTACCAGACGGACGCTGAAAGAACCAGTTCCCAGATGTCTCTTTCCCCTCCCTTCATCCTTCCCCATATCCACCTACATTTTTTTCTTTCCTTTCTTTTTCTACAGCAAGTTTGTGTGTAAACGATGCCAACTGATCTCAACCAATCCAATCTATATAGTGTCTAACGCCTCCACCCTAAGGCGCGTCGTATTTGTGTCAGCTAAACCTTTCTCTGCAGCGGTTCATTCCCAAGACTCCTTGATGTAAAAAGCTCGCGTTAAGTTCAATCTTCGACAAAACGCTGGACAGTTTCTTTTGTGTTTGAAAAACTTCTTCTCGCTATATAGCTCATCGATCGTTCTGAACTCGCACACGCTTGTCATATTTCTCTAATGTCATGCTGACCGTTGGCCTATAGCTTGTTAACTGCCACACACAAATATTTTCTTGGCTGCATTATTCCATCGTCCATCTCTGCCCTGCAACAGAGCTTCCATGAACTTGTTCCGGCCAGATCCTCAAAATGCTTGGCAACAGAGCTATAATATGCTATGGTCCGATTTAAAAGAACCACGTTTCTCGAGAGTTTTCTCTCCTGGCCGGGTACTTATCTTCTGCTAAATGGAGACCATGAAGTGCTATATCGAACTGGACAAGGGCTGACTTGAATGAGCGTTTCTATCTCCTGATCATTCGTACACGTGAGCGTAAAAACATATTTAAAAAATACACAGGACGAATGGCCCCAACGACCTTTCTTGTGACCGAAGGTGCAGATACGAACGCTCATGCAAGCCACCCCAGACTCCTCCGACAGACACAAGCGATCCCATGTGCTGGCAGAACTTTAAAAAAATGCACAACATCTCATTATTGTCGTGTCAGCATTTTCTAGGAGCAAACACGTACGTAGCCTTTAATTAACTTGTGCCGCGACGTGTAGCCTACCAGGAATTTGTGAATTGTGACAGCTCCGCTTTGAGTCGCCTTAACCGGTTCGATAGATGGCTGCACACTGCAGAAAAGGTTCTCTGTCCCCATGACACAAAAAGTGGCTAACCTTTGACCTTCCCTTGCCGGAATAGTTCGGCCAACTGTCACCGCGGAAAAAAAATGGAGCTACCTGATGTCTTACAACAGAAACAGCATGGTGGCAAGTACTTCAGCCACAGACTAGGCTAAATCAGACTAGACGTTAATAGCACCACACGCCTTATTTATGTGCATACCATACAACTTCCCCGGAAAAAAGTGGTCAGTGAACCAAGAGCGTGATGCGCCCAGCTATACGACCCCAACCGGACAACGGCATGGCTCACGCGGACAGCCGTGTGACGACATAGGTTCTCGTTGGCTTTTAGTACGCACATGAAAATCTTTCCATTTCTGCTTTCGCCCAGTGTGAGATCAACTTTACGACCAGGGACTGTCAAATGACTTCTATATTTATCCTATTTCAAAGTTGGGACAGACTCTACGATGTCTTTAGTGCAAATCACAAGCGGGAAAAGGCCAATGATCATGAACGGCCTTCTGAGTGCACTCACTCCCCACAGTCTATTAAATAATAATAATAATAATAATAATAATAATAATAATAATAATAATAATAATAATAATACTTTGTGGGAGGAAGGGATAAAAACAGCAAATCAAAGCGCGCACGTGTATTGCCACGCGCACGGACTGCTGGAATGTCAGGTTTTGGCGCCAGGTTCCTTTGTAAGCACGTTCGCACACACGTGGTTTAGTTCCGGAGTAATATGAGATCATTGCAAGCAATGATTTCTCTCCATGTTCCGCTGTTAAGGAAAGATGCCCTGCTATTTCCAGCGCCAGAGTAAACAGACAGTACAGTGAAATGGCTGTTGTCCAAAATTCTGATTTCCCTGCCGTCAGTCCGTCATTTGCAGTGTGTGTGTGGGGATGGGGTGGGGAGTGGGGTGGATAGGTGCGCGCGTATACGCGTGCAACGCGCTGCGTGTGAGATTTACATAATGGCTACACACTTGTACATGCACTTGGCCACAATCCGGCAAACCGTTCAGACGTATATTGCTAATGTACAGACTGTTTCTGAAGTCTGAAAACCCTTCAGTGTCCTCGAGATGGGACAGTCGCTGCGATGCCTTATACGGAAACGTCGTAAAATATTTTGTCAGAACCAATCAGAAGCCAGACAAATGTCGCTGTAGAGAACTGGAGCCCAGGCAAAGTTTGCAGATGCAACGTCTGCGAAAGATGCTGGGTATAGTGACGTCAGAGCTCTTGCTGTAGGATACAAGTGTCAGACATCATTTCCAACTCTTGTCGTGGTCAACATCTCTACAAAAATCTTCTCAAAAAAGCACCGCTGTCCTGACAACGACAGGCGCGGTGTGCTAACAGGCAGTGCCCAGAGGGCGCGCAGGACCTTTCTACATCAGCCATAACATGGCGTCTGATTCGTTTTTCTCCCAGTGATTAAGAAAGGATCGTGCAAACGCCGAAGGAACACAAGAAAAAAGTAGCAAGCAGAAGAAGAAAGAAGAAACAGTTCTCCAGATTCTAAGTCTGTTACAACTGCCAAAGGCAGATGCAAATCAATATGTTTTAAAACAATTCGGCACAGTAATGACAGCGAAGTGGGAAAACTGCTACTTCTTTTTATGGGGCGAAGCTGATGGCCATAGGAAGAAAACGGCAGAGAACCTCGAGATTAATGTTGTAGACAGCTGCACGTGCTAGACTTTGCAGATGCACGTTCGGCAGAAAGCACCGCACAAGTAGAAAGGCAGTGGGCGAATGAGTAGACAAGAACCTAGATCAGGGAGCATACTGGCAGTAGACACGTGAGTAGAAGAGCAGTAGACACGTGAGTAGAAGAGCAGTTGACACGCGAGTGGAAGAGCAGTAGACACGTGAGTAGAAGAGCAGTAGACACTCGAGTAGAAGAGCAGTAGACACGTGAGTAGAAGAGCAGTAGACACGTGAGAAGACAGTAGACACGTGAGAAGAGCAGTAGACACGTGAGAAGACAGTAGACACGTGAGAAGAGCAGTAGACACGTGAGAAGACAGTAGACACGTGAGAAGAGCAGTAGACACGTGAGTAGAAGACAGTAGACACGTGAGTAGAAGAGCAGTAGACACGTGAGAAGACAGTAGACACGTGAGAAGAGCAGTAGACACGTGAGTAGAAGAGCAGTAGACACGTGAGTAGAAGAGCAGTAGACACTCGAGTAGAAGACAGTAGACACGTGAGTAGAAGAGCAGTAGACACGTGAGAAGACAGTAGACACGTGAGAAGAGCAGTAGACACGTGAGTAGAAGAGCAGTAGACACGTGAGTAGAAGAGCAGTAGACACATGAGTAGAGAGGTGGTAGACACATAGACAGACACTGTAGACGGCCATGATTTTATAGCTTGCCACAGCTGTAAAGTGTCTGAGGACACATACGCCCTAGAGGATTGTGTAAAATGTAGTTTACTACCATAAAAGGAGATATTGAACTTCTGATACAGCCATTCCGAATTTACAAAAGAAAGAAGAAAAGATCTACGGTCGGTGCAGCACGAAAAAGAAGAACGGAAAAAGAGAGCACATGAAAAACTACATTCAGGACACAGGTGCTGAGCACACGTGCTTTTTAAAGGAGCGTGCAGATCACATGCCCCCACAAGCAGGACGCGGTGGCTGCAGGCAATACATTTTAAACACAAGGCCCGTCAAGACGTCACTGTCCGACTCAAAGTGCAACACTCGGCGCGTGGCGCAGGACGCTTAGTTGGTAACAGCCGCTTCCTGGCCCGTGACAATGGCGTGACTGATGATGGCATACACCACAAGCGAACTGTCTTCAGGCTGGCATCTCATAGATTCCTGCTGGTATTATTTGCCTACCACGCTTAAAACCACAGAAACATATCTTGCGCCATGATACTACTACTAAATTGTGGAATATTTCGGTCCACTCGTAGAACGAGGGCTGAACTATAAAGAGTACAATGTGGGTATGATCTTCAGTGACAGCAATCGTGGCTGTCGCGCAATGTCCGTGTACACGCTAGAGTACAATCACGAACTAACACCTCTCTGTGCCCACGCATACTCAAAAGCATGACAGAATGAGAGAGAAAGAGAAAAAGCATGTATGCACGCACACGTATATAAGGGAGACAGATTTCCCCCTCGTCGCTCCAAACTCCATCAAGTTAAGAGAGAGGGAAGCCTTAGAGGTCTTAAGCACTTTTCACATTCGCCTCCCAAACAGGAAAAGGCCAGTGGGTCAGCTTTGATCTCTTAAGGACATTTTTTATGCTCCTGATCACGATTTTAGTGATCCATGCTTTCTCATCCCCTCCCCCTTCCCCTCCCCTCCCTCCGTCTCTTTGGAACCCATTCGTTTTACGACACGTTACTCTCGCGCACATCCAGATCTCATAAATCGATGTCAGCTTTACGTGTACACTCTCCTCCCCCTCCCACCCACATCAGCCCCTCATCCCAGCGCATCGGACATCGGCTGCGAACTCATCGGTTACTTACCAGCCATTAATCACTACACCTATCCGTCACGCGCGGCCTGCATCACGTGATCAACAGCCATTCAGGTACAGCTACAATCCTCTGACACCCGATACGCTTTTTCTGTCCAATGTATCCTCCGCGATTATATTTACACGTTGTTATCCATTAGTTATTATTTTTCGGCAAAACAAAGCACGGAACTGTTTTGTCCAAGATCGTAGGCCGCCCTGGCAGGCTGCACATAAGCTGCCAAAGCTCTCACGGCATCCAGCACTGTGACACAACTTTAGAAAACAATACCACACCTGCAACTGAGGGTTTCGTCATTACTTATTTTTTAGGTGTCATGTTGTCAGTCCGCCCTTGTGATTTTTCTGACGGGGAAGATGGGGACGGGGGCGAGGAAGAGCTTTTGTTTCTATCAGAGCAGTCTATTAACCCTTGACAGAATAAAAACCGACACAAACGACAAAACAAACTTGGTAACAGTATCCCGAACAAGAATCGAAAACTACTAGCAAGCTATAGCTCTTTCTTGTTTTACTGTTACTTACGTGACTGTGTTCAGGTGCACTGCATGGTGTTCACCTGTAGCTGTATCTGGAGCTGTACAAGTAAATAGCACTGGACAGACATCAAAGCATGATACAACACACGGAAACATAACAGCAAGTCATAACAGCGGAACGTACGTCGAATATAGGTCCCTTTGTTGCCAACACTGCGCGTGCGTGCGTGCGTGCGTGCGTGCGTTTTTATGCCGCCAGCTCCCACAAACTCCATGCGCGATTCCTATTTCTTCTGCTTTGGGGTCACTACATATGGAAACATTTTCATAACCAACCTTCTCCAGTTCTACATACTCTCTTACTGACGATGATAAGGAATATTGTACGAACTCCAGCAATGTTTATCCGTTATGCTATAAAGACACTATACAGCTGATACAGTATTCAAAATAACTACCACCTGAGGTATGCTGTGGTCTATTATTATAACAGAATAATTTATCTTGTATATTATTCTATTTGAATTGTCGCTAGTCGTGACATCAATCGTATGGGGCTGGCGGCCTCCAACGTTCTGAGCTTTCTGCCTCACGTGCCCAAGCACGTACGCACAGACACGAAGTTTTGGGATCAGTAGAAACCAGAATTACCGAAAAGGTGCCTAGGCTGCACCCACATACCCTCCCCACCCACCAACAAAAAACCCTCCCCGCTGTTAAGCCCTCCCGTACAAAAGCCCTACACCCTCACTACCTCTTGCAACAGCATGGTGACTTCGACAACAACAACTTCGAGTGCACAAAGGCCAGTTTCTGATCAGTCTGTACCCTCCCTGACGCTTGAAATACGTTTTCGCTGGCAATTTGACTGCCATGGCAGTTGGCCTCGCGCTGTTTCTGTTGCTTTCATTTACTGGAGACAGCACGGATAATGCTGGAACATTTCTTTGCATGTCTTAAGCTTACAGGGGCTTCAATATGTCATGGAACTTGAAAAGAAAAAATCAGCTCCGATTATTAACAATTTTTTTAAAAATTCCTAGCACTCGACTTCGTTCTTCTGCATGTCTAGGTAAAAAAAAGATCCTTAGATTCTAATGCTGAAGACAGATTTTTGTGGACTACTACCGTTGAAACTTCTCGGCGAGTTGACGTCGTCAACCAGTTCTGTGTGCATGTAAAAGCCACTAAATTTGTTCCCGAATACCAGATATTTTTATGCCTCTGAAAACGCTGTTTCGCCAAACGTGGAATAAAATATATTTGGCCCTGGGTTTCTGGGAGGACCGAATAACTTAATTATTACTGAATAACGAGGGAAAAGAAAGCTATTCGGTTTTCGAACCTGGAAAATTTAAGGAACTTATTTTCGTCATGGCGGGTATTCTGGAATAAGTAAATCAATAAATCAAGGAAACTAAAACAAGAACCAAACAGAAAAAAGAAAACAGAAAGATGCCAGAACGCTCAGATAAAGAGCTGGCAAATGCGGAACGACGCTTAAGAATAGCGCTTGCGTCATCTGTCTACAAATAACCACAGACAAGCGCATCTGGTGGACTCTTTCACTCCTCCGCCATCACATCTCCCCCTCATCCCACATCCATCCTCAAATCCATTCAACCTCCTCGCAGGTACGCGCGCGATCGATGGAGGTAAACAGGCTACAGAACACGTCTCGCAGTGGCTCAGCGCACAACCACCCTAACTGAGCATTCACAGGGATACGTAGTTTTTTTGAACACCTGTGGAACAGTTTGTCAATATTATCACAAGCATATAAAAGTTTGACAACATTTTACGTTGATTGCATCAGTTTACATCATAATGCAGTGCTTTAAACTACGCGGGCATAACCGTCTGTAAATAAACGATTAATTTGCAATGTAGCAACAGTGGTACAAAGTGGTGGGGGGGGGGTGCGTTTTCCAACACTTTTGATCATCTTCAAAGATAATGTTGACAGGGATATACTAACTCACCTACGCAGCGATGTTTGCGATTCACAACAGTTCCGGTCCACTTAGTTCTTACTGACACCACCGCCCCTTTGAGCAGGACGGGGGGTTAGGGGAGGGAACGTGGGCCAAGCGTAACCTGGTTTCCACGCGCTCCACTCGTAGCCACTTAGTCCATCAGACGAAGATGTTTGAATCAATCGGGGTGGGAAGTTTACTCCACGTTCAACGGTTCCAAACACACACACACACAGAGCAAAGAAAGAGTTCTGTTCAGCGGGCGAAGCTTCAGGTACACAAGAAAACATTTGCACGCGTCCCAAGTGCAGCACACGCACTCCGCACGCTGTGCGGCAGTCAGCCTGCAGCTGTAGACAGCTCGCTCCTACCGCCTGCTTCGCTCGCTTCCCACTCTCTGGTCTGTCGGGCGGCAGGTTGAACCACGGCACGCAAGCGACAGCACAGCGGGGACAGGAGGGCAAGCTAAATCCTAAACGCCACCCCTACAAATGTCCCTTATATTTTTTTTGCACTAGGGAGGGGTTACCTGAACTACTCCTTCCACCCATTCGACCAACTGGGACAGGAGATGCGAACTCTTAAAGCACCAGTACTTCCCATTTCTAGGGCTTTTCAGTAACCCACCTACAAATTAACAGTTGATCTCAGCCGCAAAACTGTGCAAAATACTCCAAAGTTAAAGATGTCACGTGCAAAGATCCAATAATAGACCAGCCTGGGTAATGACTGGAATACACGACTGACTGGGGTTTAAGTTCGAGTGAAACACGCGGGGGAGGCGCAAACACGTCGCGAACGAAAGCACTGTGCGCTTTATTTACAATCGTTGTTTTGCTTCCTGTCTGCCATCGCCACGAGACTGATGCCTGAACTCGCACTCACCAGCATTTCTCTTTCATCTGCTTTTGTGCAGATATTGCAGTTCCGTATTTTGTGACCACTTTTGCCTGATTTTTGCACGTATTTCTTTCCTTTACCTACCTGTCACTGCTTTGTGCTGGTCTCACCTACAGTTGACACCTTTATGCAGTTACTTTATGTCCACTACTCCTTTTAGTTTATGTATTCATTTGTGTGCCTTTGAGTGCACTGTATTTCATCTCGTTACTCTTGACTTATTCACCGTGCAGTTATACATTTGGCTGCTGCTACTGTCCGTTTACCTTGCCGCATCTCTACTTTTGTCGTGGAGTCGTATGTCGATCTTACCCTTGTTTTGAGGTATTACACCTCCCCACCCGTTTTATGGAGTCGCTTCATGTCCAGACCTTGTAATAACAGCGTGGAGGCTTATAACGTTCGATGCGTCCACTGCTGTTCGCTGGCGTCTCAGTACGGCCACCTAGCGGCAGACGACAGCACAGCTCAGGGGCTTGACAAACAAGGGCTGGGGGTTAGGAGAAGGGGGTGGGGGTCGGGGAGGGTTAGGTACGGCGGAGAAGTTGCTGGGAATGGAGGCAGGCCGCGAGGGGGAGGGGGGAAGTTTACAGGATGGTGAGCGGAAGGGAAAAGATGTGGCTCTCATTCGAACTGACAATAACGCTACCGACAACGAAGGCAGCGGCTAGCAAGCTATAGGTGGCAGCACAGAGGCCAGTCTCTCAGCCGCGAGAGAAACGAGAGACGCTAGGTTGTGAGATTATTTCCACACGTACCACAGCTCTGACGTCACTACCTAGCGGTGACAAGGTCACAACGTACAGTTGCGTTATCGCGATAAGAAAATTTCCCTAGGAATGTGAACAGCACGCATTACGAACAGGCACACCCACAGATCAGGGGCTCGTGTAACGATCTTTTCTTATTGGTTTGTTTTCGCTTTTGCTGAAGCAAAACTTCCTAACAATATCACTAACCTCGTGGTGGTGGTGGTGGTGGTGATTTAGAGGGACAGTGCTTCCACCTCGCGGTGCTATTACTAAACTATGCACTGAGAGAACCACCAGACTGATGGCTGCAGTAAGATGGCCAGTGCGAGCAGGCAGTTTAATGTGCGGGGAGATGGCCGAATGGAGTTTGCACAATGTTTATCTCCAGGAAATAATCATTGGCCACACCAGGGTTCGAACCAGCAACCTCCATCTGCTAGTCCGCAGCTCTCCCAACTGAGCTATCCAGGCCCCCGCGTCAATAACCTCTGTTGCTGACGAGGAACAAAAGCCTGCTACCTACCTAAGCCTCACTCGACGCACAGCCTCCCAATCTCAGGTGGAAAAAAGACTTTTTTCCTAGCGAACGTTTGATTGTAGAACCTGTCTACAAACGTGATGCTCTCTCCCATTTCTCTCCTCCCTCTTTTCGAATGTCACCAAAAAATGTCGAATGTCGGATTTCTCTCTCGCTTGCTCGCTGTCCATGCACAAACGCCCTGTGTGTTTGGCAAAGATCCACAAGGCTGTGCTCAGCAGGGCATGTTGCGATGTCCTGCGCCAATATGGACGAAACCTTGAAAGGTACGAGTATACCGCCGAGCTCAATCATCTGCACACAGCAGTACAGTACAGAAAGGAGATGGGTGGAAGAAACGGGAAGGATCAAAACCAACTGCCCCATTTCCCTATTGTCGCGCGCACCCACCCACGCCCACACGCGTGCACAATATTAGTCCTCGCCCTTATCTGTCGTCGATCTGACACCTTAATTGTAGGTAGATTTTACGGGTGTCATTCAAAGAAAAGAGTTCACTGAAACAGGTCAGTGGGTTTAAGACTCCACCCACGGGAACTAACTCAGAACAACTCGCATTCTGCTGAAACACTTAACCAGGCCTGCTGCAAACCCATATGTTATTATAACCAGCTGTCGCTTCGAGGGCGACACAACTTTAGATTTTCTAACATTTATTTTAACGGCACTCTGCACAAGAAGTATCCAGGGTTCGAGGGTTTTATAAAGATACACGCAACATTAACTAGGACGCCTATTTTTGTTTGTTGGACGTCAGGCTGTCTATGGCGTCCCTTGAGGCAAGGTCAAGGACGCTACATCATCCATAACAAACCTACATCATCTGTTAACTAAGCTTTCTGCCTCGGGCAACCTGTGCGGCAAGCAAAACGACACAGGCAAGTATCTGTCAGGTCATCCATTCACTGCCTGGCGCCGCTCCCCAGTAGCCCTATAAGCTATAGGAAATACGTAACTTGGTGCAGCACAGTCCATCGGAATTACAGTGGAACACAGCAAAACAGTTTAGATCAGAAGATACGGACATAAGTGTGGTCGTAAGGTACGTTCGCCCTGTGTATTCTGCGTCCACCTTTCACGTGTGGACATGAGATACAAACGCCCATTTATAACCCAGTCGTGGCCCCCGTATGCACGCAAACTGTAGTAAATTTATTCCCAAATAGATTTTTTTTCTGTCTCTGAACTTCTGCGAACTTGAAATAACCTATAAGGTCGCTCCTGGGACGACCGAATAACTTATTACCGAATAACGAGGGAAAACTAAGCTATTCGGTTTCCATGCACGGGAAATTTAAGGAACTTAAGTTATAATTATTCCCGTCACGGCGGATATTCTGCAATGAAAGGTGTTCCAGTATCTTGCGTATGGGGCCGGAACAGATCGTCAGGATTGGAGGCTGACATTTAACACGCTAGCCTCAAACTTGACCTCCAGCTACGGCCAGCGCTTGTACACAAGTTTCGTTTCGTTTCGTTTGTTATTACCTACAAGCCCTAAGAGGAGGAGGAGGAGGTTTAGCCTGATAATACAATAACAGAGTACAGCACAATACATTATTTCCAAGCATATAATACTTATATTACCACAGTAAAAAAATTGATAAAGTCTCGGGCTGTGAAAGACGACGCCACACTGCCCTCGCGTGTGCAGAAACGAGATGCGTGGTTCATGGCGATCAATGAACCTCACTGAGTGGAACGGACCGACTCGGGTAAAACAACGGACACAGAGTATAGCTACCCGTTAACGCCAGTCACGCAAGTACGAAGCTACCCGCTTCCTGGGACGTTTTCTGAATAAAATTTTGTTACAGAGACAGAACCCACCCACGCGCACGCGCTCTCTCTCTCTTTCATATGCTAATTTACATATACTGATCATTTGATTACACCGATTAAGATCATACGGCTCCCGCGAAAAATCAAGGAAGACGGGAGAATAAGAGCATTACGCCATTGTGTGTGTGTGTGTGGGGTGGGGTGGGGGTGGGGGTGGGGGAATGGCTAACAGACTACAAGTAGGATTTACATGGGAATCGTGTTTCGCCATGGCAAAAGCATATCTAGAGCCTATAATAAGCCATTTACCCCTACGCCCTTATCTAGCGCAAATTAGGGTTACAGTGGAAACAGTTGTTTAAAATTTCATTTGGTAGATATCTTATTTTTAAAGCCTAAATTTCTACGAACACGAATTACGTCTCATATGTTAATTAGACTGAATGATCATGTCAGGCACGAACACAACTCTTTCATCTTTATCTTCTGCCCCGTTTGTACAAATGCCAATCCCCCAACACCCCCCGGGTATGGAGTGCAGTCTCACATAAAACGTCATTTTTTTTTTACATTACAGAAGGCAGCTGAAACTTGCAATACTGTTTTAGACTTGAAGTAGTATACTTTAAAATAAGACAGGCCACGGAAAAATGAACTCGCCAAAAGGCTCCACATGGCAAATAGGATCTTTGGCAAAGGGAAGGGTCTTACATGACTAGTAACCGAAATGCAAAGTGAAATAACTGGCTTGCACTCAACAGCACGCTTGCAGTCTGCCAGTCGACGCTGAGGTCGGCTTGACGTAAGTGAGGTGTAGATACGAACAGGTTCCACGGGCAGAATTTGATGGCAGCAATACGTGTGTGGTTAGAATCATTTTTTTAAAAAATCGGGTAGCCAAGAAGCTGTTCTGTATTTCTAATGCACGTATTTTTGGCGGTTAACAGGACCAGTAGGCCTGCTCCAAACGCGGTTACAAAACCTGGAAGGATGAAAGTTCAAACGTCATCTGTTGGACGTGTGTCTAAACCTAAAACCCCCAGGACCATGCCAAGAGGAATGCACTTAGTTCCACTTATACCCCACATCTGGTAGTATATCTGTGCGGCCTCAGTCTCGGAGACAATCCAACTTGTTGTAGGGCTGCACGACACACGCGTGAAGCACGCCTCACATGATTAAACCAAGTTCAATGAAAACAATGGTACAGAATCACTAACCATCTGCGAGAAAATGTGTTTAATTTTGTGGCACTGAGAGTTTCTGGGCAGTCGAAGCCTTTCATTTCCGAAAAGATGAGAATAGGGCAGTACCCATGCGCACATGAGGCCTTACCAGGGATGGTAATTTATATATTTTATTTTCGAGGTGCGGTAAGGGTTCTCTAAATGGAAAATTAGTACTTTTTCGGAGTACAGTACGACGATATATACTGGTTAAGACTGATCTTAAATGGGAAGATCTTCGGCCTGACCTCTGCGTTCCGTAACTCGTGCGCCCACAAAAGGCGCTGAGTCGCACGGCAGTGGCATGTGCTCTCTATGGAGTTTTATGCATGCATGTGACCCTTGAACTTTTGGAGGTGAGCGAACTTCCGGCCTTGCCAGCCGACTCTCTTTTGCATGTAACCTAGCTGCACTATGTCACCCCTTACTATGAAGAAATCTTGTCGAATCTGTTGCGTACCTCAGTGTACTGTAATAAGTTACAAGTGCCCAACTTTGTTCTTCCATGGATTTCCCCAAAACGAAACAAATCAAGAAGCTGTGTCTTGTGAAAATTCTCAGAGACGAAGCATCCCTTTTTTGAACGCAGCCCTGAGACCGCCAAAGTTTGTCCTTCAAAGGATCGTCCAGTTAAGACCAGCCTTTGGGGAAACCTCATGATAAAATTAGATGAGATGTTTGTTGCACACGGATGGACCATTGGTTTTCGTTGCACTTTTCTGCTAAAGTGTGAATTACGCTTAATTTCTGGCCGGAAAATGACACATGCAAGTCGATGAATAGCTGCTGTCAAGATTAAGGGTTATCGCCCTGCCAGCTTCAGCAGGGCTTAGCTCAACAGTCACGAATTGTTCGACACACCCACTGCTACGCACAAGCACGTACGCACGCACGCAAGTGTCACATGTCACCCTAGGCTATTACCTGTCACTCCTAGGTAAGCCTTTTAGCTC
>SMGT01009886.1:58980-71993 GCA_004794575.1 Lanistes nyassanus | reverse complement strand
GTACGTTAATTCCGACAACTATTTCTTCTACAATTTCTCAACCAAATTTTGGGTTCTAACCCCGGACGAGTTCCCACTTTATGTCGAGTTCCCACTTTAGGGCAACTAGACGCCTGAAACTCGCAACAAACATACTCTGCTCAAATTTAATCTGCTACTGTCAAAGATTAGCTTTATGTATTCTAGCTACCTCGCTTATGTGGCCAAAACTTAAGAACTAAAATCAGATAACTGTACACCTGGACATTTTTCAAAATGATATCAAGTGTCCTCCCTACACCAGATGAAGAAAGTCACTGACATTAATATGGATGTTGAAGACAGTTGCTGAAATGAAAAAGTATTAAATTACCCAGCGAATCGAAAGTTCTATTTGGGATTATTAATCTTGTCATATAGTAATCAGATACATTTTCCTCCGCTCCCAAAAGCCGAGACCTGTCCGTATATTTCTCACACATGTTTCAACCCATTTTTCCTACTCTATAACCAGATATAACAATTTTGCCTTTCGATGTTAATGAAACTCAAACGTAAGCGCGTTGGTGTAGGTACTGAGGCAGATTTTCTGGTAAGATTTCTGAATTTCGTATCAGAGGTGGGTTGCATGGGTGTTATATCTTGTGGATTCATGAGGTGAACGTAAAATAAGCTGGGTGTACAGGCTCTGCGACAGCTCTTAATTTTTTTGTAAAAACTGCAAGTACATATATGAACGCTTCTGCACCCCAACGGTGGGAATGTTAAGAGGGAAAGGTCGCGCGGACTGTCCAGAAATTCCATCAAACGACACGACACCTGCATGCAGTGCGCGAAAGCAAGAGGAACTTTTTTAAAATCTAGACACGAGCACTGGATTTTGAAGAAACCCCATTTCTCAGTGGTTGGTGATCAGCGTCATTATCTGGTCGTTCATACGCTTTCGCCATTTCGCGAGAAAAATACGTGCAGTTCCGTCTGGTGTGCGTGAAAACCTTGTTCTGCTGGGAGAGAAATCTCCCACACGCAGGACAGCCTAGCATTACTTACTTGTGCCTGCATGAATAATGAAGGGAAACTGATTCTACACATTATGAACTCCGCACAGACATTAGGTTTGTAGAGTGCGCGTCACTTTATCAGCGCACAGAGGTGCCGTCTTCCCTCAAAAGACTTCGCTGCGTGGAGAAACGAAGGGAATAAACTCACCATTACCCACAACCAGCCAAGGGGTTGACAAACTGGCAGCCATTGTTAGGAGTAAATGTCCAACGTACAATGTGCGTCGGCAGATCTGTCGCGCCCAGACGAAGCCGCCACAGAGGCCTGGAGAAAGCTTTTAATACAGCCCTCCCCCACCTCCTGATAGCAAATTGTTATTGGTACATCTATGTGCAGTAGCTGGTCATTGACCAAAAATGGTGCTGCTTCAAATGTCTGTCTAGGGCAAAACTGATCACAACAAAAGAGAGGAGTGCAGAGAGAACAAGAGAGAGGGGTGGAGAGTGATGAGTGCAGAGAGAGGGGGAGCGCGCTTTAACACTTCCGATCCCATTACCACTACGTCACGTAAAATGAACGCGCGCAGGAAGGCGCGATTGTTTTACTGTAATTCATTATTTATTAAAATGATCCCCACAAGGCAATTTTTTGTTACTTCGAGCAGAACGTGGTAATATTTAATGCGTTATTATGTTTGTCCGCCTCGTAAATGCTACCACCCATGCACCAGCCGGAAAAAGAAAGATGGGGGCTTCTGATTTAAGAGAACAACTGAAGGGGGAAAAATCCCCTGATGACAGGAGACATTGACGACAACGACGTGCAATTCAATCTCCTCCTCCCCCCACTCCACCACCACCACCACCACCACCACCACCCTCTCTCTCTCTCTCTCTCTCTCTGTCAAACCTCTACACAAGACCTGTTTTGCCTTCTAAAATGCCATACACGGGAGGCGATCAAAAAACGATCCACTAGTCGCACCACAGGTCAGCTGAACAATAGCAGCTCCCTCTTTCCAACTCAAAGAAAAGCACAATAAAAAAAGAGTACACCACACATGCTGTTCTGCTTTCTGTATTGCGCAGGTGAAGAGGCTTCTCTAATCTTTTAACAGTTTCGAAGGTTAAAGCCATTTTTCATCTCGAATAATGCAAAGAATACTGAACCTACGCGAAACATAAATATATAGCAGAAGAAGGGATCTAGAAAAGGGAAAGTTCAGACAAAAATTCAATTTTCCCTCTTCGTGGTCCAGAAAAAACGTTAGGTCGTTCACAAAGTCTCATGCAAACATGTCTGTTAACCCGGAACTCCGTCCAAACAATACCACAAAGAAAAAGATCAAAGTTCGGATAAACAAAAATTCAATTTACCCTCCTAATGGTCCAGACAAATCAAAAAGCTCGTGCACTAAAATTCACTAAACTTGGAGTTTCGTCCATACCAAACTACAATGAAAACAGAGTATCGAGCTAGTTCACTCAAAGACAATGGCTTCGGTTTCTATCCTCCACTAAATGGACAGGCAAATAAGATCTCTTTTTTTGGCATCGACGTTAAGGAAATTCACTTACGTGAAAAGACAGCGGAACGTCATGACTAAAGACGTTCACCTTGTGTTCTCACAACCATTTAAAGTGGCGTTTGAATAACAACTAGGATAATGTCACTCGTATCTAGCCACCTTTCCGACAACCCCTGAAAATATAGTCCAGTTTGTAGCCATATTTTAATTCCAAGCAAGTTTATAGAATAAACAAAACTTTGAGTTGTTCCATGGGCGAAATGTTTAAGAGGTCGTCAAATTGACGAACATTGGCATATCTAACTATTTTCTGTTCAAATGCCTTTAAAAATCACGCAAACGTTTGCTCGTAGTGCATGCGCGGCAGCCTCGTGGTGAGTCAAGATTTACTGTACGGCAAGGCCGCGAACTGGACTATTAACTCTAGGTCTCATTGGCGGTCTTCTTTAGAGGCAAGTCGAAATACTTTAAAATAATTTTTAAAAGCTGAAAGTAATGGATCTCTTAAATATTTACTGTTATCTGAAGTCCGGCATCTTAATAACTCCAAGCACAAATAAAAAAATTTCCGGATCAACAGTGAGTTATTTAAAACCAAAACCAAACTTAAAAGAAATTACCAGCGCCGTCGCCATTATTTTCACGCTTCTTAAATCTAAAACTACTAAAACTAACATGGCCTGGTTCTCAAGATGGTGTCACAGATCTTCTATTCCAGCCGTTTACTACAACGCGCATTATAGACGATGCCTAGACGGAATCGCAAACAGGAACCCAATTTTGCATTTTCTTTCGCTCACAGCCAGCTTCCGTGCCGTTAATCTAGATTACAAGAAGATCGGTCCTTCTGGCCGTTTAAATTTGGGTTATTTCTATTCCTTTGCTTCGTGAGGGACAGACGGACGGACAGAACTGTCAGTCACATGACAGCTCGGCAAATCTGCGAGCTGTCGGAAAGCACAGTGCTATTCAAAAGCCACTCAGCAAGAAAGAAGAAAGTCATTTTACTAGGATGCACTTTTTAAAACAGTTACTTTGAAAATGTCGCCAGACGCCGAGGATAAATCCATTCGTTTCTTGGTACTATATTACCTCGGCGAGAGGTACTGATGTTCCGACTCTTATAAAGCTGTTTCGTCGTGTTGATTTTAACTGCCTCGTTGTAAAACCATTCCGTTAGGCCTTTTGGGGTGGGGGAGAAGGTTTCGATAAACGACACAATCTCTTACAGGCGCAGACTTCAGAAGAAGGGAAAAATCATCAGTCCATGTGATACGACCTACAGACCTATACTTGTGTTGACGAAGGGCAGAGAAAGATCCTTTTATTCTATACTGATCGCGGTTGATGCCGCTGCCCTGGGCGATCTCCTGCACGCTCTTCGTAGCAGGCGGCAAAACTCATTACGTGCATAACGACAGAACAGGCCTGTTTACTGAAGTATCACGCTAATTACGCTAGGAAGACTTCTAGGACGGGTAAGAGGAAACGAAGATGGATGCATACTGAGAAGCGGCTCTCCAAAAGAAGTTGTCTTTTTGAAATGCGGAGCTTTTTTGGAACCTCCACAATATTTGTCTTCGTCTTCCTTACAAAGAAGAACTGCTCAAACGTGAGTGACCGAGAAAAGGAGCCAGTGAGCGAGCGAGCGGGTAGAGTGAGTGGGCCTGGTGAGTGAGTGAGTGAGTGTAGTGAGTGTAGTGAGTGAGTGAGTGAGTGAGTGGAGTGAGTGAGTGAGTGAGTGAGTGAGTGAGTGGGTGGGTGGGTGGGTGGGTGGGTGGGTGTCATTTATGAGAAGTAACAAGTGGTACATATTTAGTCTAACTACAGAGGAGAGAGAGAGACTCCGATTTATCAAAACTCTATGAAACAGATTTTTTGTTGTTGTTGCAACATTCTCGTTGAGCTTTTGGAAGAAGGAAGAAATATCTCTCGATCAAGGCTCGATTAAATGTTTGTTTGAAACGGTTAGTTTAGTTTCCGAAGTCTTTTTATTTAGACTAATAAAGTTCCACCGGGCGAGACCAGCATGCCCTATACTGCCTGTGGGACTCGGTAGCTCTACGTACGAATTGCAGGTGAATGTCTGATTTAAGTGATGTGCAGGTAGCTACTGAACTCTAAACTCTACGACAAAACATATCGAAACAATCTCCTCAACAATCCCTGTCCATGTCTGGAGCTGGGAAAGGGCACAGAAGCGATGGTAACGTCACTAGTTAATTCAACTTTACAGCTGTTCGATCTCGCCGAGATAACTCAAGCATAATGGAAGGCATACTACTACACTTTCCAAACGTTAGCCAGGTCAATCTGACCTGGTCGCTGTTTCAGTTTTGTCGATTATCGATCAACCCCTGCATTCCCTTCCCCACGCCCCAGCTGATGCTATCTTGAAGGGGTTTAACTAGCTCTTGATGTATGCCGTCCTTCACGGTCTTGATCGAGTCACACCAGTAAATCTGCGCCACGCTGCACGCTAGGCGACAATACCTTACTCCACGCAAACAAGGGAATGCTTTTTAGGTGCTGGAAACGCCTTGCGAACAGGTCAAAACCAACCCCTGGTGGAAATGTGCGGGCGGCAGATTCAAGGACATGTTTACATTTTCCGCCGCACTGGTCAGTTCTCGATGAAGCAAGCTTATGCAAGCTTTGTCTTTTCCTGCCAAGGCTGTGTAGCAAAGTTCCGAGTTCCACAGAGACGGGAGGGGGAAATTCAGAAAAAACCATTTATCTTGCACAAGATGACGTAAACCATGACGCTTAAGCTGAGAACGACAAGGACCACTAAAAACTACCCGTTTGTGATAAACAATACCCGTGCGCGCGCGTGTGTATGGGAGAGTGTGTGAGTGAGATAGAGAGAGAGAGAGAGGGTAAGAGAGAGAGAGACATAATGCAGCTCAGTATTGTGAAGAGATCTGCAACTCTTCGCACTTGAAATAGTTTTTAACCATTGACGCACCTAATGATAAAGTATATTTGAAACATATACGTACATTATCATAATAAACTCGGTTGTTAAATGTGTCTGATATTGGATGAAATCACCACAATGGGCGATGATTCAGTCTCATATCAAACTGTTATCGACGCTGTCTGATTCTGGTGCACGTGGTAAAATAAACTATATACATAGAAAAGAATAGAAAACTCCAAGCGAGTCAGGGTGAGACCTTGACCTCCAGTATGCCGAACTGGCCACATACCAAAACTGGCTGCAATGTCTTTGTTACTAAGTTCAGCTTCACAAACAGCTTCCACGGACGTCAAAGAAGGTAAAGTTGCTCATTATGCCGGCAGCTGTAGCAGTAAGCATGTGACTCTCGACCCAATGGAGTATGATGGGGTATTCTAAAAGGACGCCCGAGCGAAGTATAAGGCCAACACAGTGACGGAAAAGAGAGATTCCTCACTAAGAAGCTCGGACATATTCCTGACTGAGAACAGTCCATAAATGAAGAACGTTCGACCCACGAAAAAAGCTTCGGGAAAAGATAGGTGCAGAAACGAACAGCTTGTATACGGAAGCCTTGATAAAATACGACAGAAGAGGGACACAAGTAAAGGCTAGTCACAGCTAGGACTGCCTTTTCAATAGAGAACCTTTAAAAAATCTATAAGGAGACCGGATGAAATCACAGAGGACCGCCTATAGAAATCAAGAGGCCAGAGAAAAGAAATCCAACACAAGAAGTATTTACTTTTACTAGACTATCACGAGAAAGCGTTTGTCATTAAGGTTCAGCCGTCACACCATGAGCCATACGTTGGGAGTTTAATAAACTCTTTCAACAAGCGGACGGACAAAGTGGAGAAACAGGCAAGAGCGGATGGTGAAGAGTGGTTTATCCACTTTTATGTTGCCGTGACGCCATTACGTCACACTTGGAACGTCTGCGCGAGGAAGGGACAGTTGGAGTGAGTGCTGTGGCGGTCGTGGTTCCGACAGGCAGTGACCCTGAGTTTGTCGGTCACCGATGATGGATGACATTACAGAGGTCCGGCCCATGACAACGGACAGAAAAGGCCGAAGACAAGGTAATAACGACACACGCCAGACCATTCAGTGCCGGCTCCAATAACGTCCGGAATCACTTATTACGGCCTGACCGGTAGCGCCACGGGAAAAATTAGGATGCACGCCATACAGCTTCCACATAGGGCTATACGAGAAGAAATTACGGCAAAGATCGTCACTAATGTGCATCGAGATGTGCGGCCGGCTGCATGACACACCGCTAGAGCTTATCTGATGGTTAACGCGAAGCAGTCGCAGTAAGCAAAATGAAACTTGTCTTAATCGGTCAGCGACCACCTCACTACATACCACCACTAAGCACAACTAAAACCCACTGATAGTTAACCAGAATCCAGTGTTCACTTTGGAGAAATGTTCTACGGGGCAGTGGTACCTTGGATCAGAATACAGTGGGCGATCAAAGATTGTGGATGGGCTTACACACGCAAAGACGTTACAGCTGCAAAATGATTCCCCCCTCTTCCTCCTTTGGCGCACTCTGTAAGAATAAGACGTTTGCTGATTTAATGCGCCACTGGCGCCCAACACGGCCTGAAAATGACCTCTGCACATCTGCTTGCATAACCATACTTAAATAAGACGATATATACTGAGACAGCGCTCTTCCCGACCCGTTGCAGCGTGCATTACACACTCTGTGTAATACATATGATTCCTCGTTCACTGTGTGCGCCAGGAGATTTTCTAACTATGGAATATAGGAATTATCCTCTCGCAAACCAGATGTGCTTTGCCTACAGGCACGGAGAAAATCACTCGGCAAAGAACCTCGCAGCCGGAGAGAATGCACAAGACAACGCTACTAGCTTAAAAGTGGAAACAGTTCTCGCCTGTAGCAACATGTGTCAGTCCGCACAGCAGCAGGAGTTCAGATGAGCTACAGCTACGCAGCCTGAGGCTAACATGCAATTGTCTTCAAGGATCACCTCAGTGGTTAAACGGTTACGGCGTCCGCTTCTGAGGCGGGAGGTCAGCGGTTCGTGCCCCGGCAGAGTCATATCAGACTCAAAAAAAGACGATCTAGTTGCTGCCCTGGCAGACGCCTGGGACTATAGGGAACATTACTAGGACTGGTTGGCCCGGTGTCAGTATGATGTTACTCGGTGTGTTGCGAGAGCAGTCCCACGTGTGGCAGCACGTTAAGTTGTCTAAGCAACAGCGTCCTGAAATGCATCTATTTTGCGGCGGGGCGTTAAGCAATACAAATCAAACCAAACTATCCTCATAGACAAAACCTTAGCGTCGTCTTCGGCACCCGACTGATTTGCAGGAAGGAGGTGCTGTTTACGGACAAAGGGGGTCGATCGACAACAGTTTTTATTCTTTAAACATCGGTCTTTAAGTAGTCGAACCTGAAGTGGAAAGTCAAACAACGAGTTATAAGTGCACGGCAGATGAAACAGGAAGACGGAATGGGCTGGTCCACCTAGATGAAGCTGTTCAATAGCTTTCTGATGATAAGGTGCTTTCAATTTGCTGCAGTACATCGTCATCAGAATCTTCAGTTACCATCGAATCAATTGTTGCTAAAATACGCTATAGATCAACGCTTCATTAGGTCCCCGTGGGATTAATGAAGCGCAAAGACTTCACACATCGCTCTCAGCTCCATATGAAGCTTGAGATATCGTGTTGCACTCGTAAAGCAATCATGGTTCCTCACCCTCGACAGGTCATTGTATTCATTTTCTAGAAATATTAACACGAATATCATCTTACTGGTGTCATACTAAAATTTTTTGTAAAGCATACCAATAACGAATAATTAGTTGTAAAAGAAAATTGCCAATACATCTGTCAGTCGCAGTAAGCGGTAGAGTTCAGTTTCGTTGGTCACATCTACTCGTCGCGCAGTATCCAAGGGAGGCAACTAAGATAAAGGTTTATTGAAAGTCAGTGTCGTCTAGCCTCTCTTGCAATAACAAACGCGGAGTTATCGATTGTCAAGTTCCTTCCCTTCGAACACGAATATACACGCAAAACACCGAGAGTGCCTCTAGGCAACTCCCTCTCATCCCCTCCTCTCTTTGTTTGCATCAGTGTTTGCGTGCGTGCGTGCGTGCGTGCGTGAGAGAGAAACAGAAACTTCTTGCGTGACCGTGCACATGAATGAAGGGAAAGAATGGGGGTGTTATGATAGTGTAACGAGGGTGGGAGTGCCAGTTATGTGACTTTGGGTGATGTAATTCATTGGGTAGCTTGTAAGTGAATGGGGGCTCAGGCCCTCTGAGTGCATTGATATATCAGAAGCAATACCGTGTTTTGACAATGTTTAACATTTGTTTCTTCCTGACTCTATGCGATTGCTATCCGAGACTGATACATCTTTCGTTAAAGATGAAGATTTTTTGCCGCTTTGTAACCGATTCTTTGAAGTACTATTGTAATATTATACTGTCCCTAATACTGCTGATTCTACCCCCTTCCCCTTTCAGATTAAACCAATTATTTTGTAAATGAACCTTCCAACAGACAGCACCACTGAATATGGTTTCTCGGTAACTCTGGGCATTCTTCAAGTGAAAGAAATGATTTAGCATTCTTTCCTTCTTTGTTTTAGCGTGTTCCGTGACCCCATCACGGCCAGGACTGCCGCTATTTACTAACATTAGCAACGCCAAAGTAATGTTAAACTTTTAAGATGCTCAGATAATTAGCGGATTTCGAAAGAGCTTAATTTTCTTATAACCGTGGTGTCAAGTTTGTTAGCACATCGGAAAGCGTCGTAAAAGTTATGACTTTTTAACCACGCAATTGGTCTTGGCACTTCCTATCAAAGATGTAATGAATTTATCAATTTCGAGGACACAATTTTATGGACGGGAGAGTCAGTCTTTCATTACTACATCATGACCCCGCTCCCTTAAGAAAACGTACAGGAGTATTTTATTACATACATCTGCATTCGCACTTACATGTGGTAGAAAAAGAGAAACGTCCGCCAACGAACATCCGCCTTACAAACCGGTGCAAGCTGATGCGCTGTTGATGATTTCAACAAATCTAAGGATGGAGCTTGCAACAGGAAAATTCAGTGGAAGGAATCCAGTGTTACTGATACAGCATACGGCTGAACGCGTCATACAGTCTGTGACCAGGCAACGTGTAAGAAGGATGAATCAAATCATGTCATCAATTTCCCATTTCCATATGGAAATTAGACCTAACAGCTGCTTATTCAGCAGCAGACCTCAGCGAAAACAAGTGAATCACATGCAGCGTATGGCACTTTGTGTTCAAGTGCCCCAAGCTGATACGCTAACCCCCTCTTTTTCGGTAAGCTCTTAAAGGGAAGGACATGTTTAAAACGTCTCCAATGACTCGTACACAAACACTTCTCTCGTCTCCTTTTAATCAGAAAATTTGACATCCTTTTATCTGGTGAAGCTGAAAGCTCCATTATCTAGTGTTTTCAAATTTTAGGGGAGGTGACTTGGAAAATGTGTTCTAATTCTGTGAAGATAATTGCAATTATTCTTCACTTTTCACTATATAAAGGTTGGAACAAGCTGCTGAGGAGGGGAGCCCTCTTGGGGAAATACTGCAAAAGACTTTCACACAGAAAGAGAAACCGCTGTGGCACAGAGGTAACATATCGAAAGAAAAGCCAGAGATACAAGGCAAAAGCCAAACCCGGTGGACTAAGACAGACCCGAGACAGCAGTGGGATGAGCCAACGCGCCCCGTTCGCTGGCTGTAGATAAGGGGCTTCAGAACCACTTCCCGGACGCCAAGTCGTGACGAAATTAGAGAAGTGAACCTAATGCTTGTCACACCTACACCAAACTGCGAGTTGGTTTCTCTCCGTCCTTCCCAGCTGTGACGCATACCCTAATGTACTGGCATGTCGCAGCGCTCTCCTGGGACTTTTCCCCCCCCCCCCTGTTTTCCTGGACGTTCGGGTTGTTCTTATGGACAACACGTAGGCGTTCCTTTCTCGACGTGGGCGGTGCTAGGAAAACGCTGAAGAATACTGAAATAGCTCGATGTCAGCTCGTAAAGAGAAAGACTTGTTTATCAGTGTCTTACCAAGTGGGATCAAGATGCATCACGACATATAAAATATTATTGTAAAGACAAAAGCATGTTTCTTTGTTTCCGGGATATTTGTTTAAGTATACAAGCGGTTATACTTGTGGAGTTTTATTTTAAGAAATAATCAGCAATCACGAAAATAAAGTACGTATGTGCGTGTTTTGCTGCAAATGGTCGGACTAATTTCTTGTAATTGCTTTCACCTGACTTGGTCAAGCCATCTACTTGCGGTATAATAGACCGGCTTGGCACGCAAGGTATCAGAGCGCACGCGACAAATGCACGAGCAAAGACGTGTTCTCTACACTCCCAGGACTTACTGTTGACCGCAAACAGCTCCTCGCGATACCTTAAAGTACCTACACGAAGGAAATGTTAAAGATGATTAATCCCATCCCTCACACACAAGGAGTGGTGCAAACTACATCGAAACATCACTCCCAGGAGCTGCTGGCAAAAGGCTAACCAGCAACTCTCGCTTTCCAGGCCTCCGCAGCCGTGATGCGACTTCCGGTACAGTGACCTAACTTCCGGCTGTGTCTGCATGTGCGCGGCGTACATATTGTTCACCCGAGATGACGTTTGTTCTAGTTATCCAAACCTGACGGTGCCTTTGTAGTAGAACTCGCCGCGCTCGTATTAAGGCCGTCTCCATTCACCTGTTTTTCCCAGCAACCACATCTGCACCTCAGCGTCTGCATAGCTCCCGTGTAGCGCGCCGAACCCGCCAGGACAGCAGAACCAGCTGGGAGGTACATTCTACAGACGGGAGTAAGAAGCCCGAATGTCGCCATGTTATCACGTCAGCACCTTCTAGTCTCGACTGTGACAGCTCCAGCGTCGCCACCCAGCTTTACAACGACTTCAATATTTCATTTAAATCTTATTTTTACTTTATTTTTGTGTGCGTTGCACCAACCTGGTGCAATGCAGGAGGAAATGTTTAAAAGGCAGAAACTAGGATGCCATCCATAGAATCTCTTCTGGGTGGAAATGACTGTGGATGGAAGATGACTAAACGCATGAGATCCTCGTTTAGATGCAAGTACGTAACAAAAACATGAAGTGAAAGAGTAGTGTCACGTTCTGGGTCTGGTGGGTCAAGGACATTACTCCATAGAATCTAGGTGTGATCCATCGACAGCCATCCTGGTTAAGTTAGGTCTTTAATCCCCTTGTTTAAGCCGCCAGAGAGCTTTCCCCTGTAATCACCAGGCCAGGTGGGCGCGGTAGCTAGGTGCCCAGGGGCCCTGTTCACAGTTCCAGCCCAGGGTGTTGAGCATCGCCAGTGAGGCGTGTAGCTTCGTGGCGATTGTAGTCTCAACCATCAGGGCTTTGATCAGTTCAAAGACGTGAACTGCCCAGGGGCAGGTCCACTAAGATGCCTGCACAGGTGGAGCTTGAAGCCCTCCTGTAAGTAACGAGAGGAGCGTGACTCCAGCCGTCTCTGTCCTGGTTGGTGTATCCGCTCTACGTGTCTTGAGTAAACCAGTTGCTGTAGTGCAAGGTACTCTTCGGGGTTGCTTCCCAAGACTGGTGTACAACTCTTCGCACGTGCGTTCTTTGCTGAGGACGAAGGCGGAACGTAAAGGAGGAAATCAAGAGAGAGAAGGAAGACAACTGCCTCAAGCAGAAGCAGAGATCCGGCCTTGAGTGGCTGTATGTACCGGAACTCCAGTGGAGCGAGTTCAGAGGTCGAAGGTCGATCTAGAAGTGTCGCACAGCACCGTGGCTGTGTGACGTGAGCGAGAGTGCTTACAATCTTCAATAAGCCTTTTGTCCAGTGGAAAAGGACACGAAGGAGAGCTCGAGAGCGCTGTTACCATGGAGTAGCCAGGAAGAACTTCTGACATGTCAACGTTAAGGACAGCAGAGAGGGCGCCTCATGGTACAGACTGTAACGTTGTGCGAGCTGTGCAAATAATCAGGTGACGAGTGTTTTGTGGTCATAGTGTGCGTGCAGTTGAATCAAGTACCTGTGTCTCGGTCTTGTGTTAAAGGGGCAGGTGATGGAAGGAATTGTATGTTGTCAGCTGAATCAGAAAGAAAGTCGGGATTCGTCCCTCTGATGAACAAGCCGATAGAATGGTAGATTTTTTCCTCGCCCGCAACTATCCTCCCAACCTTCTACACTCTGCTAAACAGAAAGCCGCTGCTACACCACGCGCACTCACCCTCCAACCTTCCCACCACTCCAGACACACGGAACCTCGCCCGATCGCCGTCTTGACGCACCACCCTCACAACCTTCCTGTACGTAGGATCCTCCTCTCTAACTGGCACATACTGTCCAAATCCGAGCCCCACCTCTTCAAACAAAACCCCCTCCTAGCATCTCGCAGGGATAAGAACCTGCGAGATCTTCTAGTACATTCCAAACTTAAAGCCACCACTACCCTCCCCCCATCATGCGGCTCCACCCCA
>SMGT01009886.1:14576-58867 GCA_004794575.1 Lanistes nyassanus | reverse complement strand
TGTCATGTCTTAGCTTGGTCCAGTTCCCTTGTTTTAAATTTTCCTCTGATGATCCTAGATGTTTCATTCTGTAAATTCTCGCTAGCTGTAAATAATATTCTCTTTCTTGTACTGTATTACCGAGTCTGTGATTTTTTTTATGGGGAGATTGCAGGTGGATCGGAGCTCGGGCCATAGTGTGTAGTGAGATAGTTATATAAAAACCATAATACAGCGACAACATTTCCACCTACACATATATGTCGTCCTCTAAACGGCGTCGTGGAGCGAGCACAAGGATGACACGTTAAGAGAAAAAGTAAGCTTCCATGTGACAAGTAGGAAGGGTGGGTGATGACAACACAGAAATCTAAATAAAAAGCAAAAAGAAAGAAGGACGGAAAGAAAAAGAAAGAAACTTAATGACACAATGATTCAGATAATTCAGATTCATGAAGCTAAATCTTTTGAATGTCTTTTTATTCATGATGACTTTATTCAGCTTCTAGTTACGTGATCAAAAAGGTTTAACTGTGGAGCTACACAAAACACAGCTCCGAAAGCGAAACAACTCAAACGTTACAGACTTCCGCTCTGCGTGGTTTTCCCGATCACGCACGACTGGGTTTCTATATTACATGAACATTAGAAGAGCGATCGGTCAAAAACAACTGAATGACGGAATTGAATGTCATTCAGAGAGGCAAAGTGGGTAAAAAGGGCTGATAACAGATCTCCCAAAGGAGAGTGTTAGCCTATGGTAATCGAACTCTGCACCCGTCACTTCTGGCATCTCTTTTGGCAATGCCTGCCTTTTGGCTTTCTCTCGCCCCACAACCTTTGATCTCTCTCATATTCTTTTTTGACATGGCCGCTCATCAATCTTCTCTTTCTGACTTTCCTCTCCAGCGCCTACCCACAGAGTCAACAAGAATGATCCTCTGGTGCGCTGCGCATGTGAGTCAAAATACGACATTCAGAAATCCCTAGAAAATTCTAGTCACATCACGCCTTTCTTGACTCGAAACTTTAAATCACGGCTGGACATATCCTTTTGGAATCAAAATACGATACCAGACGGGGCAAAGAGTGCGAAGCATCTAACAGAAAGATTGTTGAAATGTTATCAGTTTCTGAAGATAATTCTACTGAACTGGCAGAGCCCTATGCAGACATTCGGGAAACCTCACCGAAAAAAAAAAACCCAAAGCAGTCTTTGAGACCTTTTCTACCCCCGCCATGATAAAGCTCTCGCTTTAATATTAATGTTTTCACGTCCACTACCAAGGGTCTTCACTCTACGCAAGCCTGACATTTGATTCTTTCTACCTAAAGGCCAGTTATTCCTGACTGAGGTACACTCGTTTCCGGGCTGTGTTGCATCGCCCTTCACATCGTCTCTCCAAGAATTAAGCCGGCAAACAGTCTTCTCCATCCTGTGAGGAATTTTGCATATGGAAAGGATGAGAACCTTCATGCAACAGAATCCGGCGTTGGTGGCAAACAGAAATATAACTGCATATCACACAAGCTGCAGACTAAGCCGTTTGCAACAAACTTTAAAAAAAGACTGTTCCCTGTGTGGGGACTCTTATGCCAATCGAAACGACCCTTCAGACTTAAAAACGACTGGACGTTAATTCCACCGGGCAAAGCTAAGAATCCGGGAACCACCCGTTGCGCCGGATAATTAGCCTTGTATCGACAGCTACAGAACGACCATCACAAGGCTTTCGTACTTCAGATAACGCCTCTCGCCTCTGCATCTTGACACTCAAACATCTGCCGAGCAGCAAGTGTCTGGGGTATTTTGTGTGAACCACTTTCGCCGGGACATGACCTTACTCTCTAAAGTCAAAATCGGTTTTTTTAAAAAGAAGATCTGGTCTCCATTTCTGCCTCGGTACTTGCCATGACTAAACTGATCGAAATAAGGAACTTTTGGTCTGTGTGTGTGTGGTGTGTGTATGTGTGTTGGGGAAAGACTTTAACACATTGGGAAAGTCTGTGATGGCAAAACACACACACACACCACACACAGAGAGAGAGAAAATAGTGTTTACTGCAGTTCCTGGGTGCTCAAAGTTCAAAAATGTCAAAAACACATGAATCTTTATTTACAAAATTTCCGCCAGAATTTAAAACCCAGACACTTTTCCTTCTCTGCTGCATATAAAGTAATGCGATTCAATAATGAGTGCTGTTGATATGTCCGATAACAATAAGTGATGCCTGGAGCTTTCATGTAGATTTAAACAAAAACACATCTTGAGAGCTAATTATAAGAGAAATATTTTTCTAAACACTGTTATTATGTGATAAAATAGCGGGATAGCTGCAACCTAGAAAAGGTGGCTACATCTGAAATTTTCCAAGTGCTAGAAAACATGGAATCACCGGTGGTTTTCCTTTGGCTACCCCCTTCCCTCTGAGATTCCGCGTCTAGGTGATTTCTAAACGTGTCAACTGTCTCATCGTGAGGTCACTGAAGCTATACATTGAAAACGCGAAGGGACGAGTTCTCGTCCTTAGTACATGCTGTATGCCGAGTGACGTTTATACGACACACTAGACAAAAACATGCGCGCGCGCGCGCGAGTTGGGGCACGCATGCTCAGCCCACCTTTTATCCCACTTAACTTATGCTTGCCCAATGTATACCACTTGGCTATCGATCACCGAAGATTGGTCTCTTCACTGTAACTATAAGAGGTGACACTGAGTAAAGGTCATGGCTTGACCTATAATTATATGTTGTTGTGGTTAGCAACCGGCCTGGGCATGCGCAGCGGACTTGATACACTGCGCATGCGTGCCCGAAGTCGGTGGGAATTCGCTGGCCGGCGGGGAGATAATGGCAAATGCTTGCATCCTGATAGTCAATACTCAGTTCTGTTTCCGGCTGCGAACGCTAGAACGCGTAAGAACAACGCGATGATTATGTTCTGAAAAAACAGCCTGGTAATGAGCAGGTCCTGGGTCACGATCCAAGCGCGCAGGCAGACGGCAGCAGTGTGCAGGAAAACAGACGCCGTCCGTTTGTGTCTGGTTCACAACGTCACAAGACGGGAAACGTTTTCTGCCTTGCATTCATCAACACCACGTTAAAGAAACAGCTAAGTGCGGTATATATTCGTAAACAGCATTTATTGAAAAACAACTATTCTTCTGTTAAGAATTTCTTTCAGCGGCTGTCCACGGAGACAGCCAAAGGGATTGTTATATAACTCGTTCGGTATATGCCGGGCTTTTTTCGTCCCATCAAGCGATTTTCGCCAGTTATGCACGGGCTTTTCTTCCTCACAAATGCGTTTACAACGCTGGAAGAAAAAGCTCGCTGTTTATTTAGGCCATTTCCTTTAAGACCCATCTTCGGGTAAAAGTAATTAGACTTAACAGACGCTTACAACCTACCAAACCCTCAACCTTTACAAGGTTTACAAGGTTTCGGTAAAAAGCAGGATGGCAAAAGAAAATATCGATTGGCGTCTTCTCGAGATGCTTTCTGTGCTGGCTACTGACGACATTACCTGATGAATACAGCAAGGTAAGGCACTACTTTTAAAGACAGCTCCGTGTTCGCGGGTTTCACGTTATGTGCACAAAGAAAGGTTTCCGCCTATGTACGCGTCCCCCACTCTCTCTCTCTCTCTCTCTCTGCCCTCTCTGTTCCGAATCCAACGCGCACTTTCACTCCCCCAACCTCTCTCGCATTCAATATGCGCATGCGTACACACGCGAGCAAGCAAACGAGAGAGAGAGAGAGAGAGATTCCCAGGTCGCGCTCTCTTAGTCTGCTGTACTGGGCTCTGTTTAGTCCCGACAATTTACGTTAGGGAAAATGACAAGAAACCGGTAAAACCGATTTGTTTTGACAACAGGCCACATTTTTCGTCTAAAAGCAATGAGACAAATAAAGGAAAACGTTTTTGTTTTTCAAATGCTGTCATAGATAGGAAGTGAATCTGTCATCTGTCAATTAATGACAAAAAGAAAGGAAAGAGGCAAAAGAAAAAAAAATACAGACGAGCACGAAAAAGATCGAAAAACTGACCTAGGAAGATAATCTGATAAGCCTTCTATTTGATGTTGAACAGTTTCATTTCCTGTTAAACAGAAATCTCCAACACAGCAATGACGATTTCATTATGTCTTCGTTTTCTGTTGAAAACATCCATCCCCAAAATGTCATTCATCAGTAAAATACTTTCTATTTTCAGATCTCTTCTTAAAGTTTACGTGAGAAAATAATTGTGGTATGGCACAAACTTAGCTGCAATTTCGTGACGAAATGTCCTGGGAGAACCTCACAGCATACAGTTCTTACCTGTAACATGCTTCTCAATAGCTAATCACGAACACATTGAAGTCTTTCTCATACTTGCGTCTTTGAGTGAAACATAATCGAACAAACACGGTCGAAGATATCTCTGGAAAGTGGATATTTCTGGTAAGGGCCGAGAAAACTGGAGAAATAGGTCTGCAAGCCTTTCATTGCTGCTAAGCGACAGAGTTGGCAGGGGGCTACACCCTAATTCTAAGAAATTATGTCTGACCCGTGGAGAAACCGCATACGCACGCACGCACAGGTTGAGGGAAATGTGGCGAGGAGAGTCCAGCCGAGGACAGTGTGGGGAGGTCAAGCCTGCAGCCGTCCGTACACATGGTCAGTAGAGAGACCACAGTGTCGCTAATGAATAGGCCGTCAGCTCACGACGCTGTGCTGCTCGATCGATGACCAGCCGATGTCGCCCGGCGCGCACAGACAGATGTTTAATCTCGCCTGGCCACCGGAACTCGCAAACGTCCCGCACGCTCTGCATCCGCCGCTCTCCGGCGACTCTGACGCGCGAAGATAAACGGATACATTTTTCTTTTCTTTCCCCGCTCTCCTACTCCCAGCCATCCCAAGCCAACCCGAATAAATCCAAAAGACTTCGGAGTTTATACATTCGAACAGCATCTTCGCGGCATCCCCCCGACTGTCTCTCCCTCGCTTCTTTCAACAGACTGCAGGTAGACGGGTTCTGGATCCTTCGGATAATTGTTCACTCATACAAAATAGACCTACATCTTTCACGCAGTCCGACATCCTGCATGGCTATTCACAATGCACATCTGTCTGTTTTCATAGTATGTATGCAACTTGCATGTAATGTACTCAGGTACTCACAAATTACAGGTAGGCAGGTAGGTGGTTACAAACATTCCAGTCTTTCAAGACCCCTGTACCGACACTTAGACATCACTTCAATCCTATCATTATACCATCACCATTGCTTAACACTCCTGAAGATTGATAATTTTCTATTCCTATAAGAAATTCCTTATACCGCTGAAGGACGTTAATTTTTCAGTCAGTGATAACGCATTTTGATGCACCCTATCCATTTGACGCACTGTCAAAGCAGTTTAATGCAGTATCAAAACATTTGACGCAGTATGTCTGAATATATTTTGACACAGTAAAGCATTTTAACGTAGTGTCGACGCATTCTGACGCAGGGAATGTCAAAGCGTTATTCTGACGCAGTGTCAACGCATTTTGATGCCTTGTCAACATGCAGAAATCTAGAGTCACGACATAACACCTTTTCACTTGCTGCCACAAGTAGCTGTCCACAGCCACCTTTTCTTTTTGAGCTATTCTAACCCCACTCTATACTGGAAAGAAAACTTAGCATCTTTGGTCAGCGATCTTTTTCCGTCTGCGGTCCACTCAACTAGAACAGCCTGGCTCTCTCGATCCTCAAGCTGCCCACACCCTCTTCTTTTACAAGTTCTCTGATATCTTATCTTTTCTCTCTCTCGTGATAGATTTTTTCCTATCTTGTCCCATCTGCGCCTACTCTGGGATAGCTCGTGTACCAAGACCTGTGTGTGCGTCTGCGCATTGAATTATTTTATGATTTGGTAGCTAATAAATCATCATCATCATCATCGTCGTCTCGTTAATTAACGTAAGTACTCTGTTAGGTCAGAAACGAGAAAGAAAGTCCTCATCAGCCAAGACTTAACTTTGTAATATCTTGCGAGGCACGCAAGACTTTGCCAAGATAGGTTTAAGTGCCTGTCCAGTATATTCTCCTCAACATCTGCTTACCACGGTCTTAGCTAAGCGACTTCAATGAAGCAGAATTGGCGGCCTGCGTTCTCTCCTCTTTGGTTCGAAGTGCGCCATAAAAGGGGCCTTCAGTAGCGACAAATCTCTTTAAGGGCAATATTTCCTCTCATTAAGACGCACGAACGAACACGCAGAGAACGCTAACTTCAGATCAGTAAATCCGTGTTCCAGGGCACCAGAGACAGCTGCACTGGCCTGTACCAGTGTCAGTGCGTATGCACATACAGACATCCTCTCTCCATTCCCCTCCACTCTCTCTCTCTTTGCTCAGACGCGCAAGCGAGCTATGTTTCAGCAACAACAGACAGGAGAGTGGTGAGGTGTGGTGGGAAAAGGATATCGGCAGAGCCAGTATAAATGTCTCACTAAGTCCTCCTAAGTCTAGGAAAAGAAATACATCCTATACTTACCTCTGCTAAGTTTCAACGCAATACCATCCAAACAACTGCAACTTACCTGCAAACAACATTTGAAAAAACTGATTATTATCTGATTCACACAAATAAATACTAAATTTATTAATGGAGAAATTAGAATGTTCCAATTTCCAGATTTCTTAATACAAAGGTTAGAACTTTCCGATGTCCAGATTTCTTGATTCAGAAGTTACAACATCCAAGTTCCAAATTTCTTAAAACAGAAGTCAGAACTTTCCAATTTCCAGATTTCGGACTATAGAAGTTAATAAATTTCCTATTTAAGACTTTCTGCAAGCAGGCCAAGTGGATATTTCTAACAGCATCTATCATCTCTTTTCGTTCTACTACTAGTATATCTCTGCTTTATGGCGGCCATCGCCACTACCAGCACCACAACAAAACCACCACCGTCATAGACACAGCCTTCCCCCGCTGTTCACACTGACATACAACCTTCCCCAGCTGTTCCCACTGACAGGAAACACGACGACTGTCTTGAGGGTTGGGGTCTGTAGGAAAAACTGCGTAATCCATAAGATTACACAATGAGGATTTAACAGGTTTTTCACTTTGTACTGACTTACGAATTCATGTTATATACGGGGGTGGGGGTGTAGAAATGCTGTGATAAAGGAGAACTTTAGCCAAGGAGGAGCAGCAATGGTGGATTAGAGAAAGAGTTCTTGCCTATGAAGACTTATTTCAGAAATGTTCTGCATTCCGCTAACTGCTGAAACCTTCGGTTCTACTGGAGATCGAAGTACTGATCCTGCGATACGGCGGTGATTAACTTCAACTGATCAGTTCAAGCCGGACACTTTCTGCGCGTTTTTGAAGCGCGTGCCCCTGTTAGTGGGGATATATGCAGTGCGTTCTCAACTTTTCACGGCCCCGTCCCCCGCCCTAACCCGTGCATAGTTGCGAGTGCATGTGCCTAGTTCTGATTAACGCACTTAAAGATGTGTGCAAGATTGGCCTCGGCTCAGATCCACAACTCTGTGGTGTTCCAATGAAGCACCCCACACATATTCATCCGCTGGAATTCAAAAGAAACTTCCGGTGAGCTCTTAGGCAAACGTACATTTTCCCCACTCCCACCCCACCCACTCCCGCGCGCATGAAAACACACACACACACACACTGCTGAGAAAACATCCGCCCTGTCATATCATGTCAATAGATGGGCTTGGACAAGTGGCAAATTTCCAAGCGCTATTCATTCAGTTCCTTATGCGTGGTTCACTAGTTTGAATAAACAGATTTGACAAAGTTCTATCGCTTCCAGCAGATGTATTGACCGCTTCATGGCGCGAAGAATACTATGAGTAAATCAGGGGAAAAAATCGTTGCGCGAATGTTTTCTTCATACACGCGTTTCTCCCTGCCCATGCTATGCGGATATAATACAGCTTACTGGTCTATGATGGAATGTGAAGTGAAATGGAGAAGGGGGTAATTCGAGCGATAGGAAAATGAACACATTTTAAGTGAAGGAAACTAAGTTCTGTATTTCCATAATATGAATGCTAGTTTGTGAATGTAATTACGTTGTAGATCACATTTCCACGACTACTTGCTTGTTCCCACTTTCTATTCTTTTTAAAATTATTCTTCTCTCTTTTTCTTATTTCCAATAATTTTTTCCATAATACGATTGCTTCTTCAGTCGAAGTGTCTGTCACAGCCTCCCTTTTTTTTAAAATTCTTCTTTTGCCTCGTCCTCCTCATCTTATTGCTCTTTTTCTTTCTCACCTTTTTCGTCTCCTTTATTTCTTCTTCCCCACTCCTCATCCTTATCTTCATAGTTCCCTCGGCATCTAAATCCAGTTTATAAAAGTCGTTCCTAAACCAGCACATAACCCCAAGATAAATACAAGCAGACCGCGTTGGGGGAACATCATATAACATGTAAAGAACGGAGGAACTGCCCATCCTTTCACAGTCGGTAGTCTATTCCAGATCTGTGAATGACGAGGGAAAAAGTGTGTGGGCCTGAGGGCATCAGAAGAGATTTTTGCGTAGAGTCTAAGAAGGCTTTCTGAATCGCTTCTCCACCGCATTCATGGTTTGTAAGGGTTGTTCTCAAACTGTCGAGAATTCTACCTGGGTGGCAATTCCGGTTTCTGTCATGTCGCGAGGTCCTCGTGCATTTAAGTCGGAGCGTGGCTCCACTGGAAAGAAGTGTTGTCACTAACGTTCTAACGTTAGCTTGGAGAACTGGTGTCTGCTCTTCCTCGCGAATCGTGTCATTCGTAAAAGAAGCGCATAACAAACGTCGGAGGGATTCTGTAAAGGCGGCGGTAGAGGTTGGAAGGGAGTTATCCTTGCTCTGTATAGGGATATTGCCTCTGTCGACATGAAATCGGCAAATCACAAAACACAATTTCTAAATCTGGGCACAACCCATGATTCTATGTCCAACCACAGTTACCTTACAAAGCGTCCGCACCACCGTTACGCACATAAAACTGACCCTAAGTTATACAGCGAAAATGGACCTGAAGGACCATATATGTGCGCAAGGCCAGGTTCAGTCATCTAAAACGCATATTCTTCCTGTTCAGAAAGGTCATGCTAAATACATTTAAGATACGAAAGTGGACATAAGTCCTCATGCAAACCAACCGAGAACACACACACACACACACACACAGAGCTGCCGCCACTGTGGCCACCTTTCACACTAGTTAGTGATCAGAACCTCAGGGGCAAACTAAGACTCGTTTTGAATGAAACCGGAAGAAACGCGACCACTTAATGTAGCGTCCACGGAGGTGACCATCTACAGCTTTTATACACACATGACAAATAACCGTGCCGTTACAGTCGCTCGCAAGACAAAGCAGACTAGGCTCACATCCAAAACAAAGTGCATGATCCGTTTAACGGAAGTGGGATCCTAGCGAGTGAGTCGGATGCCAGTCTCGCAGGATTCCGCAAAGCTAGCAGAGAAGAGTGCCGGAGAACTAGTTCGCTCGCCGTCCTAAAAATTTCTTTCACTACTGTTAACAAAAGCGTCAAAGGGCTTGTTCACTGTCCATCGCAGCGCCGACTGACGCGTGGTAATGTTAACATCTTTGCGCCTTAAGTTTGAAGACTGAACCGCCCACCCACCTCACGAGATGGGGCATACGTTGATAGCCAGGGAGCAAAAACCGCAAAACTTCAATCGACATTGTGACTGGTTAGAATGCTCACAACGCCATGTCTTGCCATGAAAGCAATGCCAGGTGCGATTGAGCCAAGAGGTGAACCTTTTCGTGTGGAAAACAGAAATGGAAACCCAGGCAATGCCTATTCAAATGTTATGCCCTGTTTTGAAAGATCAGTACTACAAACTTTTTATTACAAAGTAGAGGTGATATGCTTGCCCTGACTTGAAGGTGTGCAGCACCCGAAGAAAAAGATTAAACAACACACATGAACACCACCCAAGTTCTGACACATCATTAAATGTGGATATTAAATATTATATAATTCACCTCACCTCTTCAAAAAGAAAAGAGCAGAGAATGCTGCTTAATGGTGGTAATGTCCACTCCCCCAGACTCATTCGATACGAAAAAGCCATAAGCAATGTTCATAACTGGAAAGCAATTGCCCCCAATTGATCAACGAAACTGCTTTACTGACCGATCAAACGCACGTGACCAAACAGCCTGCAAGGAACTATTTTCGGCGAGGGAGAGCTGCAGACTCTGGGAGGCACGATACGAAATGCAGAAATAAAATATTTCGTCGCCTTTCCTCTCTACACTCTGATAATGGCAGGTATCATTGCACTTGTTTGTACAGATTTTCATTCTGCTAACAATTTTATCCCTCGTTAGTCAAAATTTCCCAATGGAATCCGCCTCATATGTACTGAGTATTTCTCTATGAGCTGGTCTGTGTACCCACCCACAAAACAGAAACTGTCCATAGGTTGGTATAATCCAAGAACGCTATCAGGGTGTCCATCGCGATTAATAGCACTTTCAGTTCTTCAGTGGGAAAAAAGTCAACTTATCAAACCGAAATGAAACAAAATCCACACAATGTTTGCCGCTTGTTTTATGCCTAATTTGAACGTCTCACTAGCTACTGCCGCGCTGCAAAACTGTGCATGCACGGCTGGTCATCAACTTGGCGTCTTGCGGTGCTGCGCACTTTAAACAACGAACTGGCTTTCCGTTTCTTGCGGTGCTGACAAGTGAACATTCATGGCTGGAAACACTAATTTGTGTGGCATCGCTGGTTTTTTTCAAAACCATTCCAAATCGTTGGGGTTTGCTAATTGCTGAATCCATTTAAGCGATGTTTTAGCATATGCCGGAATAAGAGTAATTTTTTATTTAAAAAAAGGGGGGGGGCTTACTTTAGTGTCTCGATGGCAAACAGAATCTGACAAACACCATGTACTAACAAATAATAATCCCGACATCTATGAACATAATGAAACCATCATAATATTTTAATAAATTTACACTTATATTGTGTAACCTTTCTCGAATTTTTCGATCATATCAACGATGCTTTTAGTTCACTGGAAGCAAGCCTAGGATTTTGTAAATCACGCAACAAATTAGCAAACATGAGATATGTCCTCTTCCAGGCACTTGCTACCAGCATTAGAAGCCTTGGTGACATTTCAAAGCGCAAGAAGCCAGGTCTCTTGAAAAGGACACCAACTAGCAAATAATAATAATTTCTGTGGGAGTTCTAATTAAATTTAATGTTGCAACACATGTGGCATCCTTGCAACTTCACGTTCATTGGGAAAAAAATGTTTATTCGCGGGGCTCAAATTTTCTGAGGTTGGGTGACAACAGGGGCCAACAAACCTAATTATGACCACAAATCGGCGTGCACAGCACCCAAAGTTACCTTTTATCGCAGATCAGCCAGTATCGAATCCGTCTCAGGTCGAGAAAATTCAAGTTTAACACTATAAAATCAATAAATGTCCGCTGTTAACATTTAATTACAGTGATGTGTTAGATTCTTGCCTCGCTGTCTCTGATAGCGGTGAAGGCTTCGTATAACGTGTACAATGCTCGATTTAATGTTACAAATCCGGAGTGACATGTTTAACTATGTGATCTGCTTTTACGTTGCGCTACGTTCCACGTGCAGTCATTTGCCTGCTGTAGGTAATGGCCAGTCGGCCAAGGAAAAGGGAAAGGGTGGGATGAGGAGGAGGAGAGATGAAGGAGAAGATAACTGGCCCAGCGCAAACAAAACTCCTCACCGGATATTGCTGGGAGATTTTCCATTAACGGAGCGAGAACACTAGCTGGCCTGGCCAGCCTCCTCGGGCCACAAACTGTTATGCATGTGGTGCCCGCAGTTTCTCGCCGTAATTTTATGGATTTTTATTCTGAGCTGCCGCATCTCCTATATACTCAACGGATCTCCCAGTCTTTATTATCTGGAAGACATTAAGTGTATTTCACTGTTTGGTTCGTAAAAAATAAGCGTCAAACATATTCGTCTCCCGTGCCTTCCCCAGTCTCTCTCTCTCTCTGGCAGGTCAGACTTACAACTCCGCAGTTGTCGTTTTCCCAGTCCTGGCGTCTGTGTCAGTTAATATCTACCTCACATGCAAACAAAGCTGCCGACGCCAACGTGAAAACCCCCAAAGCGCTCTCATTCCCGTCACTCAGCTCCTACCCATTCTTCTTTCCTTTCTCTCCGTCTTCTTTTCTCCTATGTACATTTTTAAAGCAAGATGGCAGCTATTTTTAGTGGCTGTTTTTCTTCTCTTATTTTCACATTGAGCACGTGCTGTTTCTCTCGTGCAAAATGACGTCTATGCACGAGCCAGGTGCGGATCTTTAGACGCTAGTTACAGCGGAGGAGCGGGGTCGTCCATGGGACTCCGCGAGGCATGTAGCAGACCCCGTCCACCCACAAGCCGCCACTGTTAGCCAAACATGTCCAAAATGCAGATGACAGCGCCCCAGGTTTAAAAAAAACATTCTGCAGACCCAGCGGGAAAAAATCTTCCAGGAAATATTGTTTTGCAGCATCTGTCATAAGACATTAAAAATCTAGCAGCAGCAGCAGCAGAAATAATGGTACCCACAAGTAACGGTGAATACTGTAATACTGAAATTCGGCAAAGCCAGCTGTATTGGTTATTGACGTGCTGTACCCATAATTAGACTGGCAAGATAACGACTATATTAATACGTTACTTTTTTTTAAAGACAGCCCTTAATGATGTCACGGTTTATGTTTCAGGATTCTTCAAATCTTCCGGCCCTCGGTCGTGTCCTGCAGCTGTTCAGATATTAAGGTGAGAAGGTGTATCTGTTCTACGAAGCACCTCGAATGTTCTCAGACGGAAAAAAAGCCGCGTGCGTAACATCAACGTTCTCCGGTAATATATCAAGGACACCACCACGTGCACCAGACGGGGCTGCCCTACTCTGCCGGATGGAACACGTCTAACTACCATACGTAATGCTCCTTCTCCCGTTAATCTAGCCTGGAAGCAAATAATCTGCTTTCTGCCGGGTTCCACGGAACTTCTCCATTACTACAAGAATAATCTGCTTGTCTGTCAACGGTCATCCACAGTCTTGGAAAATCCCAGTGCTGACCTCAGCGATCAGCTCCAAGATCTTTACCAAACGTATTTCCTTCGTTCACACTCGTACCAGCTTATTTTCATAATTGCCCTTACTGTTGTAATGGCTCCAAGTTCGCAACGTAAACAGTAAACACTCACTGTGCTTACAACCTGTCTGAATACAGTTTTAAACCTTACGTCTCCCTGTATGAGAAGACATCGACTAAAGTTTAATTTCGCTTTACAATTTTCTGTCGGAAAAGGGAAATTGCTAGTGTGTTGCAGCACGACACTCAAATACTGCACAGAACAACTTGTCTGCACATGGCATGATGACAAAGAGGCGAGTGAAGCGTGTGACAAATTCGGTTTATCGGCAGGTCATCAGCAAGAAGGAAAGTCACATTTAAAAAGGACTTGCAGGCCAGACGCGTTTAAGAGAAGGCGCTGAGACGACCGGATACCACATTTACATTAGACTGTACGCCACATCAACCCTGCTCGGTGGACATCCTTTGAAATGGGACAGCTGATAGACAGATGAGATTAAAAGACTATCTACCAAGCATTACCATCTAAGACAAAGTGCTCTTCCCTAAATGCGTCTCTATTCGCAAAAAAAAGTATTAGGACGAAAGCAGTTACCACAGCTGACAAACCACTGTCCAGCTAAGGCTGGCGTTTCAATCCGTCTGTTCTTGTAAGTTGTCTGTTTTAACCAACTGGCGTTCTAATGTAAATCTACTACATTTGTCGATGCTGGATATTGTTTTAAAAACAACTGTCGCGAACAAAAGTCATTGTAGCTAGTGTAGGATTGGCATATCTATGAATAACAGACAGAACAAGCATTTTGCACAAAGCACTCTAACAAATCAGTGACTGCATCATGGAAAATGTTGCACAAAAACGAATCAAGTACAATCTATGTTGCCATATGCGCCGACATTCGATCAAGAAAAAGGTGACTGTGTGACGACCCCATCTTTACAAATTCTTTAGGACTCCAGAAGGATACCATTTGTGCTTACATCGCTTATAAACACGTTACTTCTTAACAAGAAACCTACCAGAAAACAAGATCCTTCCCAGCATCATTTAATATCTTTTACCTAAGGACAGATTGCACTTTTTGTCTAAAAATCCCAATTCTAAATGTTTCGTGTTTCGAAGGAACAATGCCTCGGATTGCGTGAGACCATACAAAGGCAGGACGCAGGAAGCAGTATCGCATCCCCATCGCGGTAGCTGCAACATCCCGGCGGCGACAGCACCCAAAGTTGGCTGTGGCGTCGACCCACGATCAATGTCTGGCAGCCCTGGGCACTGGTGCTAGTGCCGCATAACTTCACCCAGACAGCTGGTCTCGCGCTTCGCGACACAAACGAGAGCGCTGTCTGCTGACGTCTGCTGCTGCAGTGCGGTGTGCATCAGTGACAGGCCACGACACAAATACACCGTCCCCTTAAAAAATCATATATTCCCATTAAAAGACAAAGCACTATGTTAGATTTATTACAATAAAACACAAAAATAATACGCCTATTCGCATTTCTATATCTCTGTTTTTGAACACTATACGCAGCTAAGAGAAGGCACAACCCTTTAGGTAGTATCAGTTCTGACGAGGTGAACGGTAAAATCCGTGGAAATATGATAAAAAGGTCCAGTGTTGTGCAGTCTTGAGAGGTTCCAGGCGACGAAGAAGAGTAACGAACAACAACTCTGACTTCGTGATCTTTACAAGAGTTAAAAAACATCGTTTGATCCCTCCTCTGACTTCTGCCCCATCTGCCCTGTGTGTGCGAGTGCACTCTCGCACGAGTCGGTGTCAGCACGAGCCCGTAACCGCGCGTGTGCGTGCGTGCACGCGCGTGCGAGACAGGAAGGGCAAGAGCTGCTGAAAACGCTGTAAAAAGTGCCGCGGTCTCCCAAGCTATTTCGCCCTGATAGCGGGCCCTCGTGGCAACCACAGCGCAGCCTTGATAGACAGGCGGTGGGCGGGAGCAGCGCCTAATATGGTCATGGAGGCGTTGCCAGCCAACGTCACCCAGTCGCCCACCGGCTCCACGGTGATTACCTCGGCGCCCCATCAGGTTTACTTCTCGGACGGCGCGCTGTCCGACGGCCAGTCTTGGGCCGAGCACGGCGCTGCCTCGTACGGCCAGGTGACCAGCGTGGACTTTCTGGGCTCTGCCAACAGGAGCGCCGCTGCTCCCGACAGCTTCGTGGTGCAAGAATTCTACGAACAGCTGTGGTCGCACCCCAACACCAGGATGCGGGATGACCTGCAGCAGTACGCCACCCCCGTCATCGTCGTCTTCGGCAACTTCTCCAACCTGCTGGCGCTGATCGTGCTTCGCCGCAAGAACCTGCGCCAGCACTCCGTGTGCATCTACATGGCGGCATACGCCGTGGCCAACCTGCTGGCTCTTAACCTCATCCTCGGAATCGCCTGGCTCTGCTTCGTGTTGGACACGCAGTACATCGGCTCCATCAGCGACTGGGGATGCCGGCTGTGGACTTTCCTCTCCAACGTCATCACATACTGCGGCATCTGGTTCGTCGTCGTCCTGTCCATCGACCGCTTCATCTACTTGTGCTACGCGCGGAAGGCAGCCAGTTACTGCACGGTGTTCGCTGCAAAGACCATCGTCCTCATCGTTCTCATCGGCCTGGTGGTGGTCAGCATCCACGCCATGTGGACGTACGAGCTGCAGCCGCAGGGGTGCTTCGTCAGCTTCGAGCAGCAGGACCTGCACACGCTCATCTGGCCCTGGTGGTCAGCGTCCATATACTCCTACCTGCCCCTCACCATGCTCCTCTTCTTCAACATCGTCCTCTCCATTTCCCTCTGCCTCAAGCGCCACCGCCAGCGCCGTTCGCAGCAGGTAGGGACAACTGACGACTTCGCCATCACCACGCTGGTAATCTCCTCCTGCTTCTTCTTGCTGGCCGTGCCCGCCACCATCATCAACGTCATTGACATCCACTTTCCAACGTCCTGGCTGTCCATAGACCTGATCGCCCAGATCGAGCTGACCAAGAAGATCACGGAGATTTTGTCCTCCGTGAACCAGACCATGCTGGGCACGATACTCTTGATATTCTCGCGAGCCTTCCGCCAGGAGTTATACGCCATTGCTAGCGCCATCCATCTGAAGCGGAGGCCCAAAGTGTACGAGATGTGCAACATGTCCAACGACAGTGGACTCGCGGCAGGCGCCGATCAAGACGAGGAGAGTCCGTCGCGAAACCACATCGAGTACCAGGCGTGTAACAGTGCTGACGTCACGTCCAGCGTGTAGCTAGTACCCTCGTGGCAAAGTAGGCTATGCTGCTAGCCAGTTTGCATGTCAAAGGCTGCTGAAAGAGACGGCACAGTAACTTTAGCTTTGCGAGGCGTGTGAAACTAAGTTTAAAACTGCAAGTACGTTTACCATACGCTTTGAAAGTGATTCACTTGCACCAGTGACGTACATGGCAAGGTAGAAACTGTCAGACCAGCGCTACACAAACTGCCTGCTTTTTGCCCTTGTTCTTACGTGCCTTTATAAAGGCTACTATGGTACACACGTTACATTACCCTTTCTTGGCATATCCACGGAAGTGTCTCACTGCATCCGCTGCATCGGTTTGACGTTAAAAAGGTCTGTAGGCTGGGCCGGTTTCTCAGTCTTGTGAACGATATATTGTTAAACACTTCACGGCTGATTGCTCAACGAGTATTGCTGACTTGACTACTGACTGAAGGTACTGTATTTTACTTGCCCAACATTTTCTCTACTTCTTTGTTTACTTGGCTGGACCATGCGTACATAAAGCAATGCTTTAGATCATGTTTTCGGGGATGGGGGTGTTTCTCTTCTGGCCTTCATCACTTTGTTTACCTTTCTGCTTTGCAATGCGTTTACAACATATCGCTGAAACCCTAACATTAGTGCTACTTATTTCAAAACTTAAAATTAATCAATTCAATCTATTAAAAAGTCTATACTGCATTATATGAACAATCTTATGTGTAAGAAAATGAAATCCTTCATTACCATCGTCGTCGTCGTTGCCATTGTCGTAATGAAATTTACTATTTCAAATCGTTCTCAAATACTGTGTATGTCATTATGCGTATCTCACTGATGTAAGCTGCATGAAGTTAGTTCATACGGAGGGAAACGAATAACACATTTCAAGAAATAATTCGGGTAGATTCAATTTACACAGGGCTCTCTGTCTCTCTTTTACTCTCAAACATACAACACTTCGTCAAACAGAAATGTATTTCTTCTGACTGAAAGTGAGATTGTATGAAAGACCCATTTTTTAAAAAAAATTAAAAAAAAGGGTATTTCTTTTACAACCTTCAAGCATTTTACGTTATTTTTCTGCTTAAATAAGCCAGCGAATGAAGTCTTCGTACGAATAAGATACTCTTTATCAGCAGCCACCCTTCTTAGATCACAACTAAAGCAGATGTCACACTATATAAATTTTAAAAATGGCTGCAAGCTTACTATAAACATCGGGTGTAACTTCATACACTTAATGCCCCTCCCCTTTTTTTGAAGGGGGAGGGGGGCGGACAGAACCATGAGCGATCTGAGACACACACAGTACACACTCATGTTATTCACAATCGTTATTAACTGCATCATCACCACCACCATCATCATCATTAGCAGCAGCAGCAGCAGCAGTAGCAGCAGCATCATCATCGGGGCTTTTTCGTGCTTGTTTACAAACCAGTCGATTTGGTGAAAGTAAGCTGTAAAGGCAAGTATTTTGCTGCGAGTCCAGGTTGGCCCATCTCGGACCCATGTCAAAACTAAAGGCCATGTGAGACGGCGTCGAACAATCGCGAGCAAAAAGGGAGCGGTGATAAATTTTGTGCTTGCACTGACGTCTGCGTCAGATATCAGTATACCTGTAGTAGAAAATAACTCACCGCTCCTTGTTTTGCTCGCGATTGTTTGGCGCTCTCTGGCATAGCTTTAAAGGCCGTGATTGCACCACTAAGGCTTGCAATGAAAAGATTGCCCAGCCGAATAAAGCTTGCAGATTCGGGTATCGGTAAAAAAACAAAAAAACAACAAAAAAAAAACCCTTAAACGTCCAAGAAAATAACAGCTAAGACCCCAGGTTTTCCTATCCCCAACTTCCTCCCCCCTTTTTTTCTTGTCTTTTCCCACCCTTCCCCATCCTTTTTTCTTTGGTTGTATGGCGTTTTCTAATAATTGTATGCGAAAGTGCTGGCTTTTTAATAGCCCGTTAAACTTCGTTGAAAACAAGACTGTTTGATTTTAAGATGTTATGCTGATCTGTTACACATTTACAAAATTCACTAAGTAATGTTATGTTGCGTAACCATGTCCAGTGATGTTTGATCCATTCGCTCTAATATGTCTACAATAAACTGCAAGCTATTGCTACTATGCATGTGCCTGTGTGAGTACGATAACAGACATCAGCGAGGGTCTGAGTGACAGCGAGTGGCAAGCAGATACACTAGGGTGACATATACCGTGCTCGCGCCACCTTATGTACGCATAGCTTTGCATGTATGCGAGCATACTGTGAATGCTTAAATAATAGCATGCCTGCACGCGCGACACACAGAAACATGGCACGGATGACGAATCGTTACTGCCAGTGTTGTGGTTGAGCGGCAGAAGGAAGCATTCACTAAGTCAGGAGGAACAGGCGCCAAGAGGAATCCCGGCAGAGTCCTTTCTGCAAGGAACCGAGCAGCGTAAAAAATATCCCTCAGCCAACATCTTGTTGCCTTTAGAAAGAAGTGAAAAGAAAGGTATGACCAGCATCTTGTCGCCCTTGGAAAAAAATTTTTTAAAAATCATCCCCATCGTTGCTAGCCTCATCACCAACAGCCAAACACAGCGGGCACTACGGTTCCTCGTCGTGGGCGTTAATGTAGTCCACGATGTTAAAATGATTGAATCTTGCCTTTCTCAGATGTAAGCCCTCGGAAGCAAATGAACAGGAAATCCCACAAACTAAAAATGTTTCTGGAATAAAGCGCATTGGGATTATTGAAACTATTCACTCTCGCCTCTGCGCACTGGTTCCTTTCACGCAGACAAAAACGACCGGTTACATTGGTTTACGACCTGGACAAACGCTGATTCAGTTAACTCTACATTCTGATTCATCCCAACTACTGACATCTCAATTGTTTGGTCGCCCTCGATATAACCTAACCAATAATTTTCCACTGCTACGTAAGCATTCAGCACTGACCAGTTGTAAGAAAACAATAGCAGACAAAGATTAGGCAATGGGGACACGAACAACTGTTTCAGTGTCCATCGGGGTTCCCGCGACCTTTGCAGGACAGAAGCATCTTTATATTTGTCTCCAAAGTTTACAAAACATTTTCAAGCCTAGATTATGTAATAGAAGTCGTACTCTACATTATGAATATGTATGTTCATTGTGTTAAATGTCTCAAACAGCAGCTTAAACAAATACATTTTTGTTTCTTACTCGTTTGTAAGCTAATCATGAAGCTAATGAATTTCCGTATCCGCTCGGATGTTAGACCTTTTTTAATCTCTTAGTATTATACAGCAATACATATGTACGACAGACAGAAAAACGTTTTGGAAATGGATGGGTTTACGACTTAGTCATTCTCAAAATTTAACCCCAGAAACCTTCTCCATTCACGTGCACGAGACTAAAGGCTAAAGATAATATGTTTCTATACAAAAAGAGGTCACAACTATGACGTCAAAAATGGAACAGGGCACGTTTACGTCATCAAGGCTACGTCCTTTGGCGGGAAAGTCCTGGATGCTTTTTGCGACGTAGAATCCGAGTGAAAAAAAAACTTTATGTACATCTAACCCCCATAAACTTTTGTAGTGCGGTAAGAATATCTTATCATTATATTATTATAATATTATAAGGGATCGTAGGAAGAGGGCAGAAAAAGAATTATCATGACATTGGCAACCTGACAAGGCAACAACCGTGTGCGCTGAGCGAATCGCGTGTGCCGCGGATCCTGACACAGGGGGGGCTTCCCGCTCTGCGTTATTGATACATCTATTCAGAATTCAGAATTTATTTCTTCCTTCACCCTCAATGGGGTATGAAGACAAGACATAAACAACAGTACAATAAAGCAATAAAAAGGTGAGCAGAAATTCACTTTGATAAGCAAAACAAATATACAACCTATCTTTAGAGGCTCGCAAGAGCTTGCTATAAAGTGAGTGCAAACAAACATACAATTATCCAAGTCCAGAAACGTCTTTAAGTAATATTTTAATAAAACATGATAGCTTTGTAAGCAATCGTTTGCTCCTTGTTGAGAGCAGGCACTGAAATTTATAGGTATTAGGGCGGTTTCTGTAGTAATAAGGTAGCCATTTGTTTCGGTCATCCTTAAATTTATCGCAGCAAAATAAATAATGTTACTCATCACCGATGTCGTTACTGTTACAAAGATGACAGGTTCTTTCTTCTCTGGGTATTCTCTGTATTCTGTGCGTTTGGACTGGGAAGTTGTTGTTCAAGAGTCGGCGCTCTGGCGAATGCTCTTACGACTCCCAGAATGAGGGCACAAGGTTGGCAAGACGCTAAGCTGTCTAAAGCTGATAATCCATCGTCCCCAACTGTGCATCAGTTCTCTACCCTACCTCCCTGCCCTACTAGATGAGCATCTAAATACATGGGACGTCGAATACCTTTCCCCTCCTTCAATCCTCCATTCTTCTTTTCTTCCTTTTATATCTGGGGTATTCCAGACCGACCCAAATGATTCAACTCACTCCGGAACAATAAACACGAAGGTCTCGCAACCTGAACAGACGTGAGAGCTGAAGGAGGCTGCCAATAACAGCAACAATCTCAAATGAACTACAGAAAGCGTTGGACTCCGAAGGGGAGTAAAAACCACCAAGGAAATATAAATATTCATTGAACCTCACGGGTTCATATGTCCAAAGGTGTTTTAGAAGATGAGAGAACACTCGAGTAATGGCAACATTCTCCCTTCCCCTGTCTCTCTGTCTCTCTCTAGGCGAATGTTGTTACGGCCAGCAGGAAAGCACAAGGAAAAGAAGAAAACAAAAACTTCTTTTTTCCCTGTAACATTAAAGTTACCTGACATGAAAGTGGTAAGCGCAGTTCAAATGGGCTTCTGTTAAATTTCTTAACTGTGTACTTGAACCACAATGTTTATTTTTAAACAACAGCCTGACCTACAAAACCAAATCCTCCGAAGCCATTCAACAGCTTCTAAAAAAAATTACTCCAACTAACTAAAAGTTTTATAGGAACATGAAGGTTTGGGGAAAGCTATGCCTCTAAGGCTGCAAAATCTTGTTATCAGTACGATAAAACGCGGAGCGGGCAGGGTACTTCCCCACGGCACAATCTATATAAAAAGTGCAAATCCTTTGACATATACTCGTCTCACTTTCAAAAGCAGCCAGTGACCTTCCATCTCACTAGTGACTTGAACACGAACTTTCCAGGAAATAAAATGACGTCCATATTCCTACTACTTACTCTGCTTCTGTTAAGCGTGTGGTGCTGAGCTTCATGTTATTTGCACAGCAACTGACGTCGGCAAACTCACTGGTCAGTTTCCTAAGAGCGTTATGTTATTTACGCTCAATGCTTTTAAGCCCAAACATTAGCCTCTGCAAAAACTAAGGGAAAATGGAGTAGGCTGGTGCAGGTTGATGTGCCACCTGGCATGTCACATGGCGGAAAAGCATTCATAACCGATGCCAAATCCTGTCAACGGCCTGATCTGCAATAATCGAGTAATATTGCTCAAAGCAAATATTTGTTGGTGGGATGCCGTGATATCGGTTTACGGAGATAAGCATGAATGAGTTCGTGGAAAATGTGTGCCAGCTTTGGAGCAAGCAGCAACAGTAGTGATCTGCAGAAATGGCGTTTAACACTGGCCCCTCCCACGTACACTCCCGTTACTAAAGTCAGCTAGGCTTATATAGAGAAAGAATAATACACACAAGGATTTGAATAAAAGACGATCAATTCTCACGACCCCAACACCCCCCCCCCTCAAAAAAAATAGGAAAAATGCGATGACAGTTTAAAAAATGATTTTGATTGCAAGAAGTCTAAGGCCTGGATGTGTCAGCCCACTCGCAAGTGACAAAAAAACTAAAATACAGAGGCAAAAGGTGCACACGCGGCTGATATAAGTTGTAAAATAAACACGCACTGTTCTTTTTTTATAAATATATTAAATTTTACTTTAACCATCCATTCTGGTTGAAATACGACACGACCAGAATAAAACCTAATCGCTTGTCTCTCTCCAGAAAGGACGGAAGAACCATCTGAGACACGGTCTTGTTCGATCGCATCCTTCATCCCAATGGGCAAGTACACACACTTCGCTCGGATTTGTTCCGCACAGCAAAACTCTGATGACCTTTCCTTCTCGCCTTTCATGTGTGCGCATGCGCGCAAGACGGAAGTGATTGCTTGCACGCGTACCTGCCGTGGCGCCATCACACTGAAAAGTTTAGAATCGAGAATCGATCATTTGAACGTCTGGTGTTACTGAGTCTGTCAGTTCAGGCAAGCAAGATGTCCCTTTAGTGTGACCGCGCAAGCTGTGACTGGGAACACATATAACTGTGTTCGTCCGCTAACAGCCGCACTTACATGGCAAATAAGCAGACGGACAGTTAGAGAGACAGGCTGCCTATCTATTTCGCCTCGGGCAATTTAAATGCAGGGAATATTCTAGACATAAAGATATAGCAGTTCTTTGTACCCCCATTTTTAGTATAAAAAAGAAGAAATGTATACAACAGCAAATAAACAGTTATGTTCTCAGAGATTACAGTTTATCTCGGTCTTGTCAACCTAAGTAGCCGGGTCCAAAGGTGTTCACAAATTGAGATCGATCTGTATCGTGACGGGGAGAACACCCCTTATTATCTTACCAACACGCGTGGCTAAAGGCGTTTCTTAACCTGAGGAATGAGGGTTCGCGAGGTCGTGCTCTAAAATTCTACCCCACAGACTTTACCTCCACGTGCAAAGGTTAAAGGAATAGCGGAGAACCAGTTCTCGCTGAAAGCGCCACGCAGCATGTCCAAAGTGTTTAGTTCCCACGGATCGCTACAAGACTGTTTTCCGTTTCCTCATTATTTCCATTTAAGACCAAGACAAATCTACAGAATTTCAAACACAGTCAAGCTGAAGTGCCAGTTAACAATTTGGATGTTTTATTATTGTCCAGAGAGCGGTTCGTGTTATCCTGCTGAATAAGCCACAAGTTTTATCTTCCCGCATTCTGTCCCCAGGTTCTAGTGAATCAGACTAGCAAGTGCAATTTTACCGTCAGCGTAAGTAATCAACACAAAAGCATTTGTTATGCTTGTATTCTCTTCTGACTTTTTCTACACGAATGTCTTTAAATGTGCGTCACCAAGAATAAAGTTTCTTCCTCATTAGTGATAGTTCTGAACTCGAAAAATATTGTTTTCAATTATAGGCTTTGAATACTCGAGTTCTTTTATAGTGTGCCATGGTGTTTATACGCTAATGCACTTCACCGTTAACCTTGGAGTATTGAGAGAGACCGTAACTCTAAAATATCTATCCTCACTTTCAATGCCATTCCAATGGGACAATGTAACTCTAAAATATCTATTCTCACTTTCAATGCCATTCCAATGGGATAATGTAACTCTAAAATATCTATCCTCACTTTCAATGCCATTCCCATGGGATAATATAACTCTAAAATATCTACCCTCACTTTCAATGCCATTCCAATGGGACAATGTAACTCTAAAATATCTATCCTCACTTTCAATGCCATTCCAATGGGACAATGTAACTCTATAATATCTATTCTCACTTTCAATGCCATTCCACTGGGATAATGTAACTCTAAAATAGCTATCCTCACTTTCAATCCCATTCCAATGGGACAATGTAACTCTAAAATATCTATTCTCACTTTCATTGCCATTCCCATGGGATAATGTAGCTCTAAAATATCTATCCTCACTTTCAATGCCATTCCAATGGGACAACGTAACTCTAAAATATCTATCCTCACTTTCAATGCCATTCCAATGGGACAACGTAACTCTAAAATATCTATTCTCACTTTCAATGCCATTCCCATGGGACAATGTAACTCTAAAATATCTATTCTCACTTTCAATGTCATTCCAATGGGACAACGTAACTCTAAAATATCTATTCTCACTTTCAATGCCATTCCCATGGGACAATGTAACTCTATAATATCTATTCTCACTTTCAATGCCATTCCAATGGGATAATGTAACTCTAAAATATCTATCCTCACTTTCAATGCCATTCCCAAGGGACAATGTAACTCTAAAATATCTATCGTTCCTTTCAATGCCATTCCAATGGGACAATGTAACTCTAAAATATCTATTCTCACTTTCAATGCCATTCCAATGGGATAATGTAACTCTAAAATATCTATCCTCACTTTCAATGCCATTCCCAAGGGACAATGTAACTCTAAAATATCTATCTTTCCTTTCAATGCCATTCCAATGGGATAATGTAACTCTAAAATATCTATTCTCACTTTCAATGCCATTCCGATGGGACAATGTAACTCTAAAATATCTATCCTCACTTTCAATGCCATTCCCATGGGACAATGTAACTCTAAAATATCTATCGTTCCTTTCAATGCCATTCCAATGGGATAATGTAACTCTAAAATATATATTCTCACTTTAAATGCCATTCCCATGGGACAATGTAACTCTAAAATATCTATCCTCACTTTCAATGCCATTCCAATGGGACAACGTAACTCTAAAATATCTATTCTCACTTTCAATGCCATTTCAATGGGATAATGTAACTCTAAAATATCTATCCTCACTTTCAATGCCATTCCCATGGGACAATGTAACTCTAAAATATCTATCGTTCCTTTCAATGCCATTCCAATGGGATAATGTAACTCTAAAATATCTATTCTCACTTTCAATGCCATTCCCATGGGACAATGTAACTCTAAAATATCTATTCTCACTTTCAATGCCATTCCAATGGGATAATCTAACTCTAAAATATCTATCCTCACCTTCAATACCATTCCAATGGGACAATGTAACTCTAAAATATCTATCCTCACTTTCAATGCCATTCCAATGGGATAATGTAACTCTAAAATATCTATTCTCACTTTCAGTGCCGTTCCAATGTGAGAATATAACTCTAAATTCCCTACCCTCCATCTCAAAACAATTCAATGTAAGAATGTAACTCTAAACTCTCTATCCTTTCTCTCAAAAAAAAATTAATGTGAAAATGTAACTCTAAACTCCCTAAACTCTCTATCCTCTCTCTCAAAACAATGCAATGTGAAAATGTAACTCTAAACTCCCTACCCTCCATCTCAAAACAATTCAACGTGAGAATGTAACTCTAAACTCTCTATCCTCCCTCTCAAAACAATTTAATTTGAAAATGTAACTCTAAACTCTCTATCTTTCCTTTAAAAACAATTCAATGTGAAAATGTAACTACAAACTCTCTATCCTTCCTCTCAAAACAATTCAATGTGAGAATGTAACTCTAAACTCTCTTTCCTCCCCTTCCTACCCAACTGACCACGCCTATATCGTGTCCTACGAAGCGTTGTCAACAACCGGACCACCTCGACGTCACTGCATGGTTTTCTAATAGTCGTCTTAAATGTGGGCCATTTCTCTGAACGTTAGATTGCACGAAGACGTTCGTAAATCTCTCACGTCCCTTTAGGTAAAATCTGAGAAAATTTTAATTAAAAAATTCCGAACTCATTTTGGGAGAAAATACGAAGAATGTAATGTCACCAGAACCCCGTCGGTCTGCGGCCCCTTCCCCATTGACAACCCTACAAAAAATCAGCTAGAAAAAACGTCAACAGGAAAGTGTCTTTTCTGTTTTAGTGTTAGTTCGCGGTGTCAGCTTCAAGTTTCTATGCTCCTTCCTCCTCATTCTGTGCTCTAGCCATGGCAGATAGTGATGAGTACACGGCGCTTCGACCACCTCTTCGCTGTACTGACTCAATTCGATTTCTTTCCTGATCAGTGCCGGCTGCCAACGGTGTCTCCCGGGTACTGCTTTTTTACGGCTCATCCTTCCCTATCCGCTTTTCAGGCCCGATAATCTCCCCTGATCAGATCTGTACGCTTCGCGAGCTTCTCGCGCCTCTAACTACGCTCTCAAGCCACAGCTCTTAACTTCGATCGTTAACATACAGACAGTAAACGCTGCTCCTAGTCTTATGGTTTATTTGTACGATATCTCCGCGTGTTTAATCCAGACGCCAGCTGAATAGTCTACGGGGAAATACACGTCGTTATCCGACATGAAGCTGATTGGAAGAACAATGAACGGGAAAATGGGTCTACGTGTATGCGAATTTCTGGAATAAACTTAGTAGTGAAAGCTTTCTGGACATTTACCTTGTCCCAGACTGTGTGCGCTCTATTGTGAGCAATGTCGATCGATGAATTCACAACAGCTGGTCTGTGTAATGTATTCCACTACTCCCATATTTTTGCGCTTTGAAGCGACAGGCAAAGGTGATGGATTTCTCTAGTTATTCAATGTGCCATGACGGCTTCCGTCTGCATTCGATCGTGTTGGCAAGAGAAGTCATTTTAAAAACCGATCCAATCTGGACTTGTTCTCATTTCGCGACCGCAACGAACAGGCGCGAAACTGAATCTTGCACAGGGCCTATTTTCATGATCACGAGAGGACGTCAATATCGGACAGTCCACATGGCGGTGTCCACGGAAACACACGTGGACATTTTTAACCCTGATAAGCTCTCATAGATCTCCTCTTCACCCCAACGCTGGGACAGAAAACCACAGCTGGAGTCCACGAACTCCAACTTAAACGAGGCCAAGCATATATGTTTCTATCTGATAAGACACTCATGCACGGCCACATTTATACCATTAAAGGTCCACAGTCTTGTGTTCAGGTAACAGGTGGATTGCACGTGCGTTGCAGTTTTTCACACGTTCAATTTGGCTTCCTCGCATGCGTCTGATTTGCACACATTGGCGGGCATCTTCGGTGGACACGCTTGGTTGCCTTCTGTGGTATGCACGAACGCGCCAGCACTGATTTCCTCGTCCACTGACCTTCAGTGTTGCAGCAAGAAACGAACTGCGTCCAAATGTACAAGGTCGGATGTTGTGTTCTTGCAAGCTGCACACGTCCGTGGCCTGACTGCCAAAGGGCAAATGGTCTTTCGATTATTTTGAGCTGTATAGATATAGACCGGTGTGTATGCATATATAATTTAGATGTATTCACCTGGATGTAAGCAGAGGGCATGTCATTTAGATACAGACACATTGATGTCAGTATATATATATATATAGTCTAAGCATCGGGATGGCGGTTAAAGTGTCCAGAAGATCGCCTCGGTGGTCTAGTGGTTAAGCTATCCGCTTCCGAGGCGGGAGGTCGGTGGTTTACGCCCCAGCCGAGTCATACATAGGACTTAAAAACTGGCAATCTAATAGCTGGCTTGCCACTATTTCGACAGTGGTGGTGTGTGTTGCACCTGCTCTGACTTTTGTATACGTGGGCTGTGTCTTTCCTTGCAGGGAATCTTGCTATTGTAATACAAATAATCCATTAAATCTGTTGCTGGTCGCTACAGAGGTACACTTCTGCTTCAATGTGACTGCCGGTTTGTGTTTTGGCATCACACAGCGTGTGCAGTGTGCACTGATCTTTCAATTTTTTTAGCAGTATATGTGTCAATACGTATATATATATATATAGTGTGTGTGTATGTGTGTGACGAACTGAATCTGTGAAAGCAGCCTATGGGCGGGCCCTATTGTTTGACATCACGAAGGCTGACGTAATCGCGTTCTCGCGATAGCGGCCCTGACACGGTAGCTGACGTAATTATTCAAGAAATTTCTCAAAGAGTCAGTATTTCTGTACAGGGAAAATTCTAGAATGTTCGAGATCTTTCTATAACTATATGTGTATATACATACACACATACATAAACACACTGTTTGACATCTGTGCGTTGTTTTTATTTATTTATTTAATTTTTTTACTATGTACTTCCACTGCAGGTGAACGTTTTTCTATAATGCTTGCTTTGTACCATTCTCCATGCCCACTTGGGGCGAAAGAATAAAAATTGTCTATTTCTCGGGTCTCTTTACGCTTCCTCAAGGCTCTTCTTTACATGCTGGGCGGATGTCGAAAAAAGTCGACTTTTAAAGTGGTTAAATGTGCACGTTAAGAACTAGCAACTTGGGTTACACGACGAGCGACCTGCAGTGTTTGCTTCCAGTGCACATATTTTATGACGATTGTCGGAATTTCGAAGTACGGCTTTATCTTCACATAATCCAAAACCAAACGCGAGGGTGCCAGAAATAAATGGAACATCGGTCTCCTCGGAGCGACCCACAGCATGTCCGCAATGCTGGCATCCAAAAACAAAAGAAGATGGACCGGGGTCGTCAGGAGCAGAAATGCCACGAGCTGGAATGTTTGGCAAAAGGATTCATAGAACAGAAAGACAAACAGTGTCTGAATGACTCCCCCCTCCCACCACCATCCCAAGCATTATTCGCTCCAAACTGCTACCCCACACCTACCCCACACCCCGAATTCACTTCCTAGCTTGAACAAAGATGCGTTCAAAAAGAGATGGTATTTGAACCGGCACTATCCACCCACCCATTCCCCTCTCCCCACGCCTCAAATAAGGTTCTCCAGAATCGCCTGATATCGATATCTTACCCGACTTGTTGGGAGTGCAGTGTAGGTCGCCAGACGAAGAACAAGGCCGGTGATTTAAATTTTCCAGCCAAATGACCGCGCCAAGCGCACGCCCCATCTCCTCCCCATCCATACGGTTCAGCCTTTTCTTTTGAACCTTGTCCGCTTTCTTCTCTACCTCTGTTAACTTTCCTTCTTTCGTCGTGTTAAAAAAAGCAGAAGGCAAAAAAAAAAAAAAAGTTCAATAGACTGGCGTACTGAATAGCATTTCAATGGACGACTGTCCAATGACATTTCATCGCCAAGAATAGACGATATTACTAGCACCAGTCAATAGAAGGTGGGCAAAGTGTTCGGTCTAGTAAGCACGCCTATTTCGAAATAACAGGTTTCTTCGACAGAGCATATTTCAGATTATCCAGCCGTTTCCAATTATTCTGATATGAGTCATACACACATTCAAATTTTGAATTCAGTCTTCTAAAATCAGTAAGGCTGCATCATATCACATAAGTCAGAATGCGATTTTCGCATCAGTAAGCTGTTTTAAAGCCGAAAAAACCTCTTGTAGGTCAGAGGCAACGCCGCTGCCTTATTCCTGTTTTCCCCATTGCACTATAAATCAAATAAATAACCACTAACCAAACTTTTTTCTGACATCTAATTCGCATTGTTTATGTGTCTACTTAAGTGTTCCAAAGTGTCCAACATGTGGTTTCCGTATTGCACTGAGTATTGCACCCAGTATTACACTCAGTGTTGCACCCAGTATTGCATCCAGTATTATACCCAGTATTACACTCAGTATTACACTCAGTATTGAACCCAGTATTACACTCAGTATTACACTCAGTGGAGAAGTGAACACGTGTTTACCACCTCTCGAGCAAGTTTAGATGCATAGAGGTTTCACAGCTTTGGTAAAACAAACAAACAAATATTCCTTTAGCTTAGGAATTCTTTTACATTAAACAGATCCTAATCACATCGTTTTCTGTGGCCTAGATGCTGTTGTCCTCTCAGGAAAGGTCATACAAACTACACGTCGAGAGCTCAGAAAATAGCCATGTCTCTGATGATGTACTCAATACCAGGAGCCAATAATAATCCACAGGATTAGGCTTAATTTTCTGAAATGTAAAACTGTCTTTAACCATCGGTCGGTAACAAGCAGAAAGAAAGTAATACGATTTAAAACAAAGTCTGGCAACTTTATGTGGCAAATGTATTTCGGTCACAGTTTAGGACCATTTCAGTCAGTCTACTTCGACAGGAAAAGCAGTTTCCAATCACGTCAGGTGAAAGCCAGGAGTCCCACCATTCTCGAAACACGCTCTCGTTCGAAGAAGTGCTGTGGAGCCACGCGCCAATAAGTCATCGCCCAATAACAACTTTTCACATGAACGTCTACAATACTATGTCGGAAGACAGGCAAACGACAGAAGATGGCGAAAACAAGATCACATACATACATATTACCAGATCCACTGCCATCTTCGAAAACAATGGCATGACAATCTACAAAGCAATACAATTCGTTAATGACCATCGTAACAAGGATAACTGATGGCGTGCGAGTCAGGCTAGAAGACAAGAATCCTGTTTTAATTATAATATCAGGTTCAGGATATGTCCGCGTGAACGTCTACACAAAAAGGATTCGGTTTTTTTCAGTCCAACTATATTAAGAAAACACTACATGAGCAAATGAACGCACATTTAGGGACACTCAAGAAGGTTATTTTTAATATTCAACTAAAATTAAAGGTCCACTATTCTTTTGTTTCGTCTATCCATCTCGATAACAATGAGATTAAATCATTACAAACTTTAAAAAGTCAGATATAAAAACGGTGGGTCGTGATTCGTTAAATCTGGTTCACGGTGCAGCAAGACACAGACAAAATCTGATGAGGGCGTGGAAACACTGAGACAAAGTCAATCTCAAGGTGTGTGTGTTGGGGTGGGGGGAAAACACCCATTTAACAGCCAGGCACGAAGTGCAGCATAAGCCAATGGAAGAGATTGGAATCCAGCGCAGGCTGAAAAGCCCAATAAACTTGATCACTCAGTCACATCCAAACTGTCGGCCGCTCGTGCTGGCCGGAACTGCGACCATGGCTATAAACCAGGATCCCAGTCTTAGGCGTTTGTGGGAAAGCCGGAAACAGCCAAAAACTGCCCAAGACAGTCCTCGTCACCTTGTTGACTGTTAGTGCACTCTGATAACGATAATTTCTGAGCGCTGATGACACATAAAACATTCATTTGGTGCCATGCCTACACAACGCCGGTGACTGTCCATTCCTTCATTCCTGCCGATTGGCAGTCAGACAAATGCTTTGTGGTCTCAAACAATCCCGCAATAACAAACCTTTACTCTAAAGGCCAGTTTACACGCGTCGAAGTTGGTACTTTTAGACGCCGTGAAACGCTTTTTAAGCCTTGAGCCAGGTCGGAACCAGTCCTGCTCCAAAGGATGGCTTTCTATTTTTCTAAACCTTGAAACCTCGAAACGCTGCCCGCCAACCATCTCCCTTTTCGGTCGCTACTACGAGCATCATGGCAAAAGGTCAAATAATCTTAGCCACGGGGTCAAGGTGACTGCGTTGTGCCGCGTATAAACGCTGGGTCCTTCAATCAAAGCTTTCTTCGCTTTGAAAGCCTCTACAACTTGGAAACTTGGAAACCGGACATTAGGGTCACTCACACTTCTTTGGATCCCTTTATTCGCTTTACTTACTCGGAAGTAATCTATGCAACTGTCATTACTTAAATGTTCGCACAAGACATTTATTTCAATTTCTAGGGACTGAAACGCAGTTAAAATACGGAGGCCAATACCTAGGAAGATTACTCAGTTCCTGATAAAGAATTTTGTATATTTGATTTGTACAGAAATAATCAATTCTTTTGGTTTCATCCAAAATCATTCAGGCTTTGGGAACTCTGAAAAACTTCCCAAAAAGTACATGCAGGAATATTCTGTCCAACTCGACTGCAGTTTTCTAAACATAGAACAGCCAGTGTTTAGATGACTTGGGTGAAGCCGATGACAGGACTGATGGAATTTACGTGGAATTCTTACTGGAAATAAGTTAATGGCACCAAATATTCGAAAGCTAGGCATGGAACCGACCGAAAGAAAAGAAAGTAAAGAAGGAATAGACTGAAAAAATGAAAGCAGGAAGAGGAGAAAGGAGAAAGACAACTAGGCGAAGTAAGAGGCGAGATAAGAGATCCCGATAATGATGATACGATATATAGATAGATAGAGAGAGTGGGGAGTTGGGGTAGAGGAAAAAGAAGCGTGCTCGTTTTCTTTTTTTTAATGCGTTTCTTCTCAAATGAAACTACTACGACTGCTAAAGACTGTTCCATTCAAAGGAAAAGGCATCTAGCAGAAATAAACCAGAAACATGTTCAATCGTTTAAAATTAAGGATGCTCATTTCTTAGAGTGAAGATGCACGATGTGTTCAGCCAGACTGAGGAGAATGTGAGAACCTGTCTAGAATAGCCAGTGAAGTTCTGGAAGCTTCACAGAGGTGGAGACAAAGTCCGCTGAAAGTCCGGAGGGATATCGCATCATAAACAGTCCTATTTTATTTTTTTTACAGAGGTCCTAAAAGTTTTCACAAGAGGAAATAAAAACTGAATAACAACCGCGGAATTAAGAAGACCCGGAAAGACAAGTGTCTCATACACCATGGAGGAGGTCAAAGCCCCTATCCGGTGGCGAGGCGTGCAGGCAGCGGCAGGGTCACTCCGACAAGAGATGAAGTCAGATGGAGTTGACACCATCTCTGCCGAGCGCGTCTACCCATCGGGGGACATGACGGCCACGTCCATTATCTTCGCAGTCAGCATCAACACAAGGAAGAAAAGCCAACGACCTCGGCAAATGGCCAAGTCTTCATCCATCACGATTCCCATCATCTGTACTTGAAATATTCTATAACAAATCTATATCTGTCAAACAGCTTGCTTGCACTTTAATTTTTTTTAATTGTTAATCAAAAAGAAAACGAAAGAAGGAAACAAATTTTCGCCCAAGTCTGTCTGTAGAAGAAAACAAAGTTTAAGATGCTGTCAACCCAATCAATCAGCATCACCACAAGTCCGCAAGTCCTAATGACGCCAGCCTCAGACGGCCCGACTAATTCGAAAGAAAACATTGACAAAGAACCAATCCAACTGTCTGGACTAAAAAAAAGTTTAGGGATTACCCGTTTAGCCTCTCTGACACCTCTCTCTCTCTCTCTCTCAAAAGTCTGCGTCTCTGAAAGTTTGTGCCCTTAAGTCTGTGTCTGCGAAAGGCTGTGGCCGGCTTACACGAGCGTTCGCGTCTACACTTCAAATCATGAAAGCGGTCGTTAAGCCTTGTGCATTCTCCATCCATCTTTATACATAAACAGGAGATACGAACGCTCATGCAACCCAGCCAGCGTCTGTCAGTCAGTGTCTGTAAAAGTTTGTGTTTATACAGAACACCACATCCAGTTTCACGGAACGAAATACTCAATTTTATTACCGACTACTGGCTACTGTTGTTTTCATTCGCCAACATCGAATCGTGTGACAATGGCATAATACACAAGACCTAAGACATTGTTGGCGTAAGAACAGCCGCGGGATCACATGGAGAGTCTTGCTGGTATTATGGAAATCACCCATCGTATTGCAGCGGCTATTCATTCCATCTCCCCTTTGGGAAAACCTAAACTAAAACATCAAAGAAATCTACACTCGAGACAAAAATTTAGACAACCAGCAAAATCTAAACTGTCCAGACGGGCATACTTGACATTTGGCGGGTCTGAAAGTTTCAAGCAGGAAAAGGTAGGGTTAATTCTCCCCTAAAGTGCCCAACAACTAATAATGCTAGACTGCACGAGGGCACAAAAGTCGAGGAGAATGAAAAACAGCAGACAAGAGAAGGGCCTGCAGAATGGATAAGTCATTCAGTTATGCGCCAAACATGCGGGAAAAAAGAACGCCTTTTCGGCTCCATCGCAAGAAAAAAAGGATAAAGAAAAAGGCCACTTTGGAATGGGCGTGGAGGAAGCAGAGTCCGCACGTTAGATGTGACAAATTTATTCCGGACCTTAGCTTTACCCAGTTTAGTCTGCATCTTAGCTGTAACCAATTTACTCTGCCCCTTAGCGATACACATGGGCAAATTAGTCCAGAGCTTAAATATACAGTTTAGTCCGCATTTTAGCTACAACCAATGTATTCTGCATCTTAGCTATAACCAATTTAGAAGTAGTCTGCACCTTAGCTATACATAATACAGTATAATCCGCTCTTTAATTATACCGAAGTTTAACCGCGCCTTAGTTGTACAGCGTTTTAACTAGACAATGGAAACGGAATGAGTGATACATTGCAGTCTGTCTTAGACTTGTATATGCCATGCTAGCAATGACTCTCTTCGAAATCTCTCCTTCTCCCTACTCCTCTTCATTGAACTCCCATGCCACTGTCCTCCTCCCACAATGCTTTTCCCTCACCAACCCACCTCCTACCCACACACCCACCGCCACACTTACTGTCGCCGTAAGATAAGGATCACCATATTTCAACACGAGCTAACGACCACGAAGAAGCAAACAGGAGAACCCCTACCAGGTGAAGATCGCGACTCCTGGCGATCTCAATTCGGCATTGCAGTCTGGCAGGAGGCAGCTGTCGGCAGACCCCGTAGGTCTCTTCCGCGTCGTCCGGCCAGGTCAACCCCGTCACGCCGTCACAGATCGACTGCTGTTCCATCTAAGGTAACCCTCGGCGCAATGAAACTAGTGTGACGTGATGTCGCCGGTGTCTTCGCAATGCTGGTCGTTTGAAGCGCGTTTCTTTGTTGTTGCTTATAGTTTATTACAGACGCGTTGTTCTGCGATGTGTCTTTCACTCGCATTTAACTGGGGAAATATCAGTTAACACATAAAAAGAAATGAGATGGAAGGAAGAAACGAAATAATTATGAAATGGCCAGATGAAGGGAGAAAAGACAGTAGGGAGGGAAGAAATGAAAACTTTTTTGACACAAAAATAGTTACACCGTGATAAATTTCTAAAAACAGTTTCGTAAAACGTGAGCGACCCTGTCCTACGCTTGGTGCTTAGAAGTCGAACATATTCAAAAGCTGAGGTGCACACCAAGGGGATTCGATCTGATCGACCACAGAAATGAGGCGGCCGTCTTGTGGAATACTGAAGTCTTGGGGCTCGGTGCCCTTGGTCCTGCAGACAAGCTCCAGCTGTGACTTCATCGACCTGCCACGCGTGACTCAGTTCCTTGCTCGCGCACAATAAAACGGGATGCAGAGGCCAGCCACCAATAGGCGTATTGTGATTATTTCGAAAACCATAACGATCGGTTCTTACGTATCCCTAAAACTCATTAAAACAGTAATTTGTTTGAATATAGATTATACTTACGATTCTTTTCTTCATCTCCTGTCTAAATATCTGCGTGTTATCTCCCTCCCGTGCCCTCTTCCCAGTCGTCTGTATGAATTCAAAGCAAACTGTCAGTGGCCCTAGCGTTATAAGCAACCCCCTATTAAGCTGCGGCGCGATTTCATTACATTTACAGCACAACCTGCTGACCACCAATCATAAAGGAAATTAATCATTAAATCTTCCGCTCTGCTAATCTTCTGTGACTTAAAGGCTATCTTCCTTTTGTTGTTGTTCTTTCTTAGCGTAAAGACCAGATGCAATGCATGGTACGAAATTTAATTCCAAGTAGCCTGCTTGTCTGACACCTTTAATGATGAACTGGAGGATTTCATCAAGGACATTCCAGGCAATCATGAAAGGCCCGTAAAACCCGGCTGCTTCCACTTCCTGTTCGTACTATTTTGTGTTTGAGATCATGCAAGACACATTGGGGAAGCTGGAAATAATCTGTTTTTCAAGATTCCCCACCACCCTTACACAATACACTAGTCTCCGATCTGAATTAATGTTATATAGGAAGCCTTTGGAAAAGTTTTATTTAGTCCTCAAAAACATACACTGCTTCAAAGAATGATTTCCTGCTCCACCCCCATTCTCAGCATCGGAAGGCACTGTAGGAAATCTTACGATATTTCTTCGTTAGATTCGAAGAGAGAGCTTGGGAAAAATCAGGAAACTATAAGGAAGAAAAGAATTTTTAATGGCTTAAAGCCTCAGTCCAACAAGACCGCTCATCTGTGTTTTCAGTCACACCCCCCCCCCTCCTGCCTTCGACAACATTTTAATGACAAAACAAACTAGAAGATAAAGAAGGAGAACCCAGGAGGAAGGGCCGGGTGGAGACGGGGAGGTTGGATCTTCGGGCTTCCTTGTCTTGTGATCTAATCAGCATCAGTATTTTTAAAGAGATTGTGCACCATTTGTCACATGCACTTAACGGATCCTTCAAGCAGACTAATGCTTATCGCGAAGCAAAATAAATAAAATATTTTAAATTAAAAAACTATGCATTCACAACACACTACTTTAAAGCGTGCGCTCGTGCTTACATGCGTGCGTGCATGGGTGCGGGGGGGGGGCGCTGAGCGAAGGAGTGAGATACAAAGAAGAAAGTGGGAAGAAGACGGACAGAAGTGACAAACTAGCAGAAGAGAGTAAGAGGAAGTAAAGAGCGAGAAAAAAAGAGAGGGGCGGGTTGTGTTGTGAGTACAGACAAAGCAGAGACACACAAGAGAGTAAACACAAAAAAGAAGCGAAAAGAAAATACAGAAAAGACAGCTGTTAGAAGACGTAGTAGACACCAATGTAAGGAAAGAGAGCGGACGGGACAGACAGCAGAGAGAGACACTACAGAAAAGAGTGAAAGACAGAGAACAGAGGATGAGACAGGTTACATACACGAATAAAAACACATAGCTTCCAAACTCACTAAATCTTGACATTTTCGTGGGCAGAGACACATAAGAAAACCTTTTTTTTTTCTTTGCCCTTACTTGTCTTTCACTTGCTTTCTTCATGAAAGAAATGCCACCCCTCAAGCGTATTATTTTTGTAGCTATAATTTTTAAAAGACGGAAAAACAATTTCAAAAAAAGAGATACATTCGAAATCTTGTTTACAGAACCATGTACCGTTCTTGCTGTTTCCTTTTTGATTCCAGACGAATGCCTTGGGATATTTTAGCCTCACAAGGAAACAGGACATTCTAAAAACCCGTCGACACATGCACATTTCTTCCATCTCGTCTCGATGTTTCGCTGTCGCTCCTTACTATTCCCAGTCACCGAAAGCATCGCAGTGGGGAAAAAGATTTTAAATATTTTTGAAGAACTAAAATCAATAACGCAAAATAATCCTTTAATTTTAAAATGCCTTTAAGTCTGTACATAACTGCATGTTTCAGTAGTTTTCCATCCATCAAACTCACCTACAGGCTCCAACCCCTCTTCTCTATACACCAAGTCTCACGTAGGCACGCATGCGCACCCACCCTGCCACCCACCCAGTCACATACGCGCAAGAGGGAGGAGCACGCACGCACACCAACAAAAACACCCATTATCCTCTTTCAGATTCGACTACTTGAGAAAAACCCGCATCTGTCCGTAATATTGACTGTCCAAGCAAAAAACATGAATCTGTCAGAAGGAATAAATAAATTACATATTAACTGTGAACTTAGCGTCCTATTTCCACCTACCGTTCCTACCCTCCACTTTTTCTTACCCCGTTCCCTCTCTCCCCATCCCCCTCCTCTCTGAGACAAAGTATTCTGAATTTCCTATTCCCTCAGTCTTCATTATGTGCCATTAGAACTATGGGGAGTGGCCTTGCACTATTGGTCAAGATCTAAGAAACATCGGGGGCTGAGGCTAACATGCAGGCTCCGTATACAAGAAACCCGAATAGCTTATTCTTCCTGTCATGGCGGCTGTTCTAGAATAAGCTCCTTGAACTTCCCACGGACGAAAAACGAATGTGTTATTCACTAAAAAACTTTTTCGGTCGCCAAGAAGCGAATAGCCTATTCCAAGTTCGCCGAAACAGCCTTTCCAAAGAAAGAAAAAATCTGTTCGACATATATCAGAAATATAAATATTTCGAAGAGCTGACGTTTTGGACATTGCAGATGAAGTTAATGCCGGCACAGACGTTGTGAATTGGCATGAAGCTTAACACCACTGCGCGTTCCCGCTGACTGACATGTGGTCTGCTATTCTGTTCCAAGTTAAGGCTTTTGTTTTAAAAAATCATGTTCAGGGTGACTGCCAGTTCTTCAAGCCGAATTTCAACCTCGCTACTGGTTGTACTGACCTGTCTGGTTTGCGGACTCTTTTTCTGTCAAAGCAGTGATTACACAGAGTGCTGACCATAACGCGCTCAAGGAGTTTTCCCGCCGTCTTAAATAATTCATGGAATAGTTATTTTTTCCCTATTTGCACCTTGGGCATACCGAATAAGAAAGAAGGAAAAGCTATCCCCAAATGTAAATTCAGTACAGTTTTCATGCGTACGGGGCCTGGTGATTTTGTTTGGAATCCTATGGACCTGATAGCACGCATGAATGCGCATAGCTGTTTGGATGCACTAAATCACAGAAGATGGGGGTCGAGGGGGAGATGGGGGTAAAATGGAAAGGGAACAGGCAGTGCGGAATGGAGACAGGAGAAAAGGGAGCGAGGAGACAGGGAAGAGAGAGGTGTGCAAAGGGAAGAAAGAAAAACAGTTGGGAAAGACACAACAGAGAGAGAGAGAAGAGAGAGAAGAGAGATAGTCTTTTCTGCCAGGCTATCCGCTTTGATGATTCTCAAAAACAATTACCACGTCATAAAAATACACTTCCTGTCGCGCACTAGCGGTGCCTTTAGAAACTGCCTACGTTGCCTCCCCTTATGTTCAGCCTAAAACAACACGTATAGCTGCAGACTCTGTAATGACCTCTAAGCCTCCTCTTAGAACTATCTAAAATGTCTTACATTTCTTACAAATCTAAGGTATTCCCCTCAAGGTAACATATTTTCAAGCTTCACAAAAACGTTTAAAACAAACACAATTCACCCCAAAAATACTGAACAAATATCTTGATCATTTGCCACATTTACCAAATATACTCACTGCTTATAATTGATATACGGTTTGTATGGAACCTGACGGACATAAGTGCGTGAAACATATTTTCTACCCTGGAAAATTCTAGTGCCATAGAAGAGAAATCTCGCTTTATCTTGCATCACCATGCACATTTCTTTCCCCTCGGCGTCACCCTTCATATGAAAACGAATGAAAATATTGATCCGCTCTTTGCCCCGAGAAAGCAGGTTCTCCCCCAAATGATGTACGCTCCCAAATCAAAGAGCCGAAAGCAGCAAATTGAAATGCGTCGACCATTATCGCCTTGGTGGACGACGTATTTCCAAGCCAGCGCATCCAAGAACAAGCAGGACAAGACAGCATTCAGAGGTGGGCGGGGGAGGGGGGCGCAGGATGTGCAGAATAAGAAAACCCGAGGGATTAGGCGACAGCCAGGCAGACATGGTGTCTACCAAATGTCTTCTGACCACTTACACAATGTCGTGCATGTCAAGCTACTCTCACGCGCGCCCCACCCCCACCCATCCACTCAGTAGCAGGTAATATTTCCACTTGCTGAAAGCGGTTACCTGTTTGTTTTGCAATTTCCTGAGTAAATATATAAGTTGTCAATGTAGCTTCAGACCTTGCACATGCGTGAAAACAACGATCGAAGCTCAATCACATACCTCTGCTTGTTAAATGCAAATGAAAAAGGAAGCCAAGGGCACTAGGAGGGAAACAGAAGAATTACCAAGTAAACGACTTTAAATTGTTTCATTTCAGCAAAGATCTGGCCAAGCCAGGGTGGCAAGAATGAGGTTCATGGAGACTACCATCTGATTCACAAAGATCCAGTTAGCTGTAGTTGTGGACAAGGATTCAACACTCCTCATGTCCTGCTAGAATGCAATCTAAATAGCCAGAAAATGGAAGAACTAAAAAAGGCAATGTACAAACACAACCTTTAGCTAAATCTAAATTTTTCCCCGAATCCCCCGAAAAAAAGATATGACAGTATATAATGGAACTCACAATGCATGTAAAAGGCCACGCAGGTATTAGATATATCTCAATAATACAGAATTCAAAACGGGATGTGAACGATTTGGTCTATAAGCATTAGTCTATGAGGTACACAAATATATACATAACTAAACAACAACTAACACCTAAAGTAAAAAGTTAAAATGTAGAGATAAACAGAATTTAGAAATAGGGCAGCAGTAGGATGGACCAACAGAGGCAACAACCTTCTGCGGACGAGGCGAACCACCACCAGCAGCAGAGTGCCAGAAGAGAGACCAATGAGCAGAGATCCTTCACCAACTCATCGCCAGTACAGACCACAACTACAAAGCATCTCCCCCAAATCCCCTCCCCCTCACAGTGCAAGGTGAAAAGCCACGAAGACATTGCAACCTGTTACCCTCTACGTGAAATAAAAAAAATTAGTGACAAAAAAAGTTGGAGACCCAATAATTTTTTATTACCGCGGACTAAATATAAACTGTGTAGGAGCGATCACGGGTTTCAAAAATTAAAAAAAAACTTGTCGGCCTGCGATTACCCTACACTGATCACGCCAAACTAAGGTTTTATCTTAATTTCGTGCATGAGGGATATTCAGCAATTTCTTCTCCTCTCCTTTTCCGTTGACACACAGCTTTTCAGCCAGAGTAGCAAATATATTTTTTGCACCTTTCAAGAGGGGACAGCGCTGCTAATACGCTGTGGGACCACGGGGTATTTCGAATTGATACCTTTCTTCTGTGAGAACCTCATGCGGCAAATGTGTTAACGTCAGACAGAGCATCTCAAGTTAGCTTTTATTTCAGGACCGATAAAAGATTAATAATTCCTTATATCTGTCACAACAGAAGCCGCACAATTAGAATAGACTGTACCTACCACGTGCTACCTTCCTTGAAAATAAAATTTAGTCTTGGTTTCAATGTGCGGCCGCGAGAAGTCATGTCATACAGCTGAGGGCTCAGTTTTAAAATGCATGCAGTTTAAAAAAATACTCTGGATTTGTTTTTACAAGCGTTTGTTACTATTTTCCGTATTATGCATTTTTAAACTTCCTCTACCAACTTCAAGTCCTGGTTTGCAAATACTGAACTTTCCACTCAAATACGCGACGTCCAGATACAAATCTAACACGGTAAAAGCTGCAGCAAAGATCTTGGAGACCAAGATGTGTCAAAAAGGTCGACTTCTGGTAGACGAAAGACCACTAGGGCTCTTAAGCAGAAGCGGAATCCTTTCTTTTGTAGCAGACGATGTGAAGCTAAGAAGAAACTACGTTATGGAATACCGCATTGCAGTGCTTTAACTGCAATAAAAGTTATGCAATACCCACCAAATAATTTTTCCGCTTTCGGTACAAGGATGAACCCATGTGAAAGACTGAGTCATTTTTACTCTATGATCTATGACTGAATCTTCAGCAGTCATTGTAAACAATCGGGACGGTTGACAGTCTTATAAAACCTGGTATTTTTTAAAAATAAAATTTTCAGCTTACATTCATAAAAAGCGATTTATACTTGTAAAATAGAATGTTGTAGACACGCTTCTCCAGACTGAAAGTTCGTTGATTCCTGTCAAAGACAGATACATGTAAGCGAGGACATTAGATCTAACTGGTACATAAGTTGTGGCGCAAAGTGAAGGTATGTGTAGATTTGTTTAATTCGCCGTATACCAAACGTGATACGTACACTGCTACACTTGTAAATTATCTTCCTTACACAAAAGAAAGGATTTCGCTTGAGGATGAAGAACCTGTCCTCGCATTTATGAATAAAATCCGGTCTCTTGACCCATCTTGGTCTCCAAGATCTTTGGCTGCAGCATATATTTATCGAAAGTAGAGATGGCGGTACGCATCAGAATACAAAAAAAAATGCCAGTATGGCCATAACACTGAATAGTATACCGCAGAGATGCCTATACCGCAGATGGAAGAGCTGCCGTAAACACGCTGTCTGACCAAGAGACAGCACATCAAACTTTTCACTAAAAACTAATTGCTATTATTTCACGGAGTCCCAAAACTTCTTGACAACATCAAAGACATTGGCTGCAGCTGCAGGCGACCCTTAAATAGTCTTGTTATCAGGGTGAGCAGTTATGGCATGTTTTCTTCTGTAAGCAGCATAAACTGAACAACCAATCAAAAACATATTACAGACCGATATGAAACACTAGCCATTACTGATTGATAATGTCCAGCAATTTAGGAAAATAGTAACTCGAAACCATATCAAAACCATGTCACTAAAATATATAATTAAATAGTCGCTATTTGGTCATAAAAATAATGTGGCATTATAAGAGACGGGATAGGTCTCTGTAAATGTTGCGCAAAATTTTTCAGCATCACTCAGCAACATGTTAATATCAAAGGGTTCCGGCTTTTGTTTTTTGAACGCGCACCACGTGCCTAAGCCAAGCAACAAAAGACGCATGCTGCTTCCTTTCTGGTTTCCGTGGTTCTTACCAAGGACAACGGAAATAATAGCGGACTGTCGGGATTCCAAAACAATGGAAAACAAGCAAGGTTATCTCGTTTGTGGAAACATTTTTTTCTTGGGAGGCGATGGTGGTGGTAGTAAAAATGGAAGGTAGAAGAAAATAATGTATATTCCATGTCAACTTCAGTTTCCATTCTCTCTCTCTCTCCTCAAATATTATATACCTCATAAAACATGAACACACACACACACACACCCGCACAAGCACACGACGTTAAATATATATAGTCGACAAATATTTTCTTTGAGTAAACACTGCTTACCCGCTGACATGTACGGCCTATGGCTGTGAAATACCGAACAACCGTGGGCCTTAACAGTTCTGCTGTTACAGCTGGGGACTAGCGTCTAGCAGGTTTCCGATTCGAATCTAGGAGCGGCAAAGGATTATTTCCTAGAGTAAAACATTGTGCGGACTCCATTCGGCCACCTACCCGCATATTAAACTGCCTATGGCCACTGGCCATCTTATTGCAACTATCAGGCTGGTGGTTCTTTCAGTCTATAGCTTAGTAACAGGGCTCCATCACCTCAGAGTGTGAAATCGCCCCAGGTGGAAGCACTGTCACTCTAAAATCACCAACCTCCCTACGGAAACACCGAACTGCATGCCCACTGTACGGGTACCCAATTCAAAGTTTTCACACTTCGCGTGTATAAGGGCCATAAACGGATAATGCCTTTAACAGCGATACCTTTAAGGGCTTTCTTACCCGGACGAATGTGGGTCCTAGTTTGTTGAGGTCTGGTTAAGAAAGGTCTTAAGCACAGTTTAGGATATCCTGAGCTTGCGTTCTGCCGGTGGCGCACTGTGTGCAAAATAAAAGACTCCGTAAATGTGCACAGCCAACACCGGGAATTTGAAAAAGCACACTACATCCACATGATCTAAATGGTGAGTGGCAGGAAACTGGAATCGTGTGTTTTATTTTATGTGAGTGCCAACCGACTATAAATGACAAGTCGAAATCCAGGGGTTGGGGTAACAAAAAAAGAGAACTTTGCCAAGCGAGACTTAGACAAGACGTCAACGTTTCGGGGCATGGCCCCTTTTTCAGAACAACACAGATAAATAACAACAAACAAAATAGGTCACTTTGACAGAGACACTGGTGCACCACGGTCGCTGGACAGGAAAAAAGTGTTGGGGAGATGGGACAGTGCGCGGGAAGTCGAGCGTGAAAATCCACCAATCAGTGGCAAGAAGGCCTGCAGCCAACAGAATATGCTGGTACAGGGGGGAGGGTAAGGGAAAAGAGTTGGGGGGGGGGAGGGTGTTACAAAGAAAAACAAGTGAAGGGGAAGGGGAGTGAAGAAGTGGGTGGAGGAGAGGTTAGTGCTTTAAGTTCAGTCGAAATGGAACATGTTCTTGCGGTCTATGGCGTCTCCACTTATTTGCCAAAAAACTAAGTTTTCATGTTGTCTAGAGTGCGCGGGATAATGTAGAAGTGCTTTTCAATGAGGAGTTTCTCGTATGTCTCGTGTCAACAAAATGTTCCTTGTAGCGGTCTCTAAATGTACGTTCAATCTCCCCGATATCGAGCAGAGTGGGGCAGATGGTGCATGAGATGGCATAAATGATGTTTTTGTTGGTGCAGGTGAAGTGACACTTGATGTTGAAGGTGAAGCTGTGTGGTGGTGCTGAGCTATGGGCATGTGTGACAGCGGGCGACCTTGCATATAGTGGTGTCAGGACGTAGAGGGAAGGAGGTGCATGTACTGAGTTTGGAATGGACCAGAATGTCGCGCAGGTTCTTATCCCGCCGGGATGTCAGGAGAGGAGTTTGAAGAGCTGTGGTTCAGATTTCGATAGTAGGTGTCAGTTAGAGAGGAAGATTCTGCGTAGGGGAAGGG